>LPNX010072959.1:3555-66547 GCA_001517045.1 Pseudotsuga menziesii | reverse complement strand
GGACTCAAGTCCTAAAGTGATAGGGAGTGATTATCCCGTAATTGTATCTGGTGACTTCGGTCATCGAGAATGTGGTAGGATTGCATCATCCTTGGACTTGGTCCTAAAGTGATAGGGACTGATTATCCTGTAATCAATCCAGTAACTTCGGTTTTCGAGAATGTGGTGGGATTGTCTCATCCCTGGACTTTAAGTCCAAAAATGATCCAAATACTTTGTCTTTGAATTGTGGATTGCAGGTTGTTGCTGATGATGATGATGGCGTACTGATCTAAAGAGCAGAGTATGATGATGATGCACTATGATGATGATGTTTCTGATCAAAATATCAGAGTACGTTGATGATGTTTTTGATCGAAAGATCATAGTATGATGATGATATTTCTATGTTGATGATGTTTCTGATCGAAAGATCAGAGTATGATGATGATGTATCTGATCGAAAAGTCAAAATGCTGAAAATGTTGCTGATCGAAAGGACAAAATACTGAAGATGTTGTTGCTGATCGAAAAGTCAAAGTGCTGAAGATGTTGCTGATCGAAAGGTCAAAATGTTGAAGATGTTGTTGCTGATCGAACAGTCAAAGTGCTGAATATGTTGCTGATCGAAAGGGTCCAAGTGCTGAAGATGTCGTTGCTAATTGAAAGATCAAAATGCTGAAGATGTTGTTGCTGATCGAACCAGTCAAAGTACTGAAGATGTTGCTGATCGAAAGGTCGAAGTGTTGAAGATGTCACTCCAAATTGAAAGATCAAAATGCTGAAGATGTTATTGATGATGAAGAATGAAGATTGAAGATGAAGACTACATGATGTTGAAAAGCTTCCAATGATTTATAGATGTGTTACCCTACTGATGTTGATGATGTCCGCTATCTCTACTCTTGTTGTTGTTGATGTAGAATACCCTTCTCATTAAGGGGGAGTTTTGAAATATTGTAACTTCGAAGAATATTCTTTATGTATCTTTTGTGGTCCCCGATGGTCCAACCAGGAGAACCACTTGTATTACATTGTACCCCGATGCTCCTAATTGGAAGAACTAATAAGAGTCATGAGGTAGTCCCCTCTAATTGTAAAGGTGGGTCATCAGCACCCCAGTGTGGTTACTTGAGCCTACATGTGTAACTCGAGCCTACATGAGTTAACTTAAGCCGACATGTTAATTGAGTAAACTTTAAGTAAACGGATGAATATAAATAGAGGTGTAGTGCTCCTCATTTGAGACACACACACTCACTTGGAATACCGCACTTGTGGAGGAGAAGAGTTGCTGGAGAAGGAGGAGAATCAGGTTTTTGATCTCCTTGTTGGTTTTACCTTTTTCCCTTTTTGGGGCATCTATATCGAGGAAGCTTTTGCTGGGTTTTTCCCTTTAGGGTTTTCCCAGGATAAATCTGTGTTGTTCTTGTGATACTGTTTCTTTCAGTGATCCTGTTTTATATGCTTTTATTATGAAAAATGAAATGATATACTAATGTCTTAGTTAAGCATATGAAAATTTAACATTAACTTTGTTCAGGGAACAAGGACTCATGGGATGTTCTACAAAGCTAAATCTAATCTTGATTTGATTGGGTTTACTGATAGTGATTGGGCAGGTGAAAACACAGATTGAAAGTCAACATCAAGATATGTGTTCATGCTTGTTGAAGGACCAATCAGCTGGTCAAGCAAGAAACAGAGTGCCATTGCACTCTCATCTATAGAAGCAGAGTACAGAGGAGTTGTAAATGCAACAACTCAATGTTTATGGTTGTAGGGGTTACTTGGTGAGTGTGGCTTCGAATTAGAATACTCAACTACTATCTATTGTGATAATCAGAGTACCATTAAAATCTACAATGATCCAGTTCAGAGACAAAGAACCAAACACATTGAGATCCATATGCACTACATCAGACAGCTTGTGCATGATGGCACCATTCACGTACTCTTCTGTTCATATTCAGAACAAGTAGCATATATCTTCACCAAAGTATTTTGTGAGAAGACATTCAACAATCTCAAATCACTGCTGGGGATTGCTGATCATGCTATGAAGCATGAGTGATGACAAGATTTCCAAATTTTTTTTTACTATCCATGTTTAAGGGAGGATTTTTCCCACTGGGTTTTTGCCTCTTTCCTTGGTTAAATGGACATGCAGTATGTAAAGGGTGACTAAGCCTTGTTTCTAGGCCCTATAATTTTCTAATATTTTACTCATAAGTCAGGATTAAGGGGGGGTGTTAGAATAATCAACCCATAGTTATCTACCTTAGACATTAATTAATTCATTTTTGTCCTATTTGCCTAGTTTCCATATTCCACCTTATGCAAGTTGTCCTCCACATGTAAAAAGTGGTCAAAATTGATAAAATTGAGTCATGGAGCACTTGGGAAACCACTTGGAATCAAATTTGCTTTATTCCTGGCCTTCCTAGCGCATGTCTACTTTTTCTGCTTTATTGCCTACTTTTGCTGAGTTTTAAGGCAATTGGGAAAGTTTGACTAGGTGAAGTTAACTTGTTTTTTGTCCTCATCATCCTCCACTCTTTTATCCTAATAAAAGCATGTATGAGTTGTCCTTCCATCATCTATTATCTTTCCTAATTTATTTTTCCAATTCGTGAGCTCCTAGATAGATTTGGAAACTGCTTTATGCACCTATAGGGGATTTGCTTAGATTTAGTAAGCTTGCTTTTGACCAAATTCGAATGGCATCCTTATGAATTCAAATATCTCATGTAAATATATATTGTGGCAGCCTATGAATTCATAGGGTTGGATATTGTACACTTATTCAATACAGATTAGTGTTCTGCTCCATATTCAGTCTCCTTTGTGTGTAATTTGCATGTGTAATTGGCAATTTTTGTGAGTGTAATTGTTCTAATACCTGGGTTCAATTTACATAGGGAACACAACATCCCGAAGGCTTCCCCCATCATAGACAAAGGGGTAGAGGAGATGATATCATGGTTGTGGATGCGGAGCGGACGCTCGCGAGCATTCATACCAATTTTGTTAGGCTGACACATAGAGTTCCCGTGGCGCAAGTCGAGGAATTTCCTGAGGCTATGCAGCGCCAGGTGGTGGGTGTACCATGGGAATGGGTGTGATTATTCTAATGGCTAGCTAGAGCCATAGTGACCTTCCATGATCACAACCCCCCTCCTCCTCCATAGGCTTAAATACCTGGGAGCTATACATTTTGTATTGTCGTGTATTATATCTTGGTGGCTCGAGAACACCATTTTTGTATCATGACACTATGTATTACCACATTTTGGATGTTATATAAAATTTTTATGGTGATCGGTTTATTTATTTACATGTGTAAAAATTTGTGTTTGTGATGAATTTATTGTGTATCAAACAAATTCCAATCTAACACGTAGTTAACATATGAGTCAGCAACTTGATTATTAATTCTTGGAATATGTATGTATTTTATATTGTCAAATTGTCTTTCTAATAATCTCGCATATAATAATCTTCTTAATAATGTCAGATCTCTAACATGGTACAAACCATTAAGCTGTGACACTACCAACTCCGAATCAAGACATACCTAAAGAGAGAGAACGCCATGTGAAATGGCATCTCATAGAAGCTCAATAATGACACTATATTCAGCAACAATGTTTGAATATGGACGCAAACATACACTTCCTAAAGATAGAACCTGACCCATAGGACTATAAATCACCCAAGCAGCAGAGGCCGAGTGTTGAGTGTGATGGCTTGCACCATCTGCAAATTCTATGTAGGTGGAAGATTCCGTTGACATCTGCCAAAAGAAACGAAAACTAATCACAAACCCGATCACTATAAGAAAAATACCTAACTATGCAAAACTGTACAATAATATACAATAACCATCCTTGGCTGAAAATCATGCATAGTACTTTTTGAGATAGAGCCCATTTCTAGGCTCCGCCAAGGCAGTTCCCTCATAATCCACTAACTCATAAGCACCCTTCTCTAACACACGTTTGACGATGTAAGGACCATGCCACATGGGGTTAAACTTTCCTGCCCCCAAGGGTTCTTTTGGTTGATCCCACAAAAGGACCAAGTCTGCCTCACTAAACCTCCTTGGATGGACAGACTTATCGTACTTGACCTTTACACGATGTTTATTTACTTCTAGAGCCACCAAAGCATCTCGATGCTCCTCATCAAGTTGCTCAAGGTGGAACAAACGCTCCTCCAATGGTGAAGTGACTGGTAAGAGTTCTATAGCTAGCTTCAAAGAAGGAATATCTTATTCAACTGGAAATATCGACTCCACTCCATGTGCAAGTTGATATGGAGAAAAACCCATGGCAGTCTTAACAACGGTTCTATACGCCCACAAAGCAGGATATAACATGATGTGCCAATTATTCTTTCTCTATGTGATGGTTCGTTGGAGAATGGATTTGAGTGATTTATTCACTGCTTCTACCTGTCCATTCGCCTGAGGGTAGTAAGAGGAGTAATACTCTTGCTTGTACCCTAACTTTGATGCCAACTCTTCCATCATACGATTCTGAAAGTGTGAGCCATGGTTAGTGACAAGCTCTTTCGAAATTCCAAACTTAGTAATAATCTGGTTGAACATGAAGTGCACGGCTGTCTCACTGTTGGATTTAACTGTAGGCATAGCCTCAGCCCACTTTGTGAAGTAATCAACAGCCACTATGATATGATGATGCATGTTAGTTTTTCAACATTAAGCTAGCATTATGTTAGGATCTTTACTGAGAGAATAACAAGTGCAGCAATATAACATAAGCACATCACAAGAGACAAGAGACACAAAGAGTTTTTCTCAGGGAAACCATAAAGGAGAAAACCCCGCAACTTCCTTAGAGATAGAATCAGCACCAAAAAAGTAAAATCCCCAAAGCAGTAGTCTTCTTCTTCTGTCTAATCCCAGTATTTCCTTCCTCACTAATGCACCACACTTGAGTGAGTGAATGATGTGTGTTACAAGTGATAAATAGAGAGGCTCTCACTCTCTATTTATATTCTTCCATTCACTTGAAGTGGACTCAATCATGTCAGCCTAACTTAACAATTACTTACTAGAGCCTACATCTCTATGAGTGTATAATAACCCTAGTGCACCAAAACTATGGGGACTTTAGCAATGAATTGACATGACTTGTTTACATTATTGATCCTCCTAATCGGAACATCGGGGCATGACAACATGACTCAAATACATAATAGAAACATCCCGGAATAAACATTGGGTTACAATACATAAGATACATAGATGAATACATTCTGAAGTTACATATACATCAAAACTCCCTCTTAACTAGGAAGGTATTCTTTCGACACAATTTTCAGCACTGGTCTTCTTCTCTGTATCAACTGGATCATCTCGTCATCAGCATCTTGAGTCTTTGGAGTCTTCAAGTCATCTTCATCTTCAAGTCATCTTCATATTCAATTCATATTCATCTTCAAGTCAAATTCACTGGATCTGGATCATCTCTCGATATGGATCATCATGGAACATCATCACTGGATCTGGATCATCTCTCAATCTGGATCAACATCACTGGACTGGATCTAGATCATCAATCAATCTGTATCATCACTACTGGATCTGGATCATCACTCGATCTAGATCATCACTGGCTATCATCACTGGATCTAGATCATCACTCAATCTGGATCATCATTGGTGCTATCTCATGATTCTTCTCGTCACAGTAAGTTCTACAGAGCCAGCTCTTTTTCATGCTGGTTGTAGGCCTACCCATCATGTAGGTCTTTTCCCAGAACTTACATATGACCTACTCGTCAGAAAGGCACATCCATCTAGACAGGAACACATCCTATCACAGTGATGGAAGATTTCATCACTTACATCTGACCTACTCGTCAGAAGGGCACATCCATCCAGACAGGAACACATCCTATCACAATGATGGAAGACTCCCATCCAGAGAGGAACACATCCTATCACAGTGATGAGAGATTTCAGCACTTACATCTGACCTACTCATCAGAAGGGCACATCCATCCAGACAGGAACACATCCTATCACAGTGATGGAAGACTCCCATCTAGACAGGAACACATCCTATCATAGTGATGAGAGATTTCAGCACTTACATCTGAGCATGTGGGAACACATCCCTTAGTCACTCCAGAAAGGCTCTGCACTTACATCCATCCAGACAGGAACACATCCTATCACAGTGATGGAAGGGCTTGCACTCACATCTGATCCCATGAGAACAAATCCCAGCAGTCATATTAGAATGGCCCCTAGTCCTCGACTGAGCTACTTGGTAACTGACCATGTGCCTCCATTCTCCTAGAGAATGGCAATTGCCCTTACATTCGACCTGCTCGTCAGAATGGCCAACAATCACATCTGACATGGAAGGAACTTAATCCTTTAGGAATGACATAATGGTTCATCCCTTACATCTAATCAAGTGGGAACACATCCCTCTATCACATCAGAATGGCTACTCAGTCCTACACTGAGTGATCCTGGTAACTAACCAGGTGCCTCCATTCCTAGAATGGCAATTGCCCTTACATATATCCTACTCGACAGAATGGCCAGCACTCATATCTGACATGGAAGGAACCAATCCTCTCACCATGATAGAATGGCTCAGCCCTTACATCTGACCATGGAAGGAACCAATCCTCTCACCATGTCAGAATGGCTATGGGTCTCATCACTTTCTCTTGGAGGAAACCTCAATATGGAGAACACCAAGATTCTCCCTGAAGTACTTGAACTTCATCCTAGCCAATGGCTTCATCAATACATCAGCTATCTGTTCCTCTGTTGCAATATACAGGAGCTTCACTGCTCCTCTCTACACCATATCCCTGATATAGTGGTACTTGATCTTGATATGCTTCGACTTGTCATGGAACACTGGATTCTCTAACAACTTCATGCAACTCTGGTTGTCACAATGTATACAAGTATCATCCAACTGGAGATCAAATATATCATATAGTAGCTTCCGCAGCCATACTGCCTCTCAACTAGCTGAACAAGCTGTGACATACTCTACTTCAGCCGTACTCAGTGCCACATAGAATTGCTTCCTACTAAACCAAGAGATCACACCTGATCCCATACTGAAGCAACATCCTGAAGTACTCTTCCTGTCGATGGCACTGCCTGCCCAATCTGAATCAACATAGCCCTCTAGGTTAATATTTTGATTTGCATCGTACTTGAGGCCATAATCAACTGTACCCATTAGGTACCTCAGAATATGCTTTGCAGCAATCAAGTGAACACTTCTTGGATCTGTCAAGTGCTGGCTCAAGGTGTTCACAGCAAAGCAAATGTCTGGTCTCATGTTCATCAAGTACATCAATGAACCAATCATCTGACGATACATCGTAGCATCAACCGACTCTAATGAAGCATCACTCAATAGCTCCAGGTTCGATGCCATAGGTGTGGCCATAGCTTTGCAGTCCATCATCCCAAACCTCTTCAGGATCTCTACTGCACATTTCCCTTGTCCAAGGAAGATTCCATCTGTACTCTGCCACACCTCATGTTGGTCTCTCTGGGCAGAACCAGGTTTCCTTTAATGTACCAACAAAACCCCTAGCTCACTGGCCCTTTCGCCGATAGACCACAGAACAGTCAGAAGTCTCACCCAAAGTGATCTTGGATGGGTTGGCTGAAGACTCAAGTGTCCTCAACCAGGTTCTGTAGCATCCTGGTGGTCGCGCGACTCTTCTTAGTCAGCGGATTCTCTCTACAATGGTGACCTTTCTTACTTATTGGTCTTGGGAGGGAGCGATCTCTTATCACATCACCGATGCTAGTGTTATGCGCAAAATATCTCCTCTGCTCGGCTCTTAACCTACGATATCTCACACCGTGGTTCCTCTGGCAGTGCGATATCTCCTTTCTATACCGTGATATCCTTTACGGTAGGGCTTCAATATGACTCTCACGGTCTAAAGGATTCCTCTCTTAGTATAATAGTTAAGCTAAACAACCTCACTTAGACTCCTACAGTCTGATGTACTTAACAGCAACTATGCTCAACTTGCTGAACTAATATGCATAAATCACTTAACACTGTAACTGCAACTATTGTGCATCAAGTACTGAGAACTCGTATACAGAATACTTAACAAATTCAACTTATAGTTAATATTCCATGCTACTATAACTAAAGATAGCATACCTTTACTCATTCATTAACTGGTAGTAAAGTTCATGTAATAAATAATAGATAACAGATAAATAAAGCACAGTCACATGAATAGTCGCACAACACACTGATTTTATGTGGTTCACCTCCAGGGGGGAAGCTACGTCGATGGGAACTGGTTTTTATATTATATCTTGAGAGAGTAAACACAGTTCCGCTGCAACCTGATGTGCAGCTTGAGATCTTCTAGGAAACTCTGTGCACACCGCCAAGAGTCCTTCTCTCTTAGATATCTTCTCTTATATTGCCTTCTCTTACAATATACTCTTCTTTCTCTCTCTCTCTCTGTCAATCCCTGTGGATTGTTACATACATACTCAAGGGGTCGGCTACTGGTTACAGCCAGATAATACAGATGGAATAACAGAACCAGAGCTCGATTGTTACAATACTGAGACACTAGAGACACTTAGCTAGCTAAATGACTCAGAAGGCTAACTGTCTAACTACTTAAACAGCTACCCAAATGTCTAACCTTCTACAATACAAAATACATCCTTATATAGGTGGCCCGAAGGTCTTGCCATTACAACACTATGGGCCTATCCCAACAGTAACCCCAAAAACCCTAACTGTGAAAGTCGGCCTATCTTTACTTGAACTGTCGCTTTCCCTCACACCACAGCTTTCTGTAGTCTTCCACGCTTGCTGGCACTAATTGTGGGTATGGGTGCCGCTTCCTTGGTCCCTCCACTTCTGTCCTTCATCTTCAATGCCTCGGCCCGTTGCTCCTTTTCCTTTATGAGGGTAGCTGAGCCCTAATGTCTTCGTCGCTGCCTTAAGTACAGTGGTTGAGCTCTCTCTTCTTGGCCGCTCAGGTACTGTTCTTCTTTGACTTCCCTGTCGCAATGTAGAATATTTTCCTATCGCTTTAGGACCCTGCTCCAACAGTCCCCTAACACTTACTTGTGGCTCATCCCTAAGCCACTAACAACTGGCATCTCCTGCTATGATTCTCCTTGGATTCCTGCGAAGTCCTTGCGAATCTCACTTGAAGTCCTGTGACTTAGTTGTTCATAGCTTCGACACACTCTTGTGCCATTTCAAACATAGCTTGACTAATGTTGGATTCTTCTGTAAACTTATTTCGTCGGTCTCTCTTAGATTTCCTTCCCTTTTTGTCATGCTCTCATTCTCATCACTTGCAAGACCTGCCATCCATTTGTTCATCACAAGGATTCAAATCCCTGGTATCACAAGAACTCCTCTCTAGCTGGATTTAGAACTCATTGTTGGTCTCTATGGGTAGACCTGAGTTTCCTTTAATGTACCAACAAAACCCCTAGGTCACTGGCCCTTTCGGTGACAGACCGCAGAACGGTATGAAGTCTCAGCCGAATTGATCTTGGATGGGTTGGCTGAAGACTCAAGTGTCCTCAACCAGGTTATGTAGCATCCTGGTGGTTTGCATGACTCTTCTTAGTCAGCAGGTTCTCTCTGAAATGGTGACCTTTCTTACTCACTGGTCCTGGGAGGGAGCGATCTCTTATCACATCGCCGATGCTAGTGCGATGCGCAAACTATCTCCTCTACTCGACTCTTAAACTGCGATATCTCACACCGCGGTTCCTCCGGCAGTGTGATATCGCCTTTCTATACTGTGATATCCTTTACGGTAGGGATTCAATATGACTCTCACAGTCCAAAGGATTCTCTCTTAGTATAATAGTTAAGATAAACAGCCTCACTTAGACTCCTACAATCTAATATATTTACATCAACTATGCTCAACTTGCTAAACTAATATGCAGAAATCACTTAACACTGTAACTGCAACTATCGCACATCAAGTACTGAGAACTCGAATACATAATACTTAATAGATTCAACTCATAGTTTATCTTCCATGCTACTGTAACTAAATATAGCATACATTTACTCATTCATTAACTGGTAGTAAAGTTCATGTAATAAATAACAGATAACAGATAAATAAAGCACAATCACATGAATAGTCGCACGAAACACTGATTTTACGTGGTTCACCTCCAGGGGGGAAGCTACGTCCACGGGAACTGGTTTTTATATTATATCTTAAGAGAGTAAACACAGTTCTGCTGCAACCTGATATGCAGCTTGAGATCTTCTGGAAAACTCTGCACAAACCGTCGGAGACCTTCTCTCTTAGATCTCTTCTCTTATATTTCCTTCTCTTACAATATACTCTTCTCTCTCTCTCTCTCTCTCTCTCTCTCTCTCAATCCCTACAGATTGTTCAATCCCTGTGGATTGTTACATACATGCTCAAGGATTCGGCTACTGGTTACAGTCAGATAATACAGATGGAGTAACAGAACCAGAGCTCGATTCTTACAATACTGAGACACTAGAGACACTTAGCTAGCTAAAATGACTCAGAAGGCTAACTGTCTAACTACTTAAACAGCTATGCAAATGTCTAACCTTTTACAATACAAAATACATCCTTATATAGGAGGCCCGAAGGTCTCGCCATTACAACACTATGGGCCTGTCCCAACAGTAACCCCAAGAACCCTAACTGTGAAAGTCAGCCTATCTGTACTTGAACTGTCGCTTTCCCTCACACCACAACTTTCTGCAGTCTTCCACGCTTCCCGACGCTAATCATGGGTATGGGCGCCACTTCCTCAGTCGCTCCACTTCTGTCCTTCATCTTCAATTCCTTGGCCCGTTGCTCCTTTTCCTTTATGAGGGTAGCCATTCCATCCTTTCTTTGCCGCTACCTTAAGTGCAGTGGTTGATCTCTCTCTTCTTGGCCGCTCGAGTAATGTTCTTCTTTGACTTCCCTATCCCGATGTAGTAGATTTTCCTGTAGCTACAGGACCCTACTCCAATAGTCCCCTAACACTTACTTTTGGCTCATCCCTGAGCCACTAACAGCTGGCTTCTCCTACTGTAGCTTCTCCTTGGCTTCCTGTGAAGTCCTTGTGAGTCTCACTCGAAGTCCGGTGACTTCGTTGTTCATAGCTTCGACACACTCTTGTGTCGTTTCAAGCATAGCTTGACTAATGCTGGAGTCTTTTGTAAACTTAGTTCATCGGTCTCTCTTAGCTTTCCTTCCCTTATTGTCATGCTCTTGTTCTCGTCGCTTGCAAGACTTTCCATCCATTGGTTCATCACAAGGATTCAAATCCCTAGTATCACGAGAACTCCACTCTAGTTGGATTTAGAACTCATATCCCAAAGAAGATATAAATCTGTATCTTCCAGCCTTCTGAAACATTTCACTCGGTCTGGATCCTTTCATATGAAAACTATACAAACCATGAATTCCATTCCAAGAACAATCCTTTGTCTACATTCTGAAGTTCTGCTTGTTGGGTTTGTTTTCCCCTTTCACTTTTCTCGTCGGCAAACTGCTCCAGGTTCATGCTGCCTTGATCTTCATATTTTCGTTTCTTTGCCTCTGCAATCTCTTGTTCTTCTCTTAGGGGATGAGATAGGTCATCTTCCTTCTCCTGTTGCCATCTTTTTCTCATTTTTACTTTCTTCCTGGCTGAAGATTTCTTTTCATCATTATTTTGCTCTGCTTTCTTATCTTCAGTGATCGGCTTGTCTTTCTGCTTCTCTGCAGCAAAGAATTTGATGAAATATTCTACATCTTGCGCTTGACTCCTCATCCTTGGTGGCTGTCTAACCTGTGATGTACCTAATTGTGCAACTCGTTCTTAGTGTACCAGTTCCTTGGAACTGTGTCTAAAGTGTGAATGAATAGGTGAACCCATTCATCCTCTGGAATTTCTGACCAATTCTGTTCACAAATCTGAATATGTGACCTCGGGTCATTTTCTCCAGTATATTTCTATTATAAAGGTTCCTTGTTGTTAGAGAACCTAATCGCCATCAATCTCTTCAAGTCATCCCATGATGCAATATGTTCTTTATGTGCATGCCACCATCTTACAGGTGTGGCTTTTACTGCAAGGTCAATAGTTTTCAACCTCTGCTCCTGAGGAATTTCCTGCTCAAACTGCTGTAAGAAGTCGTTGACATCCACTAAGCCATGAAATGTCGGAATATCAATAATTTCTGCGCCAATCCATCATAGTGACTTAGTCATAAACGCGCTAAGACTTCGTAAAGTCTTGTTGACGGGCCGAAATTGGCACAATTGTCAACCAAGAGGCAACCCGATTCGAAAGTTTTCAAAGATGCTCTCAGTCGTTAGGTAGTTGCCTCTGACAGGATTAAGGCCCCGTTTCCTTCCCTAAACTACTCCCAGCTACAGGAAAAGACTCAAAAAGAAAAAACTAAAGCCACTGTTTGTTAACTAAATCTATAGTATATACACAACAGACTATTAAAGGTAATTACTCAATTAGTTGGTATATTACACAACTAATAACTAGAAATTAATCTATTTAACCAATTAATCTATGAATGCAATAACAAATAATTAATGAAATATTAATAGATTCAATCAATTTACATAAATTACACTATAAACACATGTACACTAATAACAGGATTGAAATGATATCTTATCAAAACATTAATGTCAAATCTGATCCAATATAGGTTTTCTGTAAAATAAATGAAGAGAACTACTGTTAACCTAACCTAAATATCCTATCCTGATCAGGAGCAAAGAAACATTAATCCTAAAATCAATTTGCAAATAATGCTACTGTAATCCTGAAAACATTCAAAAAAAATTCTGAAATTTAACAAGACAACACAGTGAACAATTAAATCACATATATTATGATGACAACATCAGATTTATTACATGATGTACATTTGCTAATGAAAACAGAATATGTTGGAGTAGAGTCCCGCAGCTACAGGAGAAGCTGCCATTTTGGTGGATAGACAGTTTGGCGAAGACAAAGAGATAAGGTAAAGCTACGATGTCGTAGCATGTTTCTAGCTACAGAGCAGAGCCAGAAACCGTGACTGTTGGGATAGAGAATTCAAGAAAGACGACAGTACCTGAGCGGCCGAGAAGAGAGAGCTCAACCACTGCATTGAAGGCAACGGTGAAGACAGGAGGGCTCAGCTACCCTCATAAAGTAAAAGGAGTGACGAGGCCGAGGTATTGAAGACGAAGGACAGAAGATAGGAAGCAGTGCATAGTACCCATGGTCAATGCCGGGAAGCATGGAAAACTGCAGAGAGCAGTGGTGTGATGGAAAGCGGCTACCCCAAGTACAGATATGCTGACTGTCACTAGTTACGGATTTGGGTTACTGTTGGGACAGGCTCACAGTGTTGTAATGGCGAGACCTTCAGGCCGCCTATAAAGGGATGTATTTTGTATTGTAAAAGGTTAGCTAGTCAGTCCTTCTAGAGCTATTAGGGTAACCTGTAGCTATTCAGACATCAGCGAGTCTAAGAGTCCAGTAGTCTGTTAGCTCACTGTTATTTTGTATTGTAACAATCCGCAGGGATTGACAGAGAGAGAGAGAGAGAGTGAGAGTATATTGTAAGAAGGCAATATAAGAGAAGAGATCTAAGAGAGAAGGGATCCAGGCTGTGTGCAGAGTTACCCAGAAGATCTCTAGCTGCATATGCGGTGCAGCAGAACTATGTACCTCTCTCAAGTTATAATATAGAAACACAGCTCCATGGACCTAGCTTCTACCCTGGAAGTGAACCACGTAAAATCAGAGCGTTATGTGATTGATTCATGTGATTGTATTTACTTTTTATATCTGTCATTCATTACATGAACTTTGCTTACAGTAAATGTATGTATGTGTTATTCAGTTCACAGTATATTAAAAGGATAAATGAAAGTTGAATTCTTTAAGTATTTTGTATAAGATTTTTTCTAAGTTTCACTCAAGACAGTTAAGAGTCACAGTGTAAAACAATCGTGTGTGTTGAGTCCTGTAAGTTGAACACCAGTAAGCTAAGTACGCTGAGTCACAGCGGTAGGATATCGCAGGGAGGTGATATCACACCATCAAAGGAGCTGAGGTGCGTGATACCATAGGTTGAGGATTGAGCGTAGGAGAGAGTTACGTGTTGCCCAGGACGAGGCGATGTGATAAGGACTAGAGTCATCGCGAGTAAGAGGAACGGGACATCACAGAGAGAGGTATCATGGGCTAAGAAGAGCTGTGAGACGCAGCAGGATGCTATACAGAACATGGTCGAGACACTTGAGTCCTTGGCCAACCCATTAGGATCACTTCGGGTGAGACTTCAGGCCACTCTGTGGTCTATCGTTGAAAGGGCCAGTGAGCTAGGGGTGTTGTTGGTACATTATAGTAAACCCGGGTCTGCCCAGCAGCCAACAAATGGTTTCGTTTCCGGTTTTGAACAAACTGAGCACTGATGTTCTGGTGGCATCCTACTAGAGATGAAATCAATGAGTGGGTTGGGTATAAGGAGAAAGAGTTTTCCAAACATGAGAACAAGAGTCCTAGACTGAGTACAGAGGACTGGTTACAAAAACATATCATTATAGACCTGCATGTGATATTTTTTGCGACCTTTGGAAACGAGATTTATGATTGGTTATCAAAGTTGACTGATTCGAGCATATTCAAGAAGAAAAGAAAAATTTTCTGGACATCGGAGCTGATTCATATTATGAAGAACCTTGATAATCCCATTACGAGGACAATAGACTTATAGCTTGCGAGTGTGCTAGAAGGTTTCGTCACAGAGTTTGCAGTTGAACAGAGAAAAATCTTCAGCGAGGCTAAGCGATACTTCTTCAAAGGATATCGCGATATGTACCTAAAATCTTTAAACTTGTCCATTAAGATTCTATTACATGAAAAAGGAACAATGGATCTAGTTTCAGATGAATAAGTAAAGATAGTAATGTCACAAGAGTTTGAAAGTGATTTTGATGACATTGGACGTACACGTAGTGGAAATAAATACAAAGTATATTTCAGCTCTCCCATATTTGAAGACAGTTCAGATAATACTAGACAACAGAGTCACAGTACCACAGAAAGAATAGAAGGGGGTATCCCTTACCACCCTTATACCCCATAGATAATAGATCGGGACTCAGAACAATCCCGTAGGAACTCCATCTAGTAGCTCCCAGACAGTACATACTACCGCTACATCACCTCCACCTACACCACCGAGTGGTAGTAACCCAACAAATCAACATCCACCACGTAGAAATAGAATGGGGGATGATATGAAGCTACCTATATTTAAGGTTACAGGGGCAGAGGACCCAGAGCAGCATTGGTTTCTATGTGAATCCATGTGGACCATTAAAGCAATCAATGATGATAATAGTAAACTTGTACAGTTGGTCACCACACTGAGAGAACGAGCCTTAACATGGTATATGAAGTATACCTCAGCGGTACCCAGAACACTTGTCCAGGTCATGACCGCCATGATTAAAGAGTTTAAGAAACCTAAGTCTGAGTCACAGTGCATTACAGAGCTCAAAGACATCAAAAAGTTACCTACAGAGTCAGTGTGGGACTTCGATCAGAAATTTAAAGCCCTTATAGACCAAGTCAGCTTTGAGTTTGCACCGGAGCAGCATAAGGAATGGTTTATTGCAGCAATGCTCCCTCACATCAGACTACCATTAATGCAGCAGAAACTCCAGACACAGGATGACACGTTGGAGATGGCAATGAAACTAGAGGCTTCACCTCTAGCTGAAACCAGCATAGGTATGACAAATCTGCAAAACCAGTTGGCTAATCTCATGATACAGATGCATGAGCTTAAGAAAGGGAAAGAGGTTACGTAAGACATATGGTGCATAAAGTGTAAAGCAGAAGGCCATACTAAAGATAATTGTCCAGTCTTTGTAGAATATATAGAAACTGGGGCTCCTAACCCCTTACCACAGACCCACGGGCCGTGGTGTGAAATATGCAAAACAAGAGGACATCTACCTCACTAGTTCCCTCTACTTCAGAAGTACGTGCATACACCTAAGAACCTATACTGTGTCTTTTGCAAGTCCGTAGGCCATGATGAACACGATTGTCGAGCCTATGATCTCATGGTCGGGAGCAAGCAAGACTTGTACATAGTCCAATCAGAAACACAGGGTCTAGCAGCAGGACCATAGTACGATCAGGCTCATGTTGGCCATGGAGGAGGATTCAAAGGACGAGGACATGGAGGAGGCTTTGGTCGGGGAGAAGGCTTTGGCCGTGGTCATGGACCAGTCACTTGTTACAACTATGGATTTCTAGGACATTATGCTAGGGACTGTTAGAGCCCTACCACCACATGTAACTATTGCAAATATTATGATCACGCTATAGAAGACTGTCCTACCTTGATAGCTAAGATCAGAGAACCTAAGCCAGCAGTACACCAGAACATCCAGCTTATTGCTGCTAAGCAGGAAGAACCAAAACCAAGAGTCAACATTGTGACTCGCAACGGTGCTTCCACCAATGGGACATCACAGGTTACTGAAAAGACCACAGGTCAGGAGTGGGTGCATAAAGCTCCTAACAAAGCAACACCACTTGACCTATAGAAGAATAAAAAGACATTTCAGGAAGCTAAGACTTTCTTTGATGACCCTATGCAATCAGGATCGCAGGTATCACCATCTAGGGGCATACCACAGCAGGCACCTTGTGGCATTAGCCCTATATAGATATCGCAGGCTACCACATCGGGCACAGGCGACGAGGATGAGTTGACAGGAAGTGTACAATCCTTCCTGCGGAGTTTTTTAAAACTCATGAGAAATGAGCAAGCTATCGGAGAACTTCAGCACATCATAGATCAGTGTCAACCATCATCTTCCATGAGAAGTGCACAGCGTGCTGTTCATAGTATTATGCGACATACAAGAATAGGAAGAGAGATGCGACTCACAGCACAGGTTGGAGAATTTGAAATGGACGAGGTGATCCTATATCTAGGATCAAAGGTAAATGTTTTGACTAAGCAGACATGGGAACAGATGGGTAGCCCTAAGTTAGTCAGATCACCTATCCATCTCAGATTATCTAATCAGCAGCGGGTATCACCCCTGGTTCAATTATCGCAGGTGCCAGTTGACATTGACGGAGTTCGCAGCTCTGCAGACTTTGAAGTTATAGAAATCATTGGCGATAGTATACCATATCCAGCACTACTAGGCATTGATTGGGTGATTGATAACATGGCCGTTATCGACTTAAAGAGAAGACAAATGACCTTTGAAGACGCGCAGATCCGGGCCATCGCACCGTTAGATCCTCTTCAGGGTCCTAGATACATTGAACCTATTTAAGCAGAGGAAGAGGCATGTAACATGGAGAGTATCTATCATATGACTGCGAACCAGAGCGACTACGTCAATCCAACTACAGAAGGGAACATTAGTTGGCGATGCGACAGCTCATACGCATCGGATTCGGATGTTGGTCTAGAGAACTAGCAGAACAGAATTTACGAAGTCTCAGTGCGCAGATGTGCGTACATGACTAAGTCACTACGATGGATTGGTGCAGAGATCAACAAGATTCCATCATTTCATGGTCTAACAGATATCCAGGACTTTCTCACATAGTTTGAACAACAAATTCCTCACGAGCAGAGGATCGCAGCTATGAACCTTGCAGTACGAGCCACACCTGCAAGATGGTGGTATGCACATAAAGAGAATATCGTATCATGGGATGATATTAAGAGATTGATGGCGATTAGATTCTCTACCAACAGAGAGTATGTCCAGCAGAGATACATAGGAGAAAGTGACCCCAGGTCACATATTCAGACATGTGAACAGGATTGGTCGGACATTCCCGAGGATGAATGGGTTCACCGATTCATTCACACTTGGGACACCGTTCCATGGAACTGGTACACAGAGACTGAATTGTGCAAGGGAACGACTACATGGCCACTTCTAATAGACAGCTTTCTACTTACCTTCACTTTTGAATCTGAGTATCCAAATGTTGATCAGGCCCTAGATGTAATAAAGATTAAGATATTTGAGGATTGTACCCTACCAGTACATACTCAACCTGAGTGGGCCATCCAGTTAGAAGAGGCACTCGAGTGCTATAACTTCGAAGCAGAACCAGAGGATGAGGATGAGGATCCTTGCAACATCAACATTCCGGAGTCAGAAGGGACTCGCGATGTTGATGGACCAAAGCTACAGATTCCAGCAATCACAGAGCCGATCAAGATTAAAAAGATCAATATTGGCACAGACACAGAACCAAATTTTGCCTCTATTGGAGACTATTGGACCGATGAAACAGTTGGACAGATTGCAGACTTGCTACATGACTATCAGGACCTATTTCCCACCAAGTTCACAAAGATGAAGGGAATAGTCAGAGACCTGGGAGTAATGAGTATACCATTGAAAGAGGATGCTAGACCAGTCTAGCAACGTCCATATAGATTAAATCCGTGCTACAAAGAAAAGGTTAAGGATGAGATCGATAAGATGCTAGCAGCAGGCATTATCAAGCCAGTAGAAGAGAGCGAATGGGTTAGTCCCATGGTCATGTAAGAGAAGAAAACTAAAGGAGACATCAGGATCTATGTCAACTTGCGTAAACTCAATGACGCATCGCTTCATGACCCATTTCCGACACCTTTCACTGATGAAGTACTGGACAATGTGGGAGGATAGGAGGTCTACTCCTTCACTGATGGATTTTCAGGCTATCACTAGATCAGAATTCACACGGAAGATCGACATAAGACCACCTTTACAACAGAATGGGGCTCATTCCAATATACGGTAATGCCCTTTGGTCTTAAGAATGCACCAGCTATCTTTTCTAGAGTAGTAGTTGCTATATTTAAAGAATACATCCATAAATTCCTAGAAGTTTATTTTGATGATTGGACTGTATTTGGACTAATTAACAAGCACATAGGAGATTTAAGACTGATGTTAGAGAAATGCAGGCAGTACCAGATCTCTCTAAACTTGAAAAAATGTATATTCTGTGCGCCATTCGATATTTTGTTAGGTCACATTGTCTGCAGGCAAGGCTTGATGGTAGATCCCGCAAAGATTGCCATCATTGTAAATCTTCCAGCACCTAACTCAGTCAAACAATTGAGGACAGTACTTGGTCATACCGGGTACTACAGAAAATTCATCAAGGGATACGCAAAGATTACAACACCGATGGAAAAACTGTTAAAGAAAGATGTAAAATTCCTATGGAATGAGGAATGCCTGCAGAGTCTAAACACACTTAAAGATAATATGGTTACAGCACCCATCTTAGTATTTCCAGACTGGACTAAGCCATTTCATGTACATGTGGATGCATCTGGCATCGCACTAGGGGTTTTTTTAACACAACCAGGAGAAGGAGGTATCAATCATCTTATTGCATACTCCAGCAGAAAGCTATCGACAGCAGAAAAGAACTACACCACAACAGAAAGAAAAGGCTTAGATATGGTGTACGTGCTATAGAAGTTCAGGCACTACCTGTTAGGTGCCTCATTCAAAATGTTCACTGACCAATCCGCATTGAAGTATCTGGTCAATAAGCCAGTGTTAGGGGGAAGAATCTGCAGATGGTTACTCCTCTTTTAGGAGTATGATTTTGAAATCATTTTCAAACCAGGAAGATTGAACGCCAGACCTAATCATCTGTCGCGAATAGACTCAGGAGAAGAGCCAAGTAATCTAGAGGAAAATTTGCCAGATGTGCAGTTTTTCTCTATTCAGATCGCAGATGAGTACTATGCTGATATCATTCACTTTCTCACTACAGGAAGGGCACCTGATGAGTTTACCAAGCATCAAAAGAGGCAGTTGGTTGTTAAAATAGCAGACTTCACCCTGATCGTAGGATAGTTATACAAGTTAGGTCCAGATGAAGTCCTGCGCAGATGTGTGATTCCGCATGAAAAAGAGGATATTATTAGAGAAGCACATTCAGGTACCACAAGAGGTCATTTCACAGGAAAGCTGACTGCGCAGAAAATCCCGACTGTAGGATTATGGTGGCCTACGTTACACAAGGATACTAAGGAATTTTGCAGATGCTGTGATATCTGCCAGAGGGTAGGAAAACCTTCATGACGAGATGAAATGCTGCTATAGAAGGAGTAAGTCAACATAAGTCGACTTGAACGAAGACCGACTTAGACAGTCGACTAAGTCGATGGACTGACTAATTCGATCGGCCGACTAAACTAGTTAATTAAGTCGGCTAACTAACAGTCGTGTCGGTTCACCGAACCGACAGGTAGTTATTTTGTAACTGTTTGTAACTTGTATATATTAGGCTGTTGAGCCACACAAGAACTTAGTTCAGTTCTGTGCTTTGTATGAACTCATTATAATAAGATATTATGTTCTATCCAATTTGTTCTTGTCTTCTGTCTCTGTTTATATTTATGTATGTTTTAGTATGTATTATTGGTAACCTTATGTGATCTGTGAGATTACAACATTGGTTCCATTGCCGGTAGTACATGTCTAGAATATATCTTCACATATGATACCAGAGCAGGAGATCAAAGACTGGTGGGAGCGTAAGATTGCCAATTACTTACAAAATTACACACGTAGGAACAGACTAACAATTGCAGAATCCAAAGCCATATTTTTCACCGAGACACACGAGAAGTTTGTTGAATCCATGCCACAACTACTGAAGCAACTCCTGGATGAAAAATACCGACGCAACTAAAGAAGAACAGTTGCTAGAGAAACTTATTCGAGGGGGTAGAACTAATCTGTCGGAGTGGTGTGAGAAGATCGCCGACGACTTCTGTGAAGAGCAAGCAATCGAAGATAGAACCTCAGTGGAAACTATAAAAGCCAAATTCTACACAGATTTCACTGACCAATTTCTATGCTCCTTACTGACCCTGCTGTTCAAGTTCCTGATAGAGAAAGGAGCAGGCCATATCGTCGAACCTCGACCACCATTGTACGAACCGCCATCAAACACTAACTGGGCGGAGAAGCAAAAGAAGTGGGAGAAATTCATCGCTGAAAGGGAGTGGGAATACTTCCTGAGCAAATAGACAGAACTATCCGAGCTTTCTAAGAAGCGTCGGATAGGATATGGGGGGGTATCTGGTCGTGTGTCGGAGAGGGGGCATAGTGGATACCAGTCGACAAAGCTAGTAATGAAGAGTCGACCGAAGAGGACTCGAAGGAATAGTATTGTATGAAATTATGTCGGACATTAATAAAATCGAGAGGGACGAACGACAGCAAAGAAGGGAAGCCAGACGTGAATGAGCCGACGAGCTGCGTCGAGAACAAAACCCTAGGGAGACCGACCGTGATGAGAATCCGCCAGAGTCGGGTCATGACCGACAAGAAGAAGGCGTAGAGGAAGAGACAGCCCCTAAGGATGAAGTAGTGTGGATAGAGCAGCAAGAAGCTCTCCAAATAACGGTTCCCGACGAAGTAACCTGTCCCCAGCCAATTCACATACCGTAATACAGACTATTATTGAAGACGACCTCCGACTGAGAGCTGGTGACATCACAATCTGGAGTCGACTAGGTGATGAACCGTACCTGAGACAACACCTTGTCATACGCCGATCGGTCGAAGGGAACTGGGTGACCTTTCAAACAGCACCTTCCTTTTGGAGTATCCACTTGCTCCTACCGACACATGAAGGAGCACCCCCCCTGCCACATACAACTTTAGAAGATACCCAAGAGTCAGACCTGAGCACGTAAAGTGACAGTAGGCCATCGAGAAGAAAAATTATCAACAATCTGTTGTACGACGAGAAAGAATCAACCACCGACGGAAGCACAAGTTCCGTCGACCAAAACCCCATCGTCGTGACCCCCACAGGTTCGACTGTATCAACAACCCCACCTCTTTCACCACCACCCACACCACCCACCCTGCCAACTTCTGAAAGTAGTGATAGTGATTCAAGCATGGGTCATGGCACTTCTCACATTCCTCTCTATGATGGGGATGAAGACCCCAGACGACATTGGTTTGTCTACGAGTCGACCTGGGAAGCAAACCAGGTCACAGATGAAGAACGACAGATGGCCCAGTTCGTAGGGGCCCTACGCAAACGAGCCTTGACATGGTTCATGACATTCACAGAAAGGACCCCCAAAGTGACCAAAGCAGAGATAAAGGCACAGTTCCTATCCTTTTTCAAAACCCCAGACGCTAAGCACCTGGCAGCCAAAAAGCTGAAAACAACCCAATAGAAGCCAGGAGAAACTGTCCGCGACTATGAAAAACGCTGGAAGGACCTACTGAGCAAACTAGATTATGTTATTGACGAACAATTATTAATTCGGTGGTTCCTTGCAGGTCTATCACAGAAAGTTCACCGACATATCAGTCTGGAAACTTTCAAGACATATGAAGACGTGTTGACAAAAGCTCTGCAGGTCGAGATGGACGAAGATATCCCTGCATATCTAATAGACCACCGCCTGGAGGAACAGCTAGAAAATGTCCAGAAGTCTTTAAAAGAGTTGACCTTGAAGAATCAAGAGATCTAGTGTACAAACTGTTTGACGGCCGGTCATTCAAAAGATACTTGTCGATAGCAGTACAGCCGACAAGATGTCTGTTTTGTGCAGACTAAAGCATTTTACGACATCTGCCAGGAATGTGGAGACCATTCTACAGCTGACTGTCGATACAAAATCAAGAATGGAAATGCCTCCTGGTGTGCCATCTGCGAGACAAAAAGCCACAACACGGCCGACTGTCAACTGAACCTGAAAAATAGACAGAACTACCAGGCCGTATACCAAACAAACGCAGTAGCACAGACTAATGAGCAAAGCAATCCAAACAATCAAAATGGGCAACAAGCTAACGTCCAATGATATGAACGTCGGTATGACAATCAACGACAAGGGTTTGGAAGAGGTCGATTCGTTGGGAATCGAGACATACGCACTCGTCGACCTAGCCAGTGCTTCATTTGCTATAAAGAGGGGCACATATGCGCAGACTATCTGTACAAGGGCAGAACTGACTTGAAATTATGTACGCATTGTGGAGTAGGCGATCACTCCTTGGAGGATTGTCCTACTATGTTGGAAAAAATTAATATGAAAAAGAATGTTAATGTCTTGTTTTGTGTCCAAAAGCATGATGTATTACATACTAAAAATCTGCATATTGTCACTCGTCAAGGCACAAAAATAGGGCCTGATAACCCCCAAATTAGCAAAATACAAGACACAAATAATTATCCAGACCCTATAAAACAAAAACACACCTATCAAGAGGCATCACACATATTTCAAAACATCGCACAGCAAGAAGACATTATTCACAGTCGACTTAGCACGACAGAGCAGTTAACCCATATCATTCAAACAGATGAGTCGGTAGCCCACTTCATTGATTTATTGCATCAAATCAAAAGTAATAACCCTAAAAAACAAACTAAGAACATTTGCAACCTAAATCAAAAAGACAAAAACGATGTCGACCCTCTAGTCGACCTGGAAATCGAAGGTTTTCATGTTCGACAAGTGGTGCTTGATTTCGGGTCTCAAGTAAATATTATGACCCGGGACACATGGGAAAAGATGGGCAGACCTCGACTCTATGAGTCAGGAATTTATCTAAAACTAGCTGACCAAGGTCTCATCAAACCCATTGGGGTTTGGAAAAATGTAGACACAACCATCAAAGGAATATCAACCAAGGTTGATTTCAAAATTATTGACCCAAAGGAAGGATCTAGCTCCTTCCCAGCCCTTGTACGTTGACCTTAGGGTCGAAAGATGAAAGCTTCTATCTCTTTAGACAAAGAACGTATTAAGCTCAAAGGAAATGGCCAAAAGGTCATAGTACCTATCAATCCATCCCAAGGACAACCTTGGATTGAACCGATTGATGAGGAAGTCGATATCCGACAACTTTATCAGATCCAGAACAATACTGACTACACAGAACCAAACGCCCAAGGGGAGCTTTACTTAGGTAACTCAGACTCAGTCGGGTATAATTCAGATGCTGAACTCTATGACTGGGAGATAGAAAACTACGAAACACAAGCAAGAGGGTGCTAGACTATTCAAACAGTACAGAAAAAACCCACCCGACAGTGCTTCATCGTATCAATTATACCTAAATTTTTTGAAAAGAAACTCAGGGAACGCCCTACCTTACAACCCATGAACTTAATCAATACTCAACTACCTCGGTATAAGGAGAGGGAATCCCTAGTCATGCATGTCGAACAAGTCTCTAAAAATATTGGCGAACATGGTCGAATGCAAAGCTTAGTGGAAACATTTACAGGTCAAGCAGCTAGATGGTGGGATACCCATCAATCAAAACTACAGACCTGGACAACTGCTTCCACCTTCTTTGTCGAACGGTTTGGAGGGAATAAGTTAACACAGGAAGCCCAAATCCCTATCTTCACTCAAGGCCAGAACCCAGAAGACCACATTAGGACTTGTGAAAAGGAATGGAAAAGACTTGGTTACAAAGATGAGAGAGCCTGGCCCCATTTGTTTCCTTCAACCTTAGACGACTTACCTAAAAAATGGTATAAAATGGAGCAAGCTTAAGGAGAAACCTTCTTTTGGCAGGAATTGAGAGAAAACTTTATCAAAGACTTCCAGTTTACACCTCAAAACGAAAAATTGGATGAAACAGCACAGCAAATCAAACAATTACTCCAACCGACTATCACTCAACCCTACCCAAACCATCGACAGGTTAAGGACTGTAATATTATACAAACTACATCCCAACCACAGTCGACCTGCTTGCACTTAGAAAATGAACACACCATAGGCAAGAGCTTCAGATGGAACCCTCACCACAGTGAAACTAACAAACTTATCTATTCCATCTTGAAATTCGAGACCACAGATAAACCCGACATTGACAGAATGACTGCAGCCGACTTTCCTTCTACATTCTCACAGTTCAAAGAGGGAAGTCAGTCGATCAATGAAGCTAAAGCACCAGAGTGCCTGGATGCAAAAGTGAAAACCAAGGAGGTCGACATTTCAAATGACGACCATCCAAAGATATCTAAGATTGGAGACTATTGGAACAAACATCAAACCACTGAAATCGTAAACCTACTTAGAGAGTTCCAAGATGTCTTTGCACAGGACTACAAAGACTTAAAAGGACTAGTACAGGAAATGGGAGAGATGAAAATAGATACTAAACCTGATGTCCGACCTGTTAAGAAATGACCTTATAAACTAGCTCATAAGTATAAGGAAATAGTTAAGAAGGAAATAGACAACATGTTAGCAGCAGGAATCATTTACCCCATCGACTAGTCGGAATGGGCAAGCCCCATGGTCGTATAGCCTAAGAAACATGACCCGACTAGGTTAAGAATTTGTGTTGACTTTAGAGAGATTAATAAAGTCACACTAACAGATCCATTCCCAACCCCTTATGCTGATGAAATATTGAATGAAGTCGCAGGACATGAATGCTACTCATTCACAGATGGATTTTCGGGATATAACCAAGTACCTATAGCAAAGGAAGACCAGAGGAAAACAACATTTGTCTGTCAATTTGGTTCTTTTGCTTATAGGGTTATGCCTTTTGGACTAAAGAATGCACCTGCAGTCTTTTCCAGAATTGTTGTAAAAACTTTCCAGGAATACATCTATAAAACCATGGCAGTCTACTTCGATGACTGGACTATATATTCCACCCTAAAAGATCACTGCACATGGCTCCGACTTATGCTGGAGAGATGTCGACAGATCCAACTCTCCTTAAACATTAAGAAATGTATCTTTATGACCCCCATAGGGATACTACTAGGACATGTTGTTTGCAAAGATGGTATTAAGGTTGATTTTGCCAAAATTAAAATCATCCTCGACTTGAAGCCTCCAATAAACCCTAAACAAGTTCGGGTGTTATTGGGACATACAGGGTATTATAGGAAGTTTATCAGACATTACTTCGACATGACCTACCCTCTGGAAGAGCTGCTAAAAGAAGATCAAGAATTTAAGTGGACAGAGGAATGCCAAATATCCTTCGACAAACTGAAAAGAAAACTGGTCGAAGCCCCCATACTTAAATTTCCAAATTGGTCTACCAAATTTCATGTGCATATTGATGCATCAAGGATAGCTATTGGAGCAATCTTGACTCAACCAAGGGATGATGGAATGGATTACCCTATAGTTTATAGCAGTCAAAAACTCAATAAGGCTAAAAAGAACTATTCGACCACTGAAAGAGAAGCCCTAGGTATGGTCTTTGCCCTTCAAAAGTATCAACATTACCTGTTAGCCAACCCCTTCATATTTTACACCGACCATCAAGCGTTGAAATACCTTGTTAATAAACCCCTTCATCATGGACGAATTTTTCGATGGCTACTTCTTTTTCAAGAGTTTGAGTTTGAAGTAGTGGTCCGACCAGGAAAGCTCAATGTCGGGCCCGACCACCTATCCCGTATCGACACAGGAGAGGAACCGACCGTAGTTGATGACAACTCGGCGGACGCACACCTATTTCGTATAGAAGCGGTACCAGAAGAACTAGAGGAGATTGCTCAGTTTTTAGAGACAGGTCAGGCACCAGAAGGTCTGAACACTAAGAAAAAGCAAATCCTAGCTATGAAGGCTGCCCCTTACAGCCTCATCAATGGATTTCTATATAAAATGGGGTTAGACGATGTCCTTAGAAGATGTGTACTTGACCATGAATGAGACCAAATCATGCACGAAGCTCATTATGGACCTGCAGGAGGACATTTTCAAGCCGACACAACTGCCAAGAAAATCCAACAGTCTGGATTATGGTGGCCGACACTTCACAGAGATTGTAAAACCTTTGTTAGTCGATGTGACAGATGCCAACGACTTGGTCAACCACTACCGAGTACAGAAATGCCCCTGATCTCTGTAAACCCTAGTCTCACATTTGAAATTTGGGCCATAGACTTCGTAGGACCATTCCCTGTCCCAGCCCGATGATCAGGTGCAAGATATATCATCACTGCAGTGGAGTATGTTACTAAATGGGCAGAAGCTGAACCTGTCGAAACATGTTCAAGTGAGGTAGCTGCTAGGTTCATCTATGAAAACATAATTACTCGATTTGGATGTCCACTCACCTTGATCAGCGACCAAGGATCACACTTCATTAACAAAACCATCAAACACTTAACCGACCAGTTTCACATCGACCACCGTCGAAGTACAACATACCATCCTCAGTCGAATGGTGCGATTGAATCCTTCAACAAAACATTGACAAAAGGGTTAACAAAAATATGCAATACCAACAAAGATGACTGGGATGAGAAAATCCCTGCAGTCTTATGGGAATACAGGACTGCGTATAAATGGTTGACCGACCAAACTCCCTTTCGACTGGTATATGGCCAAGAATCAGT
The DNA here is from genome assembly GCA_001517045.1 of Pseudotsuga menziesii. NCBI lineage: Eukaryota > Viridiplantae > Streptophyta > Pinopsida > Pinales > Pinaceae > Pseudotsuga > Pseudotsuga menziesii. Next base: position 39,114 of record LPNX010072959.1, on the reverse strand, counting down.
CGTCCCCCTACACTTTCGACAGCAGGCACCTATTGTAGCTCAACTACTACATATCGATGTCGAGCATGCAAGAAAGGATCGACTGTTCCAACTCAGTAAGCTGGAAGAACATAGAGTTATGGCTATTCAACACCAGGAAATCCAAAAACAACAGCAAAAATCTTGGCACGACCGTAACATCAAGAACAAAAACTTATCGATCGGAGACCTTGCTCTACTCTATAACAGTCGAGTAAAAGGAAAACCAAAGAAATTGCACACAGAATGGATGGGACCCTATGTTGTTGAAGAAATCCACCCCAATGGTTCAGTGTGACTAAAAACATTACAGGGCCTAGTATTTCAGAAGCTCGTCAATGGAGCCCGACTTAAACGATACAGAAACTGATCCGAAAAAAAAAAAAACGACTGTAACTGTCACCCAAAACCTATAAAAAGTTAGAAAAATTCCAAAAACAAAACAATCAACTCAAAAATACCCAGCATGACAGCAACTCACCCCTTCGACAACTCACATCATTTTCATCAACCATCCTCATTGACCAGTCATGTCGACCATTTTCATCACCGACACCGACCGTCGACCTCGAGAGTCCCATCACACATTAATGGCCTTGAGCGCCAAACCAGATCCACCAAATCGCACTCGAGTATTGCAGTTGGACTGTCAAGTCCGCCATTAATACAACCAGTTCGACACTCCACCATTCCCACGCCTATAAATACTGGACCGTCCAAAGTTCATTCACCACACCCTTTACACACAGAGCACTCGCATCCTCCGTCGACCAGCACCCACGAACCCTGTTCAAATTCTGACCAGTCCGACATCATGGCACCCAAACTCACCCGAGCTGCGGCTAAAGCAAAGGAGTTGCAGGCAGAGGACACACCCTTGGTCCAAAGACTGAAGAATATCAAAACTGCCAAAGTCCAGGAGGGTCCATTTCAGAAACTCTGGGCAGAAATCCAAGACTGGGCATATGAAGGAAGTAAAATGACACAGGCCACTGAGAAAGTCCAGAACAACAGCATTCTCCAGTACACTAATGCACCATTGATGGCCAGCTTCGGTGGGACGAAGGAAGCAGCTGTTAAATTTATTATCAGTCGTTACCACAATGGCCGATTCTACTTTGACCAGCCGATTGACATCACCGGGGATGTTATTTCGACGCTTACGGGTCTGTCGAACAAAGGTGACCCTGTCCCAATTGGGATCAAGGAGGGACTCGTCCAAGAACTTACAGGCACACCAACTGGGAAAAACTCTAAAGGATTAATGATAGGATAGATTGCGACCAGGACACCACAAATTGTGGCAAAAATCATTGCAATCACCCTTACCTTGGCTGGTCGAAGCAACGACCTTAAATTGGAGATGTTGGAGGCGGTCGACACAATCGCCACCAATGGAAAAGTCTACCGATGGGGAGACTATGTCGCGGACATGGTCAAAACCATCTGTGAACGCTGCCAGGAGGCTGGAGGTATCATCAAATTCCCCTCCCTGATTATCTGGATAGTCATGTATCATTTCTGTTCGGAAGGCAGTCCAGTCTTCCGGGAGCCGACTAGGTTTGAAATGCACCGCTTCAAACCCTTCTCCCAAAAAGGCACCCTACATGAGTTGGCACAGGGGAAAGTCTTCTTGGAGACTTGGTTCCAGCAGTTAAAGGATCGGACGACGAGGTGGAGGGTGCCCCAAAACATCCGACGAAACCTCCCTGCCGACTCACATATCCAGTTAGCACTTGACCATACATCAATATGGTACATGCAAGGTCAAGACCCCAAAGCACAGGACCTAGACTACTACCCGATAGTTGAACAGATTTTCAGAGATTTGACCCAACAGGCAGGAACAAAGGTACCAATTCCGGAGGCTGCCAAATAGGTCGACTTCTCTACCATTGAACCGCTGACAAACCAGGAGAAGGAGGAGGACTACAAGCTTAATCTGTATATCAGTACATTTGTGTCGGAGGATACCCTGACCGTGACCACTAGTCGGGTACATATTACTATCAAACCTCTGACTACACAGGTCGTCGAACCCTAGCCGATAGAACAACAACAACCAACAATACAAATGCATCCAACAGTGCAACAGACAACTCCTCTGGCTCTAGCAATCGTCAAACCCACTCAAGAACCAACAGGTGAAGTCGAAGAGGACAACCCTGAGTATGCCCTATCCAAAATCACCATCAAAAAGCTGGCTAAGGAGATAGCGGTCTCCAGGAAAAGACTCAAGACTCAAAAACAACAAACAGGCAGGGGTAAGCGCAAGCTTATTCTTGACTCGTCCGACGATGAGGAGGAACTAGCAACCGTGGCTGTCGACATTGTCGAAGATGCCCGCGCCAATAAAGTGTCAGTTGAAACCCAGTTTCAACGATATCTCAAGGCAGGTGCCCCAGAAGGTCGGCCCAAGAAAGCTAAAACACAACAGATGCCTGAAAACGTCATCGACCTTGTGTCGACCCCCCCTCCTCCATCCCCGACGCCCGTAGTCGAAGAACACGGTCCAGCAAAACATTTGGGCGGCCCCATGGAAGAATATCAAAGAGCAATTCTGGAGGCACTAAGAGCCAGGGCCGACAAGGACGCTGAGCTTAGAGCCTTCTTCGCGACGCTGCCTGCACTGTTCCAGTCGGCACAGAAAATATGGATGACAACTCCTCTCAAAGCAAACAAACAGATCTATGCCCAAGAAACAACGACATTTACTAGGATCGATGACGGAGGTGACGTAATTGGAGCCATCCATTCTGTCATAGAGAAAATCGATGCCGACACCCAGAACGAACCATCCACATCACCGTCGGAAGCAGGTATCTCTTCTGACCAAATCCCACCAAACAGTCCCGTCACCCTTTTGACCCCTGACCATTCCCCCACTCCGTCTCCACCTCCACCACCATCATATCCACCACCTCTGCCACCCCCTGATTCACAGCCAAACCCACCATCAGCCTCACAGCCAGAAGTGGTCATACCACCTCCTCAAGCAGAAAAACCATCATCCCCCATACCCCCTCCTCAAAAAGAAACACCCTCGACTTCTATACCACCTAACCAAGTAGAGAAACCCTCGGCCTCCATTCCACCAACCACAGATCCCACTTCAACTACTGCAGGTACCCAAGAGCCACATACAGACACCCAGAAGAAAAAGAAAGAGCACCATAGAACATCCGGCCTGAATATTAGCCTAAAAGATGCAAGTTCGCTAACCGACTCTGAGGTCGGCCAACTACTCAAAACATTGGCCAAAGAGTCAAAGAAGAGGATGGTCACCAAAAGTAAAGAGCTCAAAGACAAGGAGGCAGGACAGGTCGAGTTTCTCGGCAAATGCAGGTCTCTTGCACAATCTGTCGTCCCAGGCCTGGTCGAAGATGCTATAGATAGACCTCTGGAGAGGGCATACCAACTCTTTGAAGGCATGGTGTCGACTATACAGACACATCTCCAAGAGACTAAAGTAGAACAAAAGGAAGAGACCGCTCGACTCCTCTTGACCCAGCACACTGCATTTTCGGAGGCTTACAAAGTCTTACAGGACCATATGGAGGAATCCATTGTTACTGAGGAAGTACTAAGAGACTGGCCTACTCATTATGGGCAAGTCTATCATCAGACCAGGCAGACAAGACAAGGTATTCAGGCCTTGGAGGGATGTAAGTCGACGGAGGCAGAAATGAGGCAGACCATTGATGAGCAGATTGTGATGGAGAGTAGCAAACTACAGAAGCTGGAACGAGAAGCTCATCAGTGGGTTCAGCAAGCCCTTCCAAACTTAGAGAAGGTCGACAACATCTGCCCGCAGATGAAAAGACTCCTTGATGCTGCAGAAGAACAGAACCAAATGTTGGGTCCCAACATGGAGAACATTGCAGAAATGCCCATGGCAGAAAAGATGTTGGTACTTTCAAACCTTACTACTCTGACGATCGACATCCAGAAAGCCTTGCAGACATGGACAGATTTCCAGCACCAGCTTTCCATCACTGCACCAGTAATAGTCGAATTATGCGTCCAGAGAAGACCAACTATCCATCTGCACAGTCCACCTCAGTAGCAGTTGCAGGGTTCGGCATACAACACATTTTTTGTACCTCCCTATTTCTTTGGGACGAAGAAACGTTTTGTTCGTGGGGGAGATGTAGAAGGAGCAAGTCGACATAAGTCGACTTGAACAAAGACCGACTTAGTCACCCGACTAAGTCGGTCGGCCAACTAAACTAGTTAATTAAGTCGGCTAACTAACAGTCGTGTCGGTTCACCGAACCGACAGGTAGTTATTTTGTAATTGTTTGTAACTTGTATATATTAGGCTGTTGAGCCACACAAGAACTCAGTTCAGTTCTGTGCTTTGTATGAACTCATTATAATAAGATATTCTGTTCTATCCAATATGTTCTTGTCTTCTGTCTCTGTTTATATTTATGTATGTTTTAGTATGTATTATTGGTAACCTTATGTGATCTGTGAGATTACAACAGCCGCTATGACCACAGATTACGTTGCGCAGATTTGACAAGTGGGCTATAGACTTTGTGGGTCCTATAAACCCACCAGGAAAAAAGAACTGGTGTGAGATATATCATCACTAGAACAGAGTACCTCACCAGGTGGGTAGAGGCCAAAGCAGTAAGAAATTGTGATGCTGCTACAGCCGCACATTTCATTTTTGAAAACATCATCACTAGATTTGGATGCCTAGTAATTTTGATGAGCGATCAAGGCACACACTTCTTGAATCACACCATTGAGGCCTTGACAGAAGAATTCTAGACACAACAGCATAAGAGCACCCCCTACCACCCACAAGCTAATGGTATGGTGGAGGCCTTTAACAAGATTTTAGAAAACGCTCTTACTAAGATATGCAAAAGCCAAAGGAATGATTGGGACCTCAGAGTTAACGCTGTATTATGGGAATATAGGACTACATGCAAGAAACTTACAGGACACACACCTTTCAGCTTGGTGTATGGATAGGACGCTATTATGCCTATGGAGTATATTCTTCCCAGTTTAAGAATTTCTCAGATCACTGGAATGACTGATACAAATAAGGTGCAGGAAAGGCTAGCACAACTGCTTGCCTTAGAGAAAGAAAGATTCATCACTGGATTCCATCAGAAAGTGCAGAAGGCACGAGAAAAAGATTGGCATGATAGACACATTAAGAGTAAGACTCTTCGGATAGGAGACCTAGTACTCCTCTATGACAGTAAATTTATTAAGTTTCTAGGGAAGTTCAAGACGCATTGGTTGGGGCCATATCAGATACAGTGAGTCACAGAGGGAGGAGTCGTTCAGCTCAACAAACTGAATGGGGATCTTCTTCCCATGATGATCAATGGCAGTAGGCTTAAGCTCTATAGTGAGAGCCACTCCACCTCTCATCCCTAACTCAGATTCGCGGATGGTGCAGATGTCCAGTGTAGTTGAAAGGAGGCATCGCACCGGGAATTATTCTACATCGGCAGGTATTCTAAGTATCAGGAATCGGATAAGGACAGTTCATTTTGCGCAAAAAAAAATAAAAAAATGCTTAATTTTTTTTTGAGCAAGTGATGCAGTGTGGCATCGCAGTAGTGCGATGTTTCTCCGTGCCACGTACCTAGTTTGTAACGAGACAGAGGGCTAGTCAAGTTGCCTTCTGATAGGCAGTTAATGAAGAAATGGCTGGTATACCTTACCATAGATTTGGGTATAGCATAATCAATTGTCCAGATTTGGCAAATCTTCGACGAGACCGGTGCCTGTATACACACGCTTCAAAGGAAATTGATCTAATTTCAGCATTTATTGAGGATCGAAATGACAGGTGTGGTCTCGTCCAGGAATTAATATGACCGACGGGTTCAGTCTAGATGACCGTTGCATCCGGGATTATAGCCTTCAACATAAAAGAAGAAATTATTCATTCGGGAGGGTTACATTTGCAAAGAGCCAAGAGCTATAGAGTGCATTGTTAAGTTTCCCTTGTGTAGAGCTAATTTCATTAACAGAGTGCTATGATTTCCATAGTTTGCAGCCATTTTCAATCCAGAGTATAACACCGAGTGGGTTCTACCCAAGAAGGAACCTTTAGAAGACATTCTAAGGCGCTTCGAGCATGGTGGTCGTATGTCCGCTATGATGACGCCACCCAGGGTTGTGAAATTAGGAACATCACAGGTCAGACAGCCACCAAGTATGAGGAGTCAAGTGCAGGATGTAGAAGATGTCATCAAAGACTCTGCTAAAGAGAGAAAGAACACCGAGCCGATCATTGAAGATAAGAAAGTAGAGCAGCAAAATGATGAGAAGAAATCTCCCGCTAGGAAGAAAGTAAAAATGAGAAAAAGAAAGCAACGAGAGAAGAAAGATGACCTATCTCATCAGCTAAGAGAAAAACAAGAGGTTCCATAGGTCAAGAATGAAAATATGCGAAACCCAAGCAGCATGAATACCTGGAGTAGGTGGCTGAAAAGAAAAGTGAAAGGGAAGACAAACCGAACAAGTAGAACTTCAAGATACAGAAAAAGGCTTGTTCTCGGAATGGAATTCCTGGTTTGTATACCTTTCGCATAAGTAGGCTCCAGACTGAATGAAATGTTTGAGAAGGATACAAGATACAAATTTTCCTTGTGATAAAAGTTCTAACCCAGATAAAGAGGAAAGGATATCTGTGGAAGACTTCTCAAAACCTGAAGATCCTTAAAAGGTCTCACAAGCGACGAGAGCGAGACCATGAATGAGGGAAGGAAAGATAAGAGATCCCAACAAAATAAGTTACAGAAACTATAAAGAGCGTGTCGCAGCTATGCAAAACGAAGTCGCAGGACTTCAGGACAAGATTCAATGCACTTCGCAGGAAGCCAAGGAGAAGCTACAACAGGAGAAGACCGCTGGTAGTGGCTCGGGGATGAGCCACAAGTAAGTGTTAGGGGACTGTTGGAGCAGAGTCCCATAGCTACAGGAGAAGCTTCCATTTTGGTGGATAGACATTTTGGCGAAGATGAAGATATAAGGTAAAGCTACGACGCCGTAGCATGTTTCTAGTTGCAGAGCAGAGCCGGAAACCGTGACTGTTGGGACAGAGAAGTCAAGAAAGACGACAGTACCTGAGCGGCTGAGAAGAGAGAGTTCAACCACTGCATTGAAGGCAGTGACGAAGACAGGAGGGCTCAGATACCCTCATAAAGGAAAAGGAGCGATGAGGCCGAGGTATTGAAGACGAAGGACAAAAGACAGGAAGTGGTGCATAGTACCCATGGTCAGCGCCGGGAAGCATGGAAGACTACAGAGAGCAGTGGTGTGATGGAAAATGGATACCCCAAGTAAAGATATGCTGACTGTCACTAGTTAGGGATTTGGGTTACTGTTGGGACAGGCCCACAGTGTTGTAATGGCGAGACCTTCGGGGCACCTATAAAGGGATGTATTTTGTATTGTAAAAGGTTAGCTACTCAGTCCTTTTGGAGCTATTAGGGTAACCTGTAGCTATTCAAACATCAACGAGTCTGAGAGTCCAGTAGTATATTAGCTCACTGTTATTTTGTATTGTAACAATCCGTAGGGATTGACAGAGAGAGAGAGAGAGAGAGAGAGAGAGAGAGAGTGAGAGTATATTGTAAGAAGGCAATATAAGGGAAGAGATCTAAGAGAGAAAGGCTCCAGGCTGTGTGCGGAGTTACCCAGAAGATCTCTAGCTACATATGCGGTGCAGCAGAACTATGTATCTCTCTCAAGTTATAATATAGAAACACAGTTCGGTGGACGTAGATTCTACCCTGGAAGTGAACCACGTAAAATCAGAGCGTTATGTGATTGATTCATGTGATTGTATTTACTTGTTATATCTGTCATTCATTACATGAACTTTGCTTACAGTAAATGTATGTATGTGTTATTCAGTTCACAGTATATTTAAAGGATAAATGAAATTTGAAGTTTTTAAGTATTCTGTATAAGAGTTTGTCTAAGTTTCACTCAAGACAGTTAAGAGTCGCAGTGTAAAACAGTCGTGTGTGTTGAGTCCTGTAAGTTGAACACCAGTAAGATAAGTACGCTAAGTCGCAGCGGTAGGATATCGCAAGGAGGTGATATCACACCATCAGAGGAGCTGAGGTGCACGGGTACCGCATGTTGAGGATTGAGTGTAGGAGAGAGTTACGTGTTGCCCAGGATGAGGCAATGCGATAAGGACTAGAGTCATCATGAGTAAGAGGAATGGGACATCATAGAGAGAGAGGTCTCGCAGGCTAAGAAGAGCTACGAGGCGTAGCAGGATGCTATACAGAACCTGGTCGAGACACTTGAGTCCTTGGCCAACCCATTAGGATCACTTCGGGTGAGACTTCAGGCCGCTCCGCAGTCTGTCGCTGAAAGGGCCAGTGAGCTAGAGGTGTTGTTGGTACATTATAGTAAACCCGAGTCTATCCAGCATCCAACAGAATAAATTGACAATTAAAAGTGATGCATCTGCACATTTCTTAAAAGAAAATATGACAAAATATAAAGAATGCGAAAAGATATGATAAGATAAAATGATATTATAAATACATTTTCATATTATCAAAACTACAAATATATTCATAAATATCACCAGTTCAAAAAGTGCTGCAACTACTAACAAAAAATTGTTATAAGCCACAGAAAGTGTTTGAAGCGATCTTGTCTAGCCCCTTTCCCAACCATCGATCCCTTAACTAGTAATACATGTCTCCTTTAAATACATTTAATCTCACATGGAGATAGTTCTATAAAACTGGTAACTACACAATCGAAATCTTAACCAATTTCATTAAAAATGACAAATGCAATTGTCATTTTTCTATATGTGTTATAATGTCTCGAAATTGGAAATATTCAATTTATAGCACAAAATCACAAAATGATAAAGACACTAACGATTTAGTGACACCTGAGAAATAGCAAAGCCAACCAATTTGTTCACGATTCCCCAGGGATCATCCTCAAAATGAGCGATTCAAGAAAAACGCATCAACCATATAACCTGTAGCACTACACAATAAAGAGAAATAATTAACACATACGCAAGATCAAAATAAAATAAACTACATAATCCATCAATCAAATCCAACCAATACCTGTAACAAAATAACTTGATTATCACTTGATTATAAACTTCAAACCTGAAATCTTCTTAAACATATATACAATAGTGAGTGTGCCCCAAAATATTATAATTTAACAGCAGCATTAAAGACCTGTATATTCACACCATTCACCGGATTCTGTGAATGACCTTTGAATTGCATCAAGGTAACCTGAGCATTCAGCTCACGCACTTTTTCCTCACTCTTATGATTCTCGTTTTGTAGTTTCAGGACTCTCCGAATCAACCTGTTTTTATGCTTCTTCAGATGCAGCAGACACTTATCATCGGAATAAGATTTCTCTTTCATCCTTGTATTCTCAAATTTTATAGCATCATGATGTTCTACCATTCCTATTATTTCTTCCTTGATCCTATGTATTTTATCCAACAAATAGTTTACAAATAACGGGTGAATCATTTCACCAATTCGATAGGAACCCGGTAAATTCTCTTCTACAGACTTGCCCTTAACTGGAGGATCGACCACAGGGTCAACCTGAAGATTCTTATCAGACACATGAGGACTATTATCGGCATGGTTCATGATAGGCTCATGATCAATGTCAAGGCCATCATTAGGCGAGATAGGATTCTCTTCGTCGTTATCTAGCACAATTGTTTCAATGTTAATGTTATTGCTCACGGAAGACTTAACAACACTAACCTTGGCTAACTCCTCATAAACCTGCCAGTAACCTTAACATTCGATGTTTTGCCCTTTTGTTTGCAGGTATTGTCATTATGTTTTGGTGTCACGGGAGATAGGTTTAAATACTTTCTCATACACTTGGAAGGCATAGGAGTACCAGGACTACACACAGGAGTGGGAACAAGATCATCGCAGACACTGGAGCTTACACCATCTTCAGGGTTTGACATAGGCTCTTGCACAGGCGAAGCCAGATCTTGACAAGGCTGTTGATGCCTAACACATTCTTCAGGGTTATCGAATTGACAATGGCAGAATGCCAAGAATCCATTATGTTCGAGAAAATCATCCCATGACCGGTTTTGTTTAGACAACTCTCTTTCTACCAATATCCTAACCAGGCCATGATGAAACATACTGCAACCGATGTTCTTCAGCCCCTTCTTAATGGCCGAAGACATCTTGGTCAAACTATGAACTAAATAATAGGGTAAATTAATAGGAAAGCCAAGAAAAAAAACCATCAACCTGAGGTGATAGACATAAGCAGAGGATAGACGACCCTCACAGGTCACATACCTATGAATAACGTCAAGAACCGGTCGCCATTCTTTCTTGAAATATCTCCGTGATACACCGGCTCTAAAGGACACATTCTGGCAAGGGTCCTTCAACATCTGTCTCCATTCATTTACCTTCATTTGCTTATACTTGAACCAACATTCACCTGTCAATGGCAATCCCGTAGCCAAAGCAACTGAGCGCTCGTCAACCCTGAATTGGAGGTTGGCTAACTTAACCCTAGCATCGGCCAGCGACAAAGCAAATAACCTAGTCACCTCAGGATTTGAGTCTATAAACCTGTGAATCAATGGCAACCATCCGACTGCTTCAACCTTGGCTAAGAGCTCAGGGTTTCTGTCAAGGAGTTTCGTGTCACTGGGTTCAACCCTAACCACCGGATCCATAGCTGCGAGCACAAATGCACGCGGCTGCACACAGAAGAGATACCACAAATTGAAACATGACAGTAAACTGGAGAGCGAGCATTCAGGATGCAAACCAAGAAGAAAACACAAGCAATGAAACCCAACGCTCTCATAAACAAAATGCGCCATGAGCAAACCCAGACCAGACCCTTGTAAACCCGGCATGGGCGGAGGAATATGATCACGTAGAATGGTAATCAAGAGAATAGAAAGTGATGGTGAAGACTCCAGACTAGACTCATTTTTCCATAATTTATCCGACGCAATTGACATACAACCACACCTTAAATGAATCACAGGTGTTCAACCAGCAGGTAGCCATGATGTTGAGCACGTAGTTGCAATTGAATATCATTTACAGATCTACGTACGAGTGTCATGATACCATATCAATTTTCAAGTAAGTGGATCATATTTGTAGGTGACGACATGAATTAAACCAACCATAAACACTGAACCTATGTTGATCTTACCCTTTGATAATTTCAATCTTCGAAGGTGGCGAGCATATGAAATGACATAAACCATCAAACCAACCCCAAACTTCACATGCAAGAATATAAATTACGATATGGAGCATATTATAAAGATCGAGATCAAATAATAAGGTTGGATTGTACATAATTCGAATATTAAACAATAAGCCTTGGGGATAAAATTTACATGAACGTTTGATAAGGTACCAAACAATACCATAATCGACCTTCCAATTTCACAACCTTATTAAAACCACACATAAAATGCAAATAAAAATATCAAGTTATAAGTGTTCTAATAAGGCTTATGGTCAGGTTATAGTAAAAGGTATGGAAATCAAAATGCTCACACCGTAATCTAAAAGGTAAGGCAATTCAAAATAATGATTTCAATGTAGTGATTTATGTCAACTAACCATAGTTCACAAAGGTTGTAAAAAACATGGAATTTCATCATTTCAGTAGCTCACGGAATGTGATTGTTTCAGTAGCTTCCAATTCTTTAGATTTGAAATAAGAAATTCAAACATTTCATCAAACAAAATAAAATTTTGTTTGATGAAATTTTTTTTTAAAGGCTGTTGGGTAGGAGCACAACAGATGGCGACTGACTGGGCGGAACAGTTATCTCTAATTTCTTGACCTGAAACCATGCAATCAAAACATTAGATCCCTCTTGTATACCATTATACAGAAATCAATATTTTAATATCTTAAACAGATTCGAGAATTTCATGTTTCAAAAAACTTACCAGAAATTTATAGTTCAGATTATTTATTTGATAAAGATCAGGCCTCTTACAAAAATCAGTCCAAATGAAGTAAGACAATAAATGACATGATTTTAAAGAATAAAATATCAATACCACAAGCATGGCTCTGCTGCCAGCAGGCGTCCATAGCCTCGACATGGTTGCTTCTAAGCCCAAAGAATGCCAGTATCCCATCTGCTAGTTATAGATATACAATTCTGGTTAGGTTGAACCGTTACGATCATTTTTCCCCCCGTTTTTTTTTATTTCATATTTCTAAAGGCCATGGTTCTGGCTTGGTAACCAGGTAGTAACCATGTCAATCACCAATCTTCATTACACTAAATAAACTGGCTCGTAATGAGACCTTTTATCCCTTGGTGTTTGGTCCAAGGGCCACTGTCCAGGCTTGGTGACCGGAAATGACAATGTTACTAAATGCAAACCTATGATCCTGAACAGACTGGCTCATTATGAGACCCTCTGTCCTTCAGATTATTTTAAGAAATCTTCAAATCCAACCATGGTCGGATCATAGTTATATTTAATCTCCAATGAGATTGTCTTAGTAGATGGGGAGGCAAATCTAATTCTCTTCACAAGAGGGAGTGGCGTAAAAGACTTAAATAGATAACCTTGACAAATACTACCTTCCTTCTTTTGGAAAAATCTTTGCAGAGACCCATCTTTTTAATTTACATTGTTCACTGTTCAAAACATGAAGAGACCCATCTATAAAGATGAAGAATTGTTCACTGTTCAAAACATAAAACAACATGAAAAATTTCAGGATAATAAGATTATGATGCATGATTCGTAGATCAATTACAGGATTTGATGAAAAGTCATCAGCTTGAAGTTTAAAAAATTGATCATTCTCAAACATTATGCAAATAAAACAACAAATAGATATGAGAAGGGAATAAAAAACAAATAAAATAAACATGCCAAAAGAAAATTCCACAAACTGAGAAAACCACACAAGGTATATACAGGATAATCCCTTGATGGGGATCAGCAAAAATATTTTTTTTATAAGATGGCCATTCATCGGAAGGTTCTTGATGTCTCCCTCCAGTGTCTGCAACCTAAATGTGCTAGGACCCAATTTTTCTACAATGAATTGGAACTTAGTATGTTTTCCTCTATCTTCATGCTCCTTGTCCCATCTCAGAACTAGGTCACCTACTTCCAGATCCCTACTGGCTGATTTTCGGTGATCGAACCAGCATTTCACTGTCTTCTGATGTTGGTCAAACTTCTTTCTAGCTAACTCTCTTTCTTCCTCCAGCTTAAGCAAGGTATTAATTCTATGTTCCATAGCAGAACATGCTGTTTCTTGTACTGACTGGGAAAGCTGTAGAGAGGGTAAAAAAAATCGAGTGGTAAGATAGCTTCCTTACCGTATACCAAGAAAAAGGGAGAGTTTCCTATTGCAGCCTTGGGAGTCACCCTGTCAGCCCATAGGGCATTTGATAAAGCATTGTGCCAATTTCTATGATGATTAACCACTGTGCGTTTCAGAATTTTGATTAAATTTTTATTGGAAGATTCAGCTAATCCGTTACCCTGAGGATAATAATTAGCTGAATATTTTAACTTTATTCCTTTTTCCAATGCATATTCTGTTAACTTTACAGAAGAAAAATAGGTTGCATTGTCAAAAATGAAAGATTCTGGAACACCAAACCTGGTGACAATAAAAGAGTGAAGGAAGGATATCACCTGTTCTGAGTTAACCACTCATAAAGGGATGGCTTCAACCCATCTAGTGAAATAATCGGTGGCTGTCAAAATGTATTTGTGCTGCTGTGAGGAAGCTGGTGTAATTGGACCAACAATATCCAAGCCCCATTGTTGAAATGGGACTTCAATAATAACAGGCTGGAGAGGTAACGCTTCTTTCTTAAGTCTTCTGTCTTCCCTCTGACACTCTTGACATTTCCTAGCAAAGGCATATGCATCCTTAAACAAAGTAGGCCAGTAATATCTAGCTTTAAGTACCTTATGTGCAGTGGTTTCCCTGCCAAAGTGTCCCTCGGTTGGCCCTGCATGTAATTGAGGCAGCACACTATCAGCTTCATCCCTTTCTAAGCAACGAAGGAGGACCCCTTCGAAATTCTTTTTGAACAGAATGTTGTCGATAAACTGATAAGGTGCAGATATTAATCTCAAAGCCCTTTTGCTACGGGATTCTAAATGTTCAGGAGCATTTCCATGCAACAGAAAAAATTTAATGTCATGATACTAGGAATCAGAGGAGGCTGATATTGGAAAAACTTCCCTTCTGAATAGAAAATGTTCATCGATGAAGTGTAGATCATATTCAGAGACATTTGAAGATCCAGCTGCCAACTTGCAAAGTCCCTGTCCTCTGACAATCTTTAAAGGCTTGATTTCTAGGTCATACTCCTGAAGTGTTGTAACCCATTGAGCTCGCTTTTCACCTAGGTCCTTTTGTACCAAAATATTTCTGACTGCAGAATGTGGCACAATAACCTTGGTATGAGACTTCAGCAGATAAGGACGAAAATGATTTACTGAATTAAAAATGGCAAATGCTTGTTTGTCTACTTCTGGATAATTGCGCTCTGTACCATTCAAACTGGAACTCGTAAAAGCAATGGGAGCTTCATTGTTTTCCTTATTTTTCTGTGTTAAAACAACAGCATATGAAGAGTCAGAAGCAAATGTGTACAAAATAAATGGTCTATAGAAATCTGGGCTTATTAAGGTAGGGGATTCAGCAATATCTTTTAGTATATCATGAAAAGATTGCTTTTCTTCAGTAGACCATTTGAAATCAACATCTTTCTTAATCATTTTCTGAAGTGGTCTGACAATTTCAGTGAAACCAGGAATAAACCTGGAAACAAAATTTATCTTCCCTAGAAAATATTGCATAGTTTTCTTTGAATGAGGCATAGAAATATGTGCTATAGCCTGGGTACATTCAGGTTCAATATTAATACCTTGTTTTGAAACCAAAAAACCTAATAACTTACCTTCAGTAACTGCAAAGATGGATTTCTTGGGATTCAAAGAGATCCCATACTTCCTGCAACGTTCAAAAACCCTCCTAAGATGTGTTAGGTGATCAGATCTATTTTTTGAAAAGACAGTTATGTCATCAAGGTAAATGATGAAAAATTGGCCGATCAGGCCTCTGAACGCGATATCCATTGCCCTTTGAAACGTTGCTCCGGCATTGATTAAGCCAAACGGCATTTTCCTGTAGGCATAAGTTCCCCAAGGGGTTCTAAAGGTTGTTTTCAACTGATCTGTTTTGGATACTAATACTTGACTGTATCCCGAAAAGCCATCTAAAAGTGAGAACATTTCAAATCCAGAGACCTGTTGTAATATCTTTTCCATAGGCGGAATGGGATAATTGTCTTTTTTCGAAACCTTATTTAGAATTTGGAAATCAACGTACAACCTAATATCACCATTTTTCTTTCTAACGGGGATGAGATTTGCTACCCACTGCACATGCCACACTGGAAAAATTATTCTAGCAGCGAGGAGTTTGTTAAGCTGTTTCTTAACAGTCGGTTCTAGGCTAGGGTGCATTTTTCTCAATTTCTGCTGGAATGGTTTAGCCTGTTGTTTCGTGGGGATGACATGTTGCATTATGTTTGGATCAAATGTCTTGAGATCGTCATATTTCCAAGAAACAATGTCCTTAAACTCATTAAAGAGTCATATGAAGGCTATTTTTTCTTGGGGAGTACATGTATTCCCTAGATTTACACATTGAGGACTGTGTTCGGTGCCTAAATTTATGACTTCAGATTGCATAGTAGAGCTGTTGGTTTTATAGTTCCTTACACCTTTAAATTTGTCCTTCAAATCATAAAATTTCTCAAGTTTAATAACAGATCTAGGAAGAGCACTGACCTGATCAAGAGACTCTTCAATTGAACAAGGTTTATGCATTACTGCAAAGTTGTACAAATCTTCATCGTGAGTCATTTCATCGATGACTACGTCTTTGAAAGTGTCCTTCATGGTCAAAAATTTGATTAACTGCTCATCATGGTCAAAAACCCTCCAATTGACAACATTATCAAGTATGGAAGGCCTGAAAAGCATTTCAACAGAGAAAGAATCAGCAAGCATCCCTTCAGATGGAATTAACCTTGAAGCAACATTTGCTTGGAGATCTGCTTCCTGATTCAAATAACGAGGGATAGAATTTATGTTAAAAGCTTCAAATGATAATAATAAATTCCACACATATGTCTGATAATTTCTTAGATGTCCAGCAATGCAATGTATAGTGTTATGTACCTGTCTAATGGTAATTTTAGAATCTCCTAACACTACCAAAGCTTTAGCTCCTAGATCAATTTCCTTTTTTAGCCCTTGAATAAGGGCTTCATATTCAGCAATGTTATTGGTGCATTCAAATTCCAAACTACAAGCAACAAAGTACCTTTTTCCCTGAGGATCTATTATGAGGCAACCGGCCCCAGCTCCTTCCTTTGACTTAGACCCGTCAAAGTATAGAGACCAAAGGCCATCATTCAGGTCTAAATGTGCAGTGTTTGGAACTGGAATTTCGTCAGAAACCTGTGTAAAATGGAAAACTTCAGATTGCTGTTCCGAATCTTGGACTGATGATGTCTTAGCCTCAAGGTTTCCAAAGAAAGAATCAACCATGTAGTTTCCCATTATAGTATCAGTGAATAACACTGGTTCGTTTGAGTCATCCAGTTCGGTGACCGTGTGCTTCATATAACGCTCTCGATCAATTCTAATTTTATTTGGACGACCATTATGAGGTATCCATAAATGTGACCAGTCCGTTGCAAAATATCCCTTCAATTTTCCAGACCAATCTCTGCTGAGGAATAAGCCATGTGCCTCAGGGATATCTGCAAAAATTATGTCAATGATGAAATGAACTTGAGGATTAGAGGCTAATTTTATCAGAACTTTGTTCAACTTTCCTATTAACTTTACATTAGATCGATCAAGTTGCACAATGCTTGTATCACATGGTACGAGGACTGCATTAAATTTTTTACATACTGAATATGGCATGACATTCTTTGAAGCCCCTGAATCTATCATACAATTGTGTACTTTACGATTACAGATTTCAAATGTAAGCAAAAAAGGAGGGGTTGAGGAATCTAATTTCTTACCTATGGATGAGGCATTGACTGATGATTTTGTTGGGTTGTCTTTGGAGTTCTCAGAACTGTTTTGAGTGGAGGAAGATTTTCCATTTTTACATAAGGAAACCCCTTGCATCATCTTATCTCGAATCACAGGCAATTTAAGGAGTTCATAGATAGAAATGTTGGCTCTAATTTTCTTTAAATCCTCAATGAAGTCATACTCTAAATCAAGAGGTTGTGTAGACATAGTATTCGAAGGTTGGTTTTTTGTTTTGACAGTTGAACTGTCATCTGTAGATTTTGTGGGGGTTTCCCCTGAGGGATGATCCTTCTTACTTCTAGTGTTATATTGATGCTGATTAACATTCACAACAACCACATCTTCATCGTCGATCAATTCTGTAGCATCCCAGAAGTGACTGATAACTTGAGGAGGTTTATCTTCAGTGTTATTATCAGTGCCTTGGGTATCTTCAGAATTTTGTCCTGAATATTGGGTTTCACTTTCAACTGATGCTTCTAGACCTGAGACTAATAGTTTTAGTAAACTATTAATTTCATCCACATTAATAGCCTCAGATGGAGGGGTCTGTCTAGCAGCTGGATTTTGGAATGGTCTTCTAAAAGGCTGTCTTGGTGGTTCTTTATTCAGAGGACTTTCAGAAGTTTCTTTCTTCAAGTCTATGATTTCGTTGGATAGCTTCTTTATGACTCTTTGGAGGCTCTCTAAGTCTAATGCATCTTGACCCTTTTTCTCAGGATTTGTGGTTTTGGAAGGGCTCTCATCCTTTTTGCGAGAAGAAGATGCAGAATCGGTATCTACCCCAGGGTTCATATTAATAAAAAACATGTCCTTCTCGACCTTAATGGCTTCATCAAAGGTTTCAGTGAGAGTGGGTTTAGCCGCTCTTCTGACAAACATGGTCATTGACACGGGCAAGGAAGAAGTATATAATTCAATAGTGACATCTTCAGCCGGCCTTGAGGTGGCAGGAATTCTGTTTCTAAGGGTCAAGAACCGTTGGTTAAAATCTTTAACCTTCTCCTTGGTTTCCATACGGATCCTAGACAATTCTAACACCAACATAGCTGGAGTCTTATCGTCTCCAAACTTGTTCATGAAAGCCAACTCAAATTCATTCCAGTTGGTAATAGAACCAACAGTAAGTGAAAAATACCAAGTCGAGGCTTTGCCCTCAAATGTGTAAGGGAAAAGTTGACATACTACGTCTTCATGTTAAACATCCAAAATCCGAACTGCTAGCATGAATTTTTTAACATGATCGTCCGTGGGCTCTTTCAACTCGGGATTGAACTTGGGCAACAATTTCTCAGGATGTTTTGGAAAAGGATGTTGATTTCCTGGCACAACAACCACATCCTGAGCTAACCATGGCATATTGGCATTGGGGTTCAGGTTTAAACCTGCCATGTTCCTTGCCGATGGAGGTGGTGAAGGTGGTGTTTGAAAAATGTGAGGAGGTGAATGTGGTGGTGATGGTGGTGGACTAGACCCTCCTGTAGCAGGTGGTCCTGAAGAAGATGAGGGTTGATTGGTTCCTGTTAAAGGTTGTTTAAATTGATGGTCAGGGAAGACACCTAACGGTTGATCATGTTCTTCAGGTGCAGACTCAGTATGGTGAGTGTGCGGACATCTGATCTGTGGAAGAGGAATTTTGGTGGGTTGGATTCTAGTAAGATTTGAATAGGCTCCCATTAAAATCCTACAAGATTCATTGATGGCCTGTTCGAACTGATCAAGTTCTTCAGGTGGATGGGCACCGCTAGCATTGAACTGATGAATGAGATTTCGAACAGTATCGTTCAACGGAGTCTCATCTAATTGTGATGACTGGAATGTTTGTGGTTGAGATGATGACTGTATTTGAGGGGTGGAGGGCTGATTAATTTTGTGAACAGGATTGTTTTCATTAGCCATTTTCTTAAGCTGGCCCTCCTTCTAGTGCCATTGTTGACAGGCCGAAATTGGCACAATTGTCAACCGAGAGGCAACCTGATCCGAAAGTTTTCAAATATGCTCTCAGTCGTTAGGTAGTTTCCTCTGACGAGATTAACGCCATGTTTCCTTCCCTAAACTACTCCCAGCTACAGGAAAAGACTCAAAAAGAAAAAACTAAAGCCACTGTTTGTTAACTAAATATATAGTATATACACAGCAGACTGTTAAAGGTAATTACTGAATTAGTTGGTATATTACACAACTAATAACTAGAAATTAATCTATTTAACCAATTAATCTATGAATGCAATAACAAATAATTAATGAAATATTAACAAATTCGATCAATTTACATAAATTACACTATAAACACATGTACACTAATAACATGATTGAAATGATAACTTATCAAAACATTAATGTCAAATATGATCCAATATAGGTTTTCTGTAAAATAAATGAAGAGAACTACCATTAACCTAACCTAAATATCCTATCCTGATCAGGAGCAAAGAAACATTAATCCTGAAATCAATTTGCAAATAATGCTACTGTAATCCTAAAAATATTCAAAAAAATTCTGAAATTTAACAAGACAACACAGTGAACAATTAAATCACATATATTATGATGACAACATCAGATTTATTACATGATGTACATTTGCAAATGAAAACAGAATAAATCGACAGTTAAAAGTGATGCATCTGCACATTTCTTAAAAGAAAATATGACAAAACATAAAGAATACGAAAAGATATGACAAGATCAAATGATATTATAAATACATTTTCATAGTATCAAAACTGCAAATATATTCATAAATATCACCAGTTCAAAAAGTGCTACAACTGCTAACAAAAAATTGTTTTAAGCCACAGAAAGTGTTTGAAGCGATCTTGTCTAGCCCCTTTCCCAACCATCGATCCCTTATCCAATAATACATGTCTCCTTTAAATACATTTAATCTCACATAGAGATAGTTCTATAAAACTGGAAACTACAAAATCGAAATCTTAACCAATTTCATTAAAAATGACAAATGCAATTGTCATTTTTCTATATGCGTTATAATGTCTCGAAATTGGAAAGATTCGATTTATAGCACAAAATCACAAAATGATAAAGACACTAACGATTTAGTGACACCTGGGAAACAACAAAGACAACTGATTTGTTCATGATTCCCCAGGGATCATCCTCAAAATGAGCGATTCAAGAAAAACGCATCAACCATATAACCTGCAGCACTACACAATAAAGAGAAATAATTAACACATACACAAGATCAAAATAAAATAAACTACATAATCCATCAATCAAATCCAACCAATACCTGTAACAAAATAACTTGATTATCACTTGATTATAAACTTCAAACCTGAAATCTTCTTAAACATATATACAATAGTGAGTGTGCCCCAAAATATTATAATTTAACAGGAGCATTAAACACCTGTATATTCACACCATTCACTGGATTCTGTGAATGACCTTTGAATTGCATCAAGGTAACCTGAACATTCAGGTCACGCACTTTTTCCTCACTCTTATGATTCTCGTTTTGCAGTTTTAGGAGTCTCCGAATCAACCTGTTTTTATGCTTCTTCAGATGCAGCAGACACTTATCATTGGAATTAGATTTCTCTTTCATCCTTGTATTCTTGGATTTATAGCATCATGATGTGCTACCATTCCTGTTATTTCTTCCTCCATCCTATGTATTTTATCCAACAAACAGTTTACAAATAATGGGTGAATCATTTCACCAATTCGATAGGAACCCAGTAAATTCGCTTCTATAGACTTGTCCTTAACTGGAGGATCGACCACAGGGTCAACCTGAAGATTCTTATCAGACACATGAGGATTATTATCAGCATGGTTCATTATAGGATCATGATCAATGTCAAGGCCATCATTAGGCGAGATAGGATTCTCTTCTTCATCATCTAGCACAATTGTTTCAATGTTAATGTTATTGCTCACGGAAGACTTAATAGCAGTAACCTTGGCTAACATACTCCTCGTAAACCTGCCAGTAACCTTAACATTTGGCGTTTTGCCCTTTTGTTTGCAGGTATTGTCATTATGTTTCGGCGTCACAGGAGATAGGTTTAAAGACTTCCTCATATGCTTGGGACGCATAGGAGTACTAGGACTACACACAGGAGTGGGAACAAGATCATCGCGGACACTGGAGCTTACACCATCTTCGGGGTTTGACATAGGCTCATGCACAGGTGAAGTCAAAGCTTGACAAGGCTGTTGATTCCTAACACATTCTTCAGGTTTATCGAATTGACAATGGAAGAATGCCAAGAAGCCATTCTGTTCGAGAAAATCATCCCATGACCGGTTTTGTTTAAACAACTCTCTTTCTACCAATATCCTAACCAGGCCATGATGAAACAGACTACGACCGATGTTATTCGGCCCCTTCTTAATGGTCGAAGACATCTTGGTCAAAATATCAACTAAATAATAGGGCAAATTAAGAGGAAATCCAAGAAAAACAACCATCAAACTGAGGTGATAGACATAAGTAGAGGATAGATGACCCTCACTGGTCACATACCTATGAATAATGTCTAGAACCGGTCGCCATTCTTTCTTGAAATATGTCTGCGATACATCGGCTCTAAAGGACACATCTTGGCAAGGGTCCTTCAACATCTGTCTCCATTCATTTACCTTCATCTGCTTATACTTGAACCAATGTTCACCTGTCAACGGCAAGCCCGTAGCCAAAGAAACTGAGCGCTTGTCGACCCCGAATCGGAGGTTGGCTACCTTAACCCTAGCATCGGCCAGTGACAAAGAAAATAACCCAGTCACCTCAGGATTTGAGTCTGTAAACTTGCGAATGAATGGCAACCATCCGACTGCTTCAACCTTGCCTAAGAGCTCAGGGTTTCCGTCAAGGAGTTTCATGTCACTGGGTTCAACCCTAACCACCTGAGCCATAGCTGCGAGCACAAATGCACGTGGCTGCACACAGAAGAGATACCACAAATCAAAACACAATAGTAAACTGGAGAGCGAGCATTCAGGATGCAAACCAAGCAGAAAACACAAGCAATGAAACCCAACTCTCTCATAAACAAAATGCGCCATGAACAAACCCAGACAAGACCCCTGTAAACCCGGCATGGGCGGAGGAATATGATCATGCAGAACGGTAATCAAGAGAATAGAAAGTGATGGTGAAGACTCCAGAATAGAATCGTTTTGCCATAATTTATCTGATGCAATTGACATACAACCACACCTTAAGTGAATCACAGGTGTTCAACCAGCAGGTAGCCATGATGCTGAGCACGTACTTGCAATTGAATATCATTTACAGAGCTACGTACGAGTGTCATGATACCATACCAATTTTAAAGTAAGTGAATTGGATTTGTAGGTGACAACACGAATTAAACCAACCATAAACACTGAACCTATGTCGATCTTACCCTTTCATAATTTCAATCTTCGAAGGTGGCGAGCATATGAAATGGCATAAACCATCAAACCAACCCCAAAATTCACATGCAAGAAAATAAATTATGATATGGAGCATATTATAAAGATCGAGATCAAATAATAAGGTTGGATTGTACATAATTCAAAGATTATACAACAAGCCTTGGGGATAAAATTTGCATGAACTTTTGATAAGGTACCAAACAATACCATAATCGACCTTCCAATTTCACAACCTTATTAAAACCACACATAAAATGAAAATAAAAATATCAAGTTATAAGTGTTCTAATAAGGCTTATGGTCAGGTTATAGTAAAAGGTATGGAAATTAAAATGCTCACACCCTAATCTGAAAGGTAAGCCAATTCAAAATAATGATTTCAATGTAGTGATTTATGTCAACTAACCATAGTTCACAAAGGTTGTAAAAAACATGGAATTTCATCGTTTCAGTAGCTCACAAAATGTGATTGTTTCAGTAGCTTCCAAATCTTTAGATTTGAAATAATAAATTCAAACATTTCATCAAACAAAATAAAATTTTGTTTGGTGAAATTTGTTTTTTAAAGGATGTTGGGTAGGAGCACAACAAGTCTGTCCTACAAGTTTTCTAGACCAACCTCCGAATCTGATGCGCATGAGCTGTCGCATTTCCAACTGATGTTTCCTTCTACAGTTGGATTGATGTAATCACTCTGATTAGCTGTCATTTGATAGAGGCTTTCCATGTTATACGCCTCTTCCTCTGTTCGGATAGGTTCAATATACCTGGGACCCTGAAAAGGATCCAACGGTGCGACGACCCGGATCTGACTATCCTCGAAGGTCATTTGTCTTTTCTTTAAATCGATAACAGCCATGTTATTCATTTCCCAATCAATACCTAGAAGAGCTAGATATGGTCTACTATCTCCAATGATCTCTATAACTTCAAAGTCTGCAAAGCTGCAGACTCAGTCGATATCAACTGGTACCTGCGGTAATCGAACCCGTGGTGATACCCACTGCTGATTGGCTAGTCACAGATAGATAGTCGATCTAGCTAACTTAGGGCTACCCATCTATTCCCATGTCTGCATAGTCAAAACATTTACCTTTGATCCTAAGTCTAGGATTACCTCATCCATTTCAAATTCTCCAACTTGTGCTGTGAGTCTCATCTCTCTTCCCGTTCTGGTATGGCCTATAATATTATGAATAGCACACTGTGCACTGCTCATGGAAGAAGATGGCTGACACTGATCTATGATTCGGTGAAGCTCTCCAATAGCTTTCTCATTTCTAACTAGTTTCAAGCAACTCCGCAGGAAGGATTGTACACTTCCTGTCGACTCATCCTTTTCACATCTTCCCGATGTGGTAGCCTGCGATGTTTGCACAGGACTAATGCCACAATGTGTTTGCTGCTGCGGTATGCCCCTGCACTGCAGTACCTACGATCCTAATGATGTAGGGTCATCAAAGAAAGGTTGAGCTTCCTGGAATGTTTCCTTGTTCTTCTATCGGTCCGGTGGTGTTAATTTAGTAGTGGCTTTGCGCACCCACTCCAGACCTATGTTCTTTTCTGCATCCTATGATGTCGGACTAGTAGAAGCACCACTGCGAGTCACAATGTTGACTCTTGGTTCTGGCTCTTTCTACTCAGTAGCGATAAGCTGGATGTTCTGGTGTACTGTTGGCTTAGGGTCTCTAATCTTGGCTGTCAAGGTCAGACACTCTTCTATAGTGTGATCATAGGATTTGCAATAGTTACATGTTGTAGTAGGGTTCTGACAATCCCTAGCATAATGTCCTACAATTCCACAATTGTAACAAGTAATAGGTCCATGGCCACGGCTAAATCCTTCACCATGGCCAAAGCCTCCTCCACGGCCAAATCCTTCTCCATGGCCTCGTCCTATGAATCCTCCTCCACGGCCAGCATGAGCCGGTCATTGTGTGGTCCTGCTACTGGACCAGGTGTTTCTGACTGGACTCTGTAAAAGTCATGCTTTCTCTCAACCATGAGATCGTAAACTCGACAATTATGTTCATCATGACCTACTGACTTGCAGAAGTTACAATATAAGTTCTTAGGGGTCTGTACATACTTCTGAAGTAAAGGGCATTCTGGTGGTCAATGTCCTCTTATTCTGCAGAGTTCACACCACGACCCTTGAGTCTGTAATAAGGGGTTAGGAGCCCCACTTGCTAAATACTCAACAAATACTGGACAATTATCCTTAGTATGGCCCTCTGCTTTACACTTGGTACACCATAGCTCTTGTGCAATCTCTTTCCCTTTCTTAATATCATGCATCTGTAACGTGAGATTAGCTAACTAGTTTTGCAGGTTTTCCATTCCTGTACTAGTCTCAGCTAGAGGTGAGGCCTCTAGTTTCTTCATCCTGCGTATGGAGTCTCTATTGAATTAATGGAAGTCTAATGTGTGGGAGCAGTGCTATGATGAACCATTCCTTATGTTGCTCCGGTGCAAACTCAAAGCTGACTTGGTCTATGAGGGCTTTGAATTTCTGATCAAAGTCCCATACTGACTCTGTAGGTAGTTGTTTGATGTCTTTAAGCTCTGTAATGCATTGTGACTCATACTTAGGTTTCTTAAATTCTTTAATCATTGTGGTCTTTACCTATACAAGTGTTTCGGTCGGTGCTGTAGTGTACTTCATATACCATGTTAAGGCTCTGTATCTAAGTGTAGTGACCAAATGGACAAGTTTGATATTATCATCCATAATCCCTTTAATGGTCCATACAGATTCACATAAGAACCAATGTTTTTCCAGGTATTCTGCCCCTGTACCCTTGAAGGTAGGAAACTTCATGTCATCCCCCATTCTGTTTCTACATGGTGGATTCTGGTTTGCTGTATTACTACCACTCGAAGGTGTAGGTGTAGGTGATGTAGCGGGAGTATGTACTGTCTGTGAACTACTAGATGTAGTTCCTATGGGATTATTCTGAGTCCTGGTTGCTCTCTGCGGGGTATAAGGGTGGTAAGGGATACCCTCTAGTGTTCTCTCTATATTACTTGGACTATGTTCTCTAGTAGTGTCTGAACTATTTTCAAAGAAAGAAGATCTGAAATCTACTTTATATTTCTTACCACTACGTGTACATCCAATTTCATCAAAGTCACTCTCAAACTCTTGTGACATTACACTTATTTACTTATTCATCTGAGACTATATCCATTACTCCTTTTTCATGTAATAACATCTTAATGGACAAGTTTAAAGAGCTTAGGTACTTACCGCGATATCCCTTGAAGAAGTACCTCTCTGCTTCACTGAAGCTCTTTCTTTGATCAACTGCAAACTCTGTAACAAAGCCTTCCAGCAAACTCACAATCCAGAATTCTACTGCCCGCGAAGTGGGATTATCAATGCTTTTCACGATATGAATCAGCTTCGGTGTCCAGAAAATGTTTCTTTTCTTCTTGAATATGTTCTGATCAGTCAACTTTGATAACCAGTCATACAACTCATTTGCACAGGTTGCAAAAAATATCGTATGTATATCAGTGAAGATATGTTTTTGTAACGAGTCCTCTGTACTCAGTCTAGGACTCTTGTTTTCTTTTTCAGAAAATTCTTTGTCCTAAGACTCAACCCAGTGGTTAAGTTCTTCTTTAGTAGGACGCCAACAGAACATTAGCTTGTCAGTTTGTTCAAAACCGGCAACGAAACCATTTGTTGGTCTCTCTGGGCAGACCCAAGTTTCCTTTAATGTACCAACAAAACCCCTAGCTCACTGGCCCTTTCGGAGATAGACCGCAGAACGGTCTAAAGTCTCACCCGAAGTGATCTTGGATGGGTTGGATAAAGACTCAAGTGTCCTCAACCAGGTTCTGTAGCATCCTGGTGGTTCACGCGACTCTTCTTAGTCAGCAGGTTCTCTCTGCGATGGTGACCTTTCTTACTCGCTGGTCCTGGGAGGGAGCGATCTCTTATTGGATCGCTGATGCTAGCACGATGCACAAACTATCTCCTCTGCTTGGCTCTTAACCTGCGATATCTCACACCGTAGTTCCTCCAGCAGTGCGATATTGCCTTTCTATACTGTGATATCCTTTATGGTAGGGCTTCAATATGACTCTCACGGTCCAAAGGCTTCTCTCTTAGTATAATAGTTAAGCTAAACAGCCTCACTTAGAATCCTATAGTCTAATATACTTACATCAACTATGCTCAACTTGCTGAACTAATATGCAGAAATCACTTAACACTATAACTGCAACTATCACGCATCAAGTACTGAGAACTCGAATAAATAATAGTTAACAGATTCAACTCATAGTTTATCTTCCACGCTACTGTAACTAAAGATAGCATACATTTACTCATTCATTAACTGGTAGTAAAGTTTATGTAATAAATAATAGATAACAGATAAATAAAGCACAGTCACATGAATAGTTGCACAACACACTGATTTTACGTGGTTCACCTCTAGGGGGGAAGCTACGTCCACGGGAACTGGTTTTTATATTATATATTGAGAGAGTAAACATAGTTCTGCTGCAACCTAATATGTAGCTTGAGATCTTCTAGGAAACTCCGTGCACACCGCCGAATCCCTTCTCTCTTATATCTCTTCTCTTATATTGCCTTCTCTTACAATATACTCTTCTTCTCTCTCTCTCTCTCTCAATCCCTGCAAATTGTTCAATCTATGTGGATTTTTACATACATGCTCAAGGAGTCGGCTACTGGTTACAGTCAGATAATACAGATGGAGTAACAGAACCAGAGCTTGATTCTTACAATACTGAAACACTGGAGACACTTAGCTAGCTAAAATGACTCAGAAGGATAACTGTCTAACTGCTTAAACAACTACCCAAATGTCTAACCTTTTACAATACAAAATACATCCTTATATAGGCGGCCCGAATTTCTCTCCATTACAACACTATGGGCCTATCCCAACAGTAACCCCAAAAACCATAACTATGAAATTCGGCCTATTTGTACTTGAACTGCCACTTTCCATCACACCACAGCTTTCTGCAGTCTTCCACGCTTCCCAGCGCTGATCGTGGGTATGGGCGCCGCTTCCTCGGTCCCTCTGCTTCTATCCTTCATCTTCAATGCCTCAGCCCATTGCTCCTTTTCCTTTATGAGGGTATTTGAGCCCTCCTGTATTCGCCGCTGCCTTAAGTGCAATGGTTGAGCTCTCTCTTCTTGGCTGCTCGGGTACTAATCTTCTTTGACTTCCCTGTCCTTATGTAGCAACTTTTCCTGTAGCTGTGGGACCCTTCTCCAACACTCGTATCCCAAAGAAGTTATAAATCTATATCTTCTAGCCTTCTGAAACATCTCACTCGGTCTAGATCCTTTCATATGAAAACTATACAAACCATGAATTCCATTCTGAGAACAAGCCTTTGTCTGCATTCTGAAGTTCTGCTTGTTGGTTTGTTTTCCCCTTTCACTTTTCTCCTCAGCAAATCTTGCCAGGTTTTCATGCTACCTATGACCTTCATATTTTCGTTTCTTTGCCTCTGCAATCTCTTGTTCTTCTCTTAAATGATGAGATAGGTCAGCTCCCTTCTCCCGTTGCCTTCTTTTTCTCATTTTTACTTTCTTCCTGGTTGGAGATTTCTTCTCATCATTCTTCTGCTCTGCTTTCTTATCTTCAGTGATCGGCTCGTCTTTATGCTTCTCTGCAGCAAAGACTTTGATGACATCTTCTACATCCTGCGCTTGACTCCTCATCCTTGGCAACTGTCTGACCTGTGATGTACCTAATTTCACAACCCTGGGTGACGTCGTCATAGCAGACCTGAGGTCACCATGCTCGAATCTTTGCACAATGTCCTCTAAAGGCTCCATCTCGGATAGAGACCACTCAGTGCAATACTCTGAACTAGCAATGGCTGCAAAAATTGGGGAAAAATAGCACTCTGTAATTGGGTTATCTCTTCAAAGGGAAAAGTCTTCAAATTGCTCTGTAACTGTCATAATTCACAACAATAACCCTTTTGTCTGAATGATCTTCGAATTTATAACAAAGGCGATAATCTCTGCAGCAACAGTCATCTACGCTGGAACCGTCGGTGGTATTAATTGCATGGACAAGACAATACCTGTCATTTCAATCTTCATTAATTGCTGAAATACGATCAAATTTCCCTCAAAACTTGTGTGCAAGCACCGGTCTCATCGAATATTTACCAAATCTAGAAAAATCATTATACTATTGCCAAATCGTATACCGGCCATTTTTACATTAACTGCTTGTCAGAAGGTGAAGTGACTAGCCCTTTGTCTCTTTTCAAAATGGTCTACGTGGCATGGGGATCATCGCATTGCTGCGATTTCACATCGCATCGTCTCGAACCAAAGTGTCGGCATGAACTCCGCAAGCGTCCTATGACTTGCGCAACATAAATTTTCTGATGCAATCCCTCATACTTGGTTTTTTTTTTCTTCTGTAGACTGATTCCCGGTGCGATGCCTCCTTTCAACTACACTAGACATCTGCACTTCTTAAACTGTCTATCATTGCTAGACCTGTGATGGTTCCTCTGCCCAACTTGGTCTCAGTGTACCAGTTCCTTGGAACTGGGTCTAAAGTGTGAATGAATAGGTGAACCCATTCATCCTCTGGAATTTCTGACCAATTCTGTTCACAAATCTGAATATGTGACCTGGGGTCACTTTCTCCTGTATATTACTTTTGTAAGGGTTCCTTGTCATTAGAGAACCTGATTTCCATCAATCTCTTAAAGTCATCCCATGATGTGATATGTTCTTTATGTGCATGCCACCATCTTGTAGGTGTGGCTTTTACTGCAAGGTCAATAGTTGCCATCCTCTGCTACTGAGGAATTTCCTACTCAAACTGTTGTAAGAAGTTGTTGACATCTGCTAAGCCATGAAATGACAGAATATCAATAATTTCTACGCAAATCCATCATAGTGACTTAGTCATAAATGCACATCTGTGTGCTGAGACTTTGTAAAGTCTGTCCTGCCATTTTTCTAGACCAACCTCCAAATCTGATGCGCATGAGCTGTCACATTACCAACTGATGTTTCCTTCTGCAGTCGGATTGATGTAATCACTATGATTAACTGTCATCTAATAGAGCCTTTCCATGTTGCACGCCTCTTCCTCTGCTCGGATAGGTTCAATATACCTGGGACCCTGAAAAGGATCCAACGG
Source organism: Pseudotsuga menziesii (assembly GCA_001517045.1). Taxonomy (NCBI): domain Eukaryota; kingdom Viridiplantae; phylum Streptophyta; class Pinopsida; order Pinales; family Pinaceae; genus Pseudotsuga; species Pseudotsuga menziesii. Next base: position 9,392 of record LPNX010072959.1, on the reverse strand, counting down.
TGCGATGACCCAGATCTGACTATCCTCGAAGGTCATTTGTCTTTTCTTTAAATCGATAACATCCATGTTATCAATTTCCAAATCAATTCCTAGTAGAGATGGATATGTTCTACTATTGCCAATGATCTCTATAACTTCAAAGTCTGCAAAGATGCGGACTCCGTCGATATCAATTAGTACCTGCGGTAATCGACCTAGTGGTGATACCCACTGCTGATTGGCTAGTCGCAGATGGATAGGTGATCTGGCTAACTTAGGGCTACCCATATGTTCCCATGTCTGCATAGTCAGAACATTTACCTCTGATCCTAAGTCTAGGATTACCTCATCCATTTCAAATTCTCCAACTTGTGTTGTAAGTCTCATCTCTCTTCCTATTCTGGTATGGCCCATAATATTATGAACAGCACACTGCGCATTGCTCATGAAAGAAGATAGATGACACTGATCTATGATGTGTTGAAGCTCTCCAATATCCTTTTAATTTCTAATGAGTTTCAAGCAAATCCATAGGAAGGATTGTACACTTTTTGTCGACTCATCCTCTTAACATCTTCCTGATGTGGTAGCCTGCGATGTATGCACAGGACTAACGCGACAATGTGTTTGCTGCCGCGGTACGCCCCTGCATGGTAGTATCTGTGATCCTAATGATGTAGGGTCATCAAAGAAAGGTTGAGATTCTTGGAATGTTTCTTTGTTCTTCTATAGGTCGAGTGGTGTTAATTTAGTAGTGGCTTTGTGCACCCACTCCGGACCTGTGTTATTTTCTGCATCCTGCAATGTCGGACTAGTAGAAGCACCACTGCGAGTCACAATGTTGACTCTTGGTTCTGGATCTTTCTGCTCAGTAGTGATAAGCTGGATGTTCTGGTGTACTGCTGGCTTAGGATCTCTAATATTGGCTATCAAGGTCGGACACTCTTCTATAGTGTGATCATAGGACTTGCAATAGTTACCTGTCGTAGTAGGGTTTTGACAATCCCTAGCATAATTTCCTACAATTCCACAATTGTAACAAGTAATAGGTCCACGGCCACAGCCAAATCCTTCACCAAGGAAAAATCCTCCTCCACAGCCAAAGCCTTCTCCACAGCCTTGTCCTCTGAATCCTCCTCCATGGCCATCACGAGCCGGTTCATGCTGTGGTCCTGCTGCTGGACTAGATATTTCTGACTGGACTCTGTACAAGTCATGCTTTCTCTCGACCATGAGATCCTAAGCTCCAAAATTATGTTCATCATGACCTACTAACTTGCAGAAGTTATAATATAAGTTCTTAGGGGTCTGTACATACTTCTGAAGTAAAGGGCATTCTAGTGGTCGATGTCCTCTTGTTCTGCAGAGTTCACACTATGGCCCTTGAGTATGTAATAAGGGGTTAGGATCCCAACTTGCTAAATACTCAAAAAATACTGGATAATTATCCTTAGTATGGCCCTATCCTTTACACTTGGTACACCATAGCTCTTGTGCAATCTCTTTCCCTTAATCTCATGCATCTGTAACGTGAGATTAGCTAACTAGTTTTGCAGGTTTGTCATACCTGTACTAGTCTCAGCTAGAGGTGAGGCCTCTAGTTTCATTGTCATTTATAACGCTTCATCCTACATACAGAGTCTTTGTTGCATTAATGGAAGTCTGATGTGAGGGAGCAGTGTTGCGATGAACCATTCCTTATGCTGCTCCGGTGCAAACTCAAAGCTGACTTGGTCTATGAGGGCTTTGAATTTTGGATAAAAGTCCCATATTGACTCTATAGGTAGTTTTTTTATGTCTTTAAGCTCTGTAATGCATTGTGACTCGGACTTAGGTTTCTTAAATTCTTTAATCATTGCGGTGTTGACCTGTACAAGTGTTCTGGCCAGTGCTGTTGTATACTTCATATACCATGTTAAAGCTCTGTCTCTAAGTGTAGTGACCAACTGGACAAGTTTAATATGATCATCCTTAATCCCTTTAATGGTCCATACGGCTTCAAATAAGAACCAATGCTGTTCCGGGTCTTCTGCCCCTGTACCCTTGAAGGTAGGTAACTTCATGTCATCCCCCATTCTGTTTCTACGTGGTGGATTCTGGTTTGTTGTATTACTACCACTCGGTGGTGTAGGTGTAGGTGATGTAGCAGTAGTATGTACTGTATGTGAACTACTAGATGTAATTCCTCCGGGATTATTCTGAGTCCCGGTTGCTTTCTGTGGGGTATAAGGGTGGTAAGGGATACCCTCTACTGTTCTCTCTATATTACTTGGACTCTGTTCTCTAGTAGTGTCTGAACTGTTTTCAAAGAAAGAATATCTGAAATCTACTTTATATTTCTTACCACTACGTGTACATCCAATTTCATCAAAGTCACTCTCAAACTCTTGTGACATTACACTTATTTAATTATTCATCTAAGACAAATCCATTACTCCTTTTTCATGTAATAACATCTTAATGGACAAGTTTAAAGAGCTTAGGTACTTACCACGATATCCTTTGAAGAAGTACCTCTCTGCTTCGCTAAAGCTCTTTCTTTGATTGACTGCAAACTCTGTAACGAAGCCTTCCAGCAAACTCGCAAGCCAAAAGTCTACTTTCCGCAAAGTGGGATTATCAACGCTTTTTACGGTCGAAATCAGCTCCAGTGTCCAGACAATGTTTCTTTTCTTCTTGAAAATACTCCTATCCATCAACTTTGATAACCAGTCGTACAACTCATTTCCATAGGCCGCAAAAAATATCATATGTATATCAGTGAAGATATGTTTTTGTAACCAGTCCTCTGTACTCAGTCTAGGACTCTTGTTTTCTTTTTCAGCAAATTATTTCTCCCGAGACTCAACCCAGTGGTTAAGTTCTTTTTTAGTAGGATGCCAACAGAACATTAGCTCGTTAGTTTGTTCAAAACCTGCAACAAAACCATTTTTTTGTCTCTCTGGGAAGACCCGGGTTTCCTTTAATGTACCAACAAAATCCCTAGCTCACTGGCCCTTTCGGCGACAGACCGCAGAACGGTCTGAAGTCTCACCCGAAGTGATCTTGGATGGGTTGGCTGAAGACTCAAGTGTCCTCAACCAGGTTCTGTAGCATCTTGGTGGTTGCGTGACTCTTCTTAGTCAACGGATTCTCTCTACGATGGTGACGTTTCTTACTTGCTGGTCTTGGGAGGGAGCGATCTCTTATCGCATCGCCGATGCTAGCGCAATGCACAAACTATCTCCTCTGCTCATCTCTTAACCTGCAATATCTCACACCGTGGTTCCTATGGGAGTGCGATATCACCTTTCTATACTGTGATATCCTTTATGGTAGGGCTTCATTATGACTCTCACGGTCCAAAGGCTTCCTCTCTTAGTATAATAGTTAAGCTAAACAGCCTCACTTAGACTCCTACAGTCTGATATACTTAATAGCAACTATGCTCAACTTGCTGAACTAATATGCAGAAATCACTTAACACTGTAACTGCAACTATCGCGCATCAAGTACTAAGAACTCGTATATAGAATACTTAACAAATTCAACTCATAGTTAGTCTTCCACGCTATTGTAACTAAAGATAGCATAGCTTTACTCATTCATTAACTAGTAGTAAATTTCATGTAATAAATGACAGATAACAGATAAATAAAGCACAGTCACATGAATAGTCACACAACACACTGATTTTACGTGGTTCACCTCCAGGGGGGAAGCTACGTCCACGAGAACTGGTTTTTATATTATATCTTGAGAGAGTAAACACAGTTCTGCTGCAACCTGATGTGTAGCTTGAGATCTTCTGGGAAACTCCGCGCACACCACCAGGAGCCCTTCTCTCTTAGATCTCTTCTCTTATATTGCCTTCTCTTACAATATACTCTTCTTCTTCTCTCTCTCTCTCTCTATCAATCCCTGCGGATTGTTCAATCCTTGTGGATTGTTACATAGATACTCAAGGGTTCAGCTACTGGTTATAGTCAGATAATACAGATGGAATAATAGAACCAGAGCTCGATTCTTACAATACTAAGACACTAGAGACACTTAGCTAGGTAAATGACTCAGAAGGCTAACTGTCTAACTGCTTAAACAGCTACCCAAATTTCTAACCTTCTACAATACAAAATACATCCTTATATGGGCGGCCCAAAGGTCTCTCCATTACAACACTATGGGCCTGTCCAAACATTAACCCCAAAAACCCTAACTGTGAAAGTCAGCCTATATATACTTGAATTGTCGCTTTCCGTCACACCATAGATTTCTGCAGTATTCCACACTTCCTAGCACTGATCATGGGTATGGGCGCCACTTCCTTGGTCCCTCCACTTTTTTCCTTCATCTTCAATTCCTTGGACTGTTGTTCCTTTTCCTTTATGAGGGTAGCTGGCCCCTCCTGTCTTCGCTGCTGCCTTAAGTGCAATGGTTGAGCTCTCTCTTATTGGTCGCTCAGGTACTTTTCTTCTTTGAATTCCCTGTCCGGATGTAGCAGATTTCCCTGTAGCTGCGGAACCCTGTGTAGCTAGGGTTTTCACCCTAGCTTGTGCTGATGAGCACCTACTAAGGAATCTGGAATCCTTAGTAGCAGTTCAATGATGTAAACAAAGATAAACTGAAACAAAGACTAAGCTAAAGCAGTAAAAAGTAAATAACATGAAGCAAAAACAGTAAAGAAATGTATAATGGTGATTTTTATTGATATTACCTCCAATGAGGTTGGTGGAGTCCGTTGCGCTGGTCCGATGGCGGTGGATTCGAGCTCCAAGCTGCTTCCTTTCCTTTTCCGGTGGTGGAAATGGGCCAAAAAGAGTTCTGAATGGTGAAAGTAGCTTGATGGTAAGCTAGGGTTTCGAGAATAATTTCGGTAGAGGCAGGATGCTTATGATAATGGATTATCAAATGAGGGGTCTCCACCACTTATTTATAGTTTTTAGTGGTGGAGTGCTGGCCCATGGTTTTGAAAACCATATGGTTTAGGGCAGCTTGTTTAGGGTTTTTTCCTCCTTTTCCTCATTATTTTATATTTTTTCTTCCCTTTTGGGGATTTTGCTATTTTTAGAGGAATTTTGGACATTTTTGGAGGAAAAAGGGGTTTTTTGGCCTTTTGGAGGTTTTTTAGATGGTTTTATGGCCTTTTAGAGGCATTTTAGGCCTTTTGGAGGATTTTTAGTGGGATTTCTAGGGAAATATGGTAGGCAAATGGACAAATGAGCCATGTAGTTGGGTAGATGAGGTAGTTAACCATTTTTTAGTGTTAACAGATTGCCCCCTGATGTGCGAGGGCAGGAGCTCATCGTATGGCCGATGGACATCATGAGTCACATTTGGTTTGTGTTGGGGTGTGGAGAAGAGAAGGAAGCAACTGAAGTTCGGGACACCGATCTCGAACCACCTGCAAGGACTGAAAAGTACATAACCTCAATAATGGATGAGGGATCATCTGATAATATGGACGAGGCGGGCATTCCCATGCTCGTATCAGGATATAACATAACAACATAAATGGGCCTCAAATACTGGATGAGGAAAAAATCTCAATATATGGACGAGGCGGGCATTCCCATGCTCGTATCAAGATACATAAAAATAACTGTGAGGCCCAAAATGAAGGACCTGTAGTAGATAATCACTGTGCATATCATGAGGGTCCGGGAGGGACACAAAGCTGGAACATACTGCTGAGCTGACCATGTTTGAGATGAAAAACTGATACACTGGAATGGCAGCAGTGCTACTGAATGTGGTTCTGAAGGAACTAATGCGCTGCTGGATCGGAGTGACAACGGTCATACCTGCAATGGTACATTGAGCTGGACCTGAACTGGGTACTCGAGGAAGCATAGAACTGAATGGCTTCCAAATACAATCAC
>LPNX010072947.1:43126-75532 GCA_001517045.1 Pseudotsuga menziesii | reverse complement strand
AAAGAGAGGGCATGCAAGGAAGTGGAATTCATCCATGTTAATGTCAACAATGGAAGCACGCAGAAAGAACCATAGGGTCTTATCAGAGGGTTGCATGCTTTGCAAGGAGAAAATTGTTTTAGATGGGTGTGTTCGAGACATAGAGCCTATGTATTTGCGGCTCAAGGATGGTGATGCAGCGCGAAATCCATGATTAGTGTACCATTTATGAAGGTGATGGGTTTCCTCAATATCTGGATTGATAAGGATGGTACTACTGGGAACACTTCCAATTGTTTTACCATTGTAATATGTAAGACGACCACCCTTTATTGCAAGTATAGTTGGTGGGTCAGAGGAGTATAGTGAAGCGACATGTGAACCCTCAGTGTGGAAATGATGACCCCAAAGTGTGACATCAATGCTAAAACAGGATGTGTCTCTGAGACAAACAGTTCTCCTACTTGTTTCAAAACCGTCTTTTTTCCGAATTGTAGATGCAGGTGAGACAGAGCTAACAAGGCCAATTAGGTCAACCATGGAATTTGAAGGTAAAATTTGGAGGTCATTGATTGTTTTAAAGTGGAAGGAATGTAAAGGAACGAAGGGGAATGCATCGAGGCAAGGGTCGATGGTTGACGTAGATGAAAGGACAATCTCAAGATGGTTGTTCAAATGGTTATATGAAGGGTTAGTTGTTTTGATTGTGCCATTCGAGATAATGTACACTGTCCCGATTTCAACAAGGGAATAGAAGGTGTCAACAAAGTTGTTAAAGGAAGAGACATGGATCTCTTCTCCAGAACAATCAATAAGGTCAAAGCCAAATAGTTTCCCTGGGCCGCGTTGGTTGGTGTATTCATGGATGGGTGTCTTGGCAAGCACATGACCTTGGATGCACCATTTTTTATAGTTGGGATTGAGTGCTTTGAATGGACTTACAGTTGTTGGCATGGATATTGGTGTATCTGATGCTTGGGATGAGTGAACATCGCTTTCTTCTATGGGATGTCTGGATTGGCTAGTTGATGAACCAATTGGAATGCCAAAGCTAGTAGGTAGTAAAAGAGGAACAGGGCTCCCAACAAGGGCAAGCTTGCGGTGGACCAATTCAAGATTGAGTATTGTAATAGTCCTGTAGGAGAAAAAGGCAAGAATTAGTAAAGGTATTATAAAATTGATGATGTTGGTGGTAGGTAAAAATGTAGAAGCTAAGCTACCTAAGAGCGGGCTTAAAATAATGGCCAGAAAAGCACATGTTATTATGGACGACGGTGCAGGTGCATTTGGCGAGCTTGATGACAGAGCCTTCTTGGAGTTCTCCATTTGATATGAGGGAGTTGAAGGTAGTTGGGAGCAAAGTTTGGTGCGTGTTACTACAATCTGAGATAGTAATTCGGAAACGTGGAGTAGTTGCATTTGTTGGTCCGAATGGCTGGAGTGAAAAAACCTGCAGAAGTGGTTGAATATGTACAGCACCAGGCAACAAAGAAGATATTGCATTTTCTGTCAAGGGTGCCTCCATTATGCGGGGAAAACACTGAGAGAAAGAGGAAACAAATGTGTAAGTATATGAATTTTTTTGTTTTGTGTATATATACATATATGTAGATATATATACTATTGCACGAGTGACATACACGGATGCGACACATACAACGAAACTGTAGCAGGCAGAAGAGTAGAATGTAGAACAGTGGCATATATATACTTTTTTTTAATATAATGTGAGAAAAACACATGCAATGGAACTATGCAAATTTAGGTTGTAAATGATTAAAGTGTATTAGAGGCATGATCTAGCAAGGAATTTATTGGATACTTTGGCCCTTCTCGACATATCCCTTTTGGTCAACCGACTGTCTCATTACGATCCTGATTCTGTGTTTTATTGAGTCCAATTCTCGTCGCTTCAATACACCCCTCGTTACACTTTTCTGATGCAACACAGTCTATTTGTCGTCTAATCTTCCATATATAGGTTTGCATTCTTTTCCATCAGTGTATAGGGAGGATATTCAAACCAACGATGTGACACACAAGTGAAAAAAGGGCTTGACTATCTTCTCTGTTTGAATGCAGGTATTTTTTTTCCTTGTGTGTCATCACTGTATAATTATGTGTTATTCAAAAGATTGACCATCATGTGTTATTCAAAAAAGTGATAGAAATTATATAATTAGTTCAAATACAGGGAACTACTCTTGACATGCTTCTTGATCTAATACTTGTAATATAAGACAATAATCATAATACTAAATTGGAATAATACTAAAAGCAGATACAGTTGGGGATCTCTCTGATAGCTGTAAAGTTGGAGATTTCCAGTCGTCCAAGCAAAACAAGGACATAAAAGCATAAAGTGTGGCAAGGGCAGACTTGTATCATCATTCCTGTACCAACAAGTCAGGAAATATATCTAAAACAATTCGTGAGATACCAAGAAACATATGAATCAGGAGCATAACAAGAAGGCTGATAGGCACATCCATGACAACAAAAGAACCATTCATTCAAACTGAATGTTTGTGCCTCAAAAATAGAGTGAAAGGGAAAAGCCCAGCACAAGCCAAAATAACTGAAATATCCCATGATGAATGATCATACAATCTAAAGATCCATAAAATTCCCCATGCCCCGGAGCCAAGGAAAGAGCCTGTTTGGAGAGGCTGCCATCCTGCTAGTTATGCTCGCGATAGATATGATGGATGGTCACTAAAGGGACATGATGCAGTAGAGAAAGAATGTTATCACACCAATGACTCAGAAGTGGGGTGTTCAATGAAGCAGTTCTCTTCACCCAAGAGATGATAACCTATGAATCCCCAAATCCAGATAACAGAGGGATCCCCAAATGAATGGCAACCAAAAGAAGCGACCAAATAGGAAAAAGCTCTAATTTGGTGCTGGTGCATCTATTATCCTAGGTTAAGAGCTTGTTGGCTATTTATAACAATAACATAATAAAATGTTTTTAATTGCATAAAATAAGCATAAATTTTTTTAATTCCATGCATAAGCAAAGTTATTTTATAAGAGCATGTTGGCTATTTATAACCATAACATAATAAAATTCTTTTAATTCCATAAATAAGCATAATTTTTTTTAATTCCATGCAGAAGCAAAGTTATTTTGTTTGTGAAATGTACCAAAACAATCCTCAATAACTACTTCAATTTGCATCATAACTTCATACCAAATTTACCTTTCAACAAACTTTCAAATATGTGTATTGAAGAGAAGGCTCTTCTTTGGAAAGGAGTGCCACATTTTTTTTTTCCGTTACATTCCTCTCTAAGATCACCATCAGAATGCAAAAGAATTCTGCAAATGCATACACATTTGCAGATCTCTCTGATAGCTATAAAGTCAGAGATTTCCATCCGTCCAACCAAAACGGGGACAGAAAAGCATAAAGTGTGGAAGGGAAGACTTGTATCATCATTCCTGTAGCAACAAGTTAGGAAATATAGCTGAAACAATTCATGAGAGACCAAGAAACATATGAATCAGGAGCATAACAAGAAGGTTGATAGGCACATCCATGACAGCAAAAGAACCATTCATTCAAACTGAATGCTTGTGCCTCAAAAAGAGAGTGAAAGGGAAAAGCCTGGCACAAGCCAAAATAACTGAAATATCCCATGATCAATGATCATACAATCTAAATATCCAAAAAATTCCCCATGCCCTGGGGCCAACTAAAGAGCCTGTTTGGAGAGGCTGTCATCCTGCTAGTTATGCTCGCGGTAGATATGATGGATGGTCACTAAAGGGAAATGATGCATCAGAGAAAGAATGCCATCACACCAATGACTCAGAAGTGGGGTGTTCAATGAAGCAGTTCTCTTCACCCAAGAGATGATAACCTGTGAATCCCCAAATCCAGATAACAGAGGGATCCCCAAATGAATGGCAACCAAAAGAAGTGACCAAATAGGTAAAAGCTCTAATTTAGTGCTGGTGCATCTATTGTCCTAGGTTAAGAGCTTGTTGGCTATTTATAACGATAACATAATAAAATTTTTGTAATTGCATAAAATAAGCATAAATTTTTTTAATTCCATCCATAAGCAAAGTTATTTTATAAGAGCTTGTTGGCTATTTATAACCATAACATAATAAAAGTTTTTTAATTCCATAAAATAAGCTTAAATTTTTTTAATTCCATGCATAAGAAAAGTTATTTTGTTTGTGAAATGTACCAAAACAATCCTTAATAACTACTTCAGATTTGCATCATAACTTCATACCAAATTTACCCTTCAACAAACTTTCAAATATGTGTATTGAAGAGAAGGATCTTCTTTGCAAAGGAGTGCCACATTTTTGTTTCGTTACATTCCTCTATAAGATCAGCATCAGAATGTAGAAGAATTCCGCAAATGCAGATACATTTGCGGTTCTCTTCGGCAGCTGTAAAGCTGGATAATTCCAGCCATCCAACGAAAACGGGGACAGAAAAGCATAAAGTTTGCCAAGGGAAGACTTGTATCATCATTGCTGTACCAATAGGTCAGAAAATATATCAGAAACAGTTCGTGACAGACCAAAAAACATATGAATCAGGAGCATAACAAGCAGGCTGATAGGTACATCCATGTCAGCAAAAGAACCATTCATTCAAATTGAATGCTTGCGCCTCAAAAAGAGAGTGAAAGGGAAAAGCCTAGCACATGCCAAAAATAACTAAAATATACCATTATCAATGATCATACCATCTAAAGATACAGAAAATTACACATGCCTCGGGGCCAAGGAAAGAGCTTGTTTGGAGACACTGTCAGGCTACTAGTTATGCTCGCAGTAGATATGATTGATGGTCACTAAAGGAACATGATGTAGTGGAAAAAGAATGTCATCACACCAATGACTCAGAAGTGGGGTGTTTAATGAAGTAGTTCTGTTCACCCAAGAGATGATAAGTTGTGAATCCCCAAATCCAGATAAGAGAGGGATCCCCAAATGAATGGAAACCAAAAGCAGTTCCCAAAGAGCCAAAATGAACCCCAATCCCTTGGTGTCTCCTTCGTGATCTGTTGGTCCTCCGCATGTTTTCAAGTTGAGTATGTGTAAAACCTCTGTGCTGATAGTTGGGCCTTCCGGATGGTTTGGAGGTAAAGGTTAGAACCCAGTCTCAGCTTCTACGCAAGTGACAGCATTGATGGTTGAAGGTTTTCGGTTGCTGCCTTGCTCTGCCCTCCCAGTTTGCCTACAAGTTTCAGTTTTCGCGTTCTTTGAACCTATTTGTTTCCACCTCTTTGCTGAGAATTTTTCATAGGCTTTGTCGTGACTGTTGAGCTGGTCAGAACCGTAGGTGCTCGATGATTCTAGAGTGCCGTGGGCGATTCCTGGAGAGCTAGTCTTTTGAAAGAGCCCGTCTGAAACATGAAGTGTTTTTTCCTCAGTTTGGCATTTCTTCAGAATTTAGTATATAGCTTGCTATTCATGGAGGAGGTGGTTGAACATCTTGTCATGGCGACCGCCCCTCCTTGCTGCCTAAATGGTGTTTACTGGTCAGATTTAGTTTGCGTGGGTTTGCACAGAGAAGTTGCACTGTTTATAGTTGCAGGAATTCTAATTCAAAGAGCAAAAGAACTAAAAAAACATAGGTGCATCTATTATCCTAGGTTAAGATCTTGTTGGCTATCTATAACCAAAACATAATAAAAGTTTTTTAATTCCATAAAATAAGAATAATTTTTTTTAATTCCATGCATAAGCAAAGTTACTTTATTTGTGAAATGTACCAAAACAATCCTTAATAACTACTTCAGATTTGCATCATAACTTCATACCAAATTTACCCTTCAACAAACTTTTAAATATGTGTATTGAAGAGAAGGCTCTTCTTTGCAAAGAAGTGGCACATTTATTTCATTACATTCCTCTCTAATATCACCTTCAGAATGCAAAAGAATTCCGCAAATGCGTACACATTTGTGGATCTCTGTAATAGCTGTAAAGTCGGAGATTTCCATCCGTCCAAAACAAAACGGGTACAAAAACGCATAAAGTGTGGAAGGGCAGACTTGTATCATCATTCCTGTAACAACATGTCAGAAAATCTAGCTGAAACAATTTGTGAGAGACCAAGAAACATATGAATCAGGAGCATAACAAGAAGGATGATAGGCACATCCATGAAAGAAAAAGAAACATTCATTCAAACTGAATGCTTTTGCCTCATAAAGAGAGTGAAAGGGAAAATCTCGGCACAAGCCAAAATAACTGAAATATCCCATGATCAATGATCATACAATCTAAAGATCCAGAAAATCCCCCATGCCCTGGGGCCAACAAAAGAGCCTGTATGGAGAGCCTGTCAGCCTGCTAGATATGCTCGAGATAGATATGATGCATGGTCACTAAAGGCACATGATGCAGCATAGAAAGAATGGCATCACACTATTGACTCAGAAGTGGGGTGTTCAATGAAGCAGTTTTGTTCACCCATGAGATGACAACCTGTGAATCCCCAAATACAGATAAGAGAGGGATCCCCAAATGAATGGAAACCGAAATCAGTGCCAAAAGAGCCAGAAGCTCTAATTTGGTGTTGTCGCGTCTATTATCCTAGGTTAAGAGCTTGTTGGCTATTTATAACCATAATTAAATAAAATTTATTTGATTCCATAAAATAACAATAAATGTTTTTAATTCCATGCATAAGGAAAGTTATTTTCTTTGTGAAATGTGCCAAAACATTCCTCAACAACTACTTCAAATTTGCATAATAACTCCATAGAAAATTTTTCCCTTTAACAAACTTTCAAATATGTCTATTGAAGAGAAGGACCTTCTTTGCAAAGAAGCACCACATTTTTTCATTACATCCTTGTTTAAGAGCACCTCCAGAATGCAGAAGAATTGCAAAACAATCCTCGATAACTTGAAAACACGTGGAGGACCAGCAGACCACGAAGCAAATACACGGGGATGGGGGTTAAGTGCCAGGACCACCGGATCGCAAAGAGGACATGTGGAGAACCATTGGATTGTGAAGAGTGGAATGTGCCAAAACAATCCCCGATAACTACTTCAAATTTGCATAATAACTCCATAGCAAATTTACCCTTCAACAAACTTTCAAATATTTCTATTGAAAAGAAGGCTCTTCTTTGCAAAGAAGTGCCGCATTTTTTTCGTTACATTCCTGTCTAAGACCACCTTCAGAATGCAGAAGAATTCAGCAAATGCAAATACTTTGGGGGATCTATCTGATAGCTGTAAAGTCAGAGATTTCCAGCCATCCAAGCGTGGAAGCGTGGTAGAAATGAACTTTGTGGAGATCTATTTAGCAAAGCATGGTATAAATGAACTTTGTGGAGAGCCAAAGTCTTGTACTTCACTAGTCAAGTTTGTGTAGTTGAACTGGCCGTTGGGACACAATGTCTTGTATAGCGATAAATTTCACAGCTCAAAATGATTGGATTTGTGCCTGTATGTGCCAGAGATGGTGGTGACTTAGTTTATAGAACTCATTAAGCATTCATTGGTCTGTGTACATATTAAGGATGGAATATAATTATAGGATATTCAAATGTCTATCTGTCCCACCGGGGTGATCTTTCTGTTCATCGCTGGAAGATGTATATTATAGCCATTGCCATACCCCATTTTATTGCTCTTTGTCATTTTGTGTGTGAAGAGACTGTTCACCAAATTACTGTTATCTCATCCTACTTAGAGAAGAGCTATCTCCTTCCAAACAGATAACTCAAAATAAAAGGCCATGAACAAGTGATCTACAATATCTAAATCGTGCTTGCAAAGTATGCAACTCTTAGAATGTCTAGTTTCTTTTATGTCTATTATCCTAGGTTAAAATCTTCTTGGCTATTTATAACCATAAAATAATCTTTATTTTTAAAGGAAATGTTGATTTCTAGACCGCTCTCCCCAAATAGACTCTATATGAAAGAAGGTGTTCTTCAATGCTTGCAGCATAACCCAACTTGATAGTGTACACCCTTGTTCCACTATTCTTGGACCACTTGAGTTGATCATATTCTTCTAAAAGTTTAATAGCACTATGGTTAACAATATATACAAAATCTATATTACAAATATATATAAAATGTTTCAATTATTTATCCAAATGACCTTGTAAGTTTACATCAAATTCCTATCACAATATATGTACATTATATACAACCTTTATGTGCTGAAAAGAGTGGGAGAGGATAATGGAATTCTTATTCATTATAGTGGATAGGTAACAAGGGAGAAGCGATTATTCAATAGATGAAGAATAAATAAGAGTTGATAGCAATGGGATAAGGTTAGGAATATAGAATAGAGGTTAAGAGGAGTTGGTAGGGTCAGTTAGTAATGTTTACTATGTATGTAGGAATAACCAAAACCAACTATAAATAAAAGGATCCAAGATACTAGGTAACAAAGATTAAATGAAAGGTTCAACATATTCCATTTACCACTTCCCATAGAAGTCAAAGGATCCAACATTTATAAAAAGAAACTTTGAATATATTATATTTTAAGAATAATAACAGACATAACAGTTTTCCATGAAAACCAACATTATTAATTGTTACATAAAGCTCCAAGCTCCAAATAATTTATATGAAAGTAATGCCAACAACAAGTGGCAGCGGTCAAAATGTCAAAACAAGTTATGCATGCATTCATTTTAAGTAAATGCTTCCTTTTGTAAAAATTTGTTAGAGAAAAATGTGCCTTTAATTCCTAGCCTCTACTACTTCAAAAGCTAGAATAAATTGAAATCTACAGCAAAACCATAATAAATAGGAAAGCCTTGACAATATTATTGCAAACGAGGAAATGACAGAGATTAGAGATACAGATAATGTTGCCCTTAGAAATGGAACCTCCTACAGTGTAGGAAATTTTTTAGCTGATATACAAAATGGGGAGTATCATTTAGCAGGTAGAGATTTATTTCCTAAGTGATACACAAACTACTCCATTTCTTTTGACATTCTATCAACTCTAACTGTTGCTTGTCTCGTAGATTGTAAATTTTTTCTTAGTGAGAAAATCCATTAGTTCCGAGACTTTTAATTTCATCCTTGGCAACAGCCTACATCTTCTATAATTAATCCTGTTGAAAGAAACCTGGAAGCCCCTTCCGTGAGACTATGGAATAAAAATATAAAAATACAAGGTAGAGAAATCAATTGTCATTTCTAAAAACTGTCACCAAAATATGTTTTCATTGTTTTAAACTTTAGCAACCTGCATTATTTCTTTTCTTGTCATTTCATAAGTTTATAACCAATTGATATGGTTGGAAGGTTGGATGAAAAAATGATCGAGTCTCCTTTTGGTTATGATCCCAACCAAAAAGTGAAAAATGAAGTGACAAACTTTTTAGTGCCTGCTTCCCAATATAGAAACAATGCACAAATACTTGATCGCAAAAAATCTCAAAATATTGCCATACTCTCAAGGGATTTGGATGTGACGAAAGAGGAAGTTTGTGATGCATTGTTGGAAGGTAAGCTTCTTCACTATCATTCTAATAATAGAATTGTGCAATTAGAAGGTGTAATATATCAAAATTTATTATTCTTTTCCAGCTTCTCATGTTGACTCCATGCTTGAATGGCAAGACAATTGGGTATCAACTAGCTTACTAAGATTTATTGCTTGGTACAGGGGATGTCTTAAACACTAAATTCTTGGAGAAAGTGGTAAAAATTATGTGAAATTGGGAAGAATAGATTAAACTAAAAGACTACAATGGCGATATTTCAAAACTTGGCCTTGTAGAGCGGTGTCTTAAAGCAATAGTGGACATCCCTTTTGCCTTCAAACGTTTTGATGCAATTCTGTTTAGGGAAACATTTGAAGAGGAAAACAATTTTATCAAGAAATCCTTCACAATATTGGAGGTCAGTTTACCTTCTTTTCTGCCTCGGTACTCTAGTTTTTTTATGCAACAAAGTGAGCTTATTACATGATAAGTCATTTTAATAGTGTATATTCCCTTTGGTAGGTAATGTAGCTATCCATTATCTGATATTTTGTTGCAATCCCAAGTCCTAGATTAGGTGTATTCCGTGTGACTCTGTTCACACTCTAAAGTGATAACCTCACTAAAAAAATCCTAAGGCAAAAGACCTTTCGGGACCTGATGATACATGTAAAAAATCCAGATTATCTCAGCATAGGAATCATGCTAGAAAAAGCTAAATAGTAGTAATAGTATACAAGCATGATTTTTGGAAGAAGTTAAATGGACTCTTTTACACTTTAATGTGCTACTTCCATAAACTATGTTGTCTCTTGAAACGACAGTTAGGGTTCATTCAATTTTTAAATTTAATTATAGTTATCTGATGTTACAGGCTGCATGCGCAGAACTAAGAGGAAGGATTTTGTTCTTGAAATTACTGGAAGCTGTCCTAAAAACCGGTAACTGGATGAATTCTGGTACTTACTGTGGTGGTGCACAAGCTTTCAATATTAACACACTTCTCAAGCTAGCAGATGTTAAAGGGACATATGGGAAGACAACTTTAGTGCACTTTGTTGTTCAGGAGATTATAAGATCAGAAGGAAAACATATTGTAGAAGCTGCAGATCAATCTGCCTCAAGCTCAGTTCCTACATCTTATGGCATAGATGATAAAGATGAATCTTCTGTTAATAAATAAGATGATTAGATTCTATTTGGATTGCAGGATGTTGCAGGGTTGAGCAATGAGCTATATAATGTGAAGAAGGCTGCAGGAATAGAGTCAGATACTATGACTAGTTGTGTGTCAAAAAAACAAAGTTAAGAGAATGTTTGCAGTCAGATTTGACCTGTAAATAAGCAAAATTGGCTGGCCTAAGCAAGCCAGCAGCCAACACAGAAGACAACCATCAGACCTTGAATCCCAATTGGTTGGACTTGGAGAGTAAGTTTTATTCGATGGACACTACAGTTCTTTCCCTGCTAAATCCATCATTTTCTTGTACCCTCTTTGATCAAACAACATGAGATTTTTCAGGCAAGGAGTTCAATTTTTTTATATTAAGCAGCCCGAATCCCAACTCTTTGTTCTCGGTTCTTAACTTCTTCATAGCTCATTTTGTCACCTGCAAAGGCCTGTTATACATTTCATGGGAGAAGTAGTTCCAGGTTTTGGCAATTGTAGATTAGAGGGGCGGTCGCCATGACAAGATGTTCAACCACCTCCAAACCGAGAATAAATTCCAAACCAAGGAAAAAACACTAGTATTTCACAGGACGGGCTCTACAAATATTGCCCATGGCACTCCAGAACCACCGAAAAAGTGTGGTTTTGACAAACTCAACATGCACGACAAAGCCCATGAACAATGAAACTTGCAGGCGAAATGGGCGGTTCTGACAAACTCAACAGTCATGGAAAAGGCCACAAGTCAAAACATGAAAAGAACATTTCTTTTGTGACAACTTTCTTTACTTCTTAAAATTTGTGGCAACCCATTACTGAAAATCGCCTCCTATGCATCATATCATGAAAAATATGGGTTGATGGTCCAACCCCGAGATATGTCTCGATCAAACAATTTAGATTGTACAAAAAAATATGGAGACATTGTTGAGTACCAAAAGAGAAATTTGAAGATTCAAGTTATTCCTTCAATCTGGAGGAATGCTCCTTCATCTCTTCCATAGTCAGCATAGCGATGTTGTCTTCCCAAGGAGTCTTCTCGGGAACATCTCAAGGATGACTGTCAAGAGGATCGTATCTATCATTTTGAGCATATTGATGCACCTGACGATGTCTCCTTGTCTTGGGAGGTGGATTAGGATTAGGAGCAGCAAACCCTGTAAGAAGATGCACGTGCAAGTATTAAAATATATATATCTAATTTTTCAATCAAATTATACATGTCCATATAAAATGTGTTCATTAGAAATACCTGATGCATCATCTTATGCCCCATCATTATTGTTAGAATGTCTAGAAGCACCTGTACAAAACCAAAAAATGCAATCACATGTAAGTTAACAAGAAAAATCATCAAACAAGAATTCTAGTCAGAATGTACATGTGTAAACAACCTCTACCTAGTGATGGAGTATCTAAGGAATAAGACACTAAGTTTGTCCTATGTGTTTGTCCATCGACCTGTGTAGACCTCTCAGACATACGTCTATCATGCTTAGAGCCACCACCTGTGCATGTACCAAGATCTTAGAAAGACCGGGTAAAATAATATTTATGTTCATATAGACTTGAGTATGAATTGAATAACAACTAAACTTACCTGACGATGACCTCATGGATTGTGGTTGCATAGTATCCAAGATTACTTCAGCCTGAAGCTGTGAAGATGTGCATGGTAAGAATATTCCACATGTTAAAAAACATGTCAAACAAGAATTCTAGTCAAATTGTACGTAAACAATCTCTACCTCGCAGTGGCACGCTATGTGTTTGTCCACCAGCCCTTGTAGACCCATGAGACAGATGTCTGCCATGCTGAGAGCCACCACCTTTGTACAACAAGATCTTATAAATATGTGTACAATAATATCTATGTTTATATAGACTTCAGCATGAAATTAATAACATTTGAATTTACCTGACGATGACCTCAGGTACTGTGTATGCATAGTAGCCAAAATTGCTTCAGGTTGAAGCTATAAAGTTGTGCCTGATAAGAATTTTCCACTACCTGGAAATGGCATATCTGAAGAATAATACACTAAACTTGTCCTCTCTGTTTGTCCATAGGCCCCTGTAGACCCCTCAGACAGATGTCTGTCATGCTGAGAGCCACTGCCTGGGCACAACAACATCTTAGATTTAGATGTGTAAAAGAATATTTATTTTTATATATACTTGACTATGAATTGAATAACAATGAAATTTACCTGACGATGACCTCTAGGTTTGTTGTTTCATAGTATCCAAACTTGCTTCACCCTCAAACTGTGAAGCTGTGCATGACAAGAATTTTGAACAGATTAAAAAACATGTCCAAATTAAATATACGAAATTTAACATTATGCATCTATTCATGATGAGAAATTCTCACATCAAAACCATTTCAAAACATGTCAAAGAATATATATATATTTCTGGATACAATGATTCCTCGAGTGACATATTTAATGGGGCTGCAAGATACACATCTAATGGTAGACGTCGCCAAATGAACATCATTACACAAAATTCAGTCCCCAAGGATGGTTATGCATGTGAAACTAGAGTGAAACACATCACTTGGTCTTCATTTGGAAGCCCTATAAAATTATGTTGTTGATTAAGAAACACATCTTACTTGGGATAAGAGAGGCTTTCTTGGACATCTCTTTTCCTTTTTTGTAAAAATGAGCATAAAACTAGACTGTGAAATCATTGGACATTTTGTTAGATGCATGTCCCTATTCTTAAAAATTATAGGACAAAAGTGGTGTCCCAAAAAGTTGTTACCCTCGCCATCGGAGTTCAAATCCCACTTTCTGGAATGTTTCCTCTTAGTGATATGAATGTTGATTAGCTATACATTATCTATTCATGAGTTGTTAACATGGCCTTGTGCCTTGAACAATCTAGGCTTTACCCTGCGTATCATCCTTGGAATGAGAGGAACCACCTAGGAGATTCCCTCCCAAATATGTTACCTAGAAAATAATTTTGACAAACATTTAGGGGAAAAATTACCAAATATAACAAAAAATAACTAAATTCCTTTAAATATTAAATTAGATAAATTGGTCAGCTACCAAAAACATGAGCTTCAAGAGTATTTATTTCTACTCATCTCGCTGTTGTGGCTTAAACCCAGGATTACATTTTTCTACTTGAGTTTCAATAGTATTTTTTTCTACTAGTCTTGCCACTATATTTGAAATGTTACTAAAAGTGACATGCATGCAAACCCTAAAAATGGCATGCATGCAAACCCTAAAAGTGACATGCATGCAAACCCTAAAGTGACATGCATACCCTAAAAGTGACATGCATGCAAACCCTAAAACTGACATGCAAACCCTAAAAGCTATATAAGAAGGTTAGTTGAACCAAAAGGGTATCATTATTATTATTCATCTTTTGGAAACACGTTTTCGGAGCTCGGTGAGCTACTTAGGGCTAGGGAAGATTGCCCTAACTTAATTGGATTCGGTGGTGAAATATATACAACCTAACCAATTGCTAGGGTAAATCATCCAGATTCACCATTGTGTACTTCATTGATTGAATAGGAATTTTTGAATACAATGATTCCTCAAGTGAAATATTTAATGGGGCAGCAAGATACACATCTAATGGTAGACCTCGCCAAATGAACATCATGACACAAAATTCAGTCCCCAAGGATGGTTATGCATGTGAAACTAGAGTGAAACACATAAGGTGGTCTTCATTTGGAAGCCCTATAAAATTATGTGTTTGATTAAGAAACACATCTTACTTGGGATAAGAGAGGATTTCTTGGACATCTATTTTCCTTCTTTTAAAAAATGAGCACAAAACTAGACTGTGAAATCATTGGACAAAAGTGGTGTCCCAAAAAGTTGTTACCCTCGCCACCAGAGTTCAAATCCCACTTTTCTAGCATGTTTCCTCTTAGTGAGTTGAAATTTGATTAGCTATACATTATCTATTCATGATTTTTTAACATAGCCTTGTGCCCTAAACAATCTAGGGTTTACCCTGAGTACCATCCTTGGAATGAGAGGAACCACCCAGAAGGTTCCCTCCCAAATATGTTACCTAGAAAAGAATTTTGACAAACATTTAGGGGACAAATTACCTAATATAACAAAAAATACCTAAATTCCTTTAAATATTAAATTAGATAAATTGGTTAGCTAACGAAAACATGATCTTCAAGAGTTTTTATTTCTACTCATCTTTCCAGTGTGGCTTACACCCAAGATTACTATTTTCTACTTGAGTTTCAAGGGTATTTTTTTCTACTCGTCTTGCAACTATCTTTGAAATGTTCCTAAAAGTGACACATGTGCAAACCCTAAAAATGGCATGCATTCAAACTGTAAAAGTGACATGCATGTAAACCCTAAAGTGACATGCATACCCTAAAAGTGACATGCATGAAAACCCTAAAAGTGGCATGCATGCAAACCCTAAAACTGACATGCAAAGCCTAAAAGCTATATAAGAAGGTTAGTTGAACCAAAAAGGTATCATTGTTATTATTCATGTTTTGGAAACATGTTTTGGGAGCTCAATGAGCCACTTAGGGTTAGGGAAGATTGCCCCAACCTAATTAGATTCGGTGGTGAAATCTATATGACCTAACCAATTGCTAGAGTGAATCATCCAGATTCACCATTGTGTACTTCATTGATTGAATAGGAATTTTTTAATACAATGATTCCTCAAGTGACATATTTAATGGGGCAGCAAGATACACATATAATGGTATACCTCACCAAATGAACATCGTGACACAAAGTTTAGTCCCTGAGGATGGTTATGCATGTGAAACTAGAGTGAAACACATCATGTGGTCTTCATTTGGCATCCCTAAAAAATTATGTTGTTGATTAAGAAACACATATTACTTGGGATAAGAGAGGCTTTCTTGGACATCTCTTTTCCTTGTTTGCAAAAATGAGCACAAAACTAGACTGTGAAATCATTGGACATTTTGTTAGATACATGTCCCTATTCTTCAAAATTATAGGACAAAAGTGGTGTCCCAAAAAGTTGTTACCCTCGCCACCAGAGTTCAAATCCCACTTTCTTGCATGTTTCCTCTTAGTGAGTTTAATGTTGATTATCTATACATTATCTATTCATGAGTTGTTAACATGTCCTTGTACCCTGAACAATCTAGGGTTCACCCTGAGTACCATCCTTGGAATGAGAGGAACCGCCCAAGAGGTTCCCTCCCAAATATGTTTCCTAGAAAAGAAAAATAAGAAACATTAGGGGACAAATTACCTAATATCACAAAAAATACCTAAATTCCTTTAAATATTAAATTAGATAAATTGGTCAGCTACAAAAAGCATGAGCTTCAAGAGTATTTATTTCTACTCATCTTGCCACTGTGGCTTACACCTAAGATTACTATTTTCTACTTGAGTTTCGAGAGTATTTTTTTCTACTCATCTTGCCACTATCTTTGAAATGTTCCTAAAAGTGACATGCATGCAAACCCTAAAAATGGCATGCATCCAAATCCTAAAAGTGACATGCTTGCAAACCCTAAAGTGACATGCATGCAAACCCTAAAAGTAGCATGCCTGTAAACCCTAAAACTGACATGCAAACCCTAAAATCTATATATGAAGGTTAGTTGAACCAAAAGGTTATCATTGTTATTGTTCATCTTTTGGAAAAATGTTTTAGGATCTCGATGAGATACTTAGGTTTTAGGGCGGATTGCCTTGACGTAATTGGATTCGGTGGAGAAATCTATACAACCTAACCAATTGCTAGGGTGAATAATCCAGATTCACTATTGTGTACTTCATTGCATCAGAGATTCATTGTGTTTAGGGCATTGTTGGAGCTTCCTTAAAGTTTATTGTTGGGAGTATTCTTTCATTAATCATGGCAGCGATCCTATCATTGTTGAGAAATGGGGGTCTTCACCAAGTTCTAGGAAACAATCTTCCTCTATACTGCTACTACTGAATTGTATACTGAAATCATGGTTATCTCCATCGATTCCTCCTCAAAAGCATAGGGCAGCGATTTACTGTGGGAAATGGTTCATTCTATTGGAAACAAGTTACCAGTTAGCAGAGGATTATCATGAGGGAAATTATCCTGTTTAATAAGCGTGATCTCTACAGGAAGGAAATAACGCAAATAAGGCTCACTTAAATTTCCCTACATAAGAGGGATGAAGTACTAAAGATATCGTGTTCACATATTTAAGGGTTGCATACACTGAAGAGAGGAGTCATTAGTCTATCTGGATGCCCTTCCTCCAATCTGGTCATAGCTCTCAAGTAAACCCACTTCCATTGGGGCCTATTCATCATCTGTTTTTATACATCAAACTGCTACAGCCCTCAGAGATTGACTTTCCATTATTATTTGAGATCTGCATGCACATAAAAAAGAAGGGATCAACATGTGTAAGATGCTACTAGATAAGTGTGGTACTCAAAGATTCCATTTCATTGAAGCATATTCATAAATCTGCATGTTTATATAAAGTTACTACAACCATCAAGCAATCCACAATTATCACTATTTGAGATGGTGTGAACCATCAATCTGGGAAATTAATTATTTGCATAGCTCGGACATTCTTAGGAATTCGTTATCTTCATACTTTGGGCATCACCTTGATCACTAAAAGCATTTGTACAATCATTTACAATTCAACTCTGTTAAGGCTTAAAAGACTACCATCTCAATTATTGTTGTCCAAGGTACTTCTCAGATCATATCTGATAATTTCCTAAATCTACATTATTTCTACGCTGCTATTATTTATTGATATATATTGCAATTTTTATGAATCTCTGGGTTATGTATGATATTGGATACAAATAAAGATCATTACTAAGTATAGATATCAACAAGTCTAGTATGATAAGGAACACTGAATTGTGTTGTGAAAGTTCCTAATAATAAACCCTATTCAAACATTACACCCTCATTTACAAACAAAAAAGAGGTTAAGGAATGTATTTATCAGAGAAGTGTCAAGAGTCATAATGTCAAATTATCTATAATCTATACTAGATTCAGTTTGGGATATTACAGTCTTCCACCTACGATTGCTATTTTCAATCTTACTGAGTAGTTCTAGTAAGCATCTAATATTGTATAGGGTCTAGATAAGCCTAAAAAATATGGTGGACATGATGGGACATACCTAGTCTAGATCAACCTCAAAAATATGGTGGACAAGAAGGGACATACCTGGTCTGGATCAGCCTCAAAAATTATGCTTTGTATTTCTAATAAGAACTTACATAGAATACTAATATAACTAGGGTTCTTCTAGTAAAGATATTTAGATCATTGTACAATATGCTCATACATTATGGATATTACGTAGCTAATAAATTTACTGTAAGTATTATTAGTAAGCTATGTACTCATAAATAGCTTGATGCTTCTTCTTATTCCAATTAATTTATGGTGTTCATGTTCTACTTATTGAAATAGTGTGTTTACAGTAGTTCTTACTGGTGCTTATCTATGATGTTGTAGATAGAGATAGTTAACCTCAAAGACAAATTCCTAAAATAAGAGTCACCATATTTACATATGACCTCCCAACATAGTTTTATTGACTTCATAGTTCAATGGTCTATGAAGAATTTAAAATACCCATCTAACAAATAATGCTCAAACATATGGAGCATCTATACCATGGCTATCCCTTCCACTTTAATACTGGCATAGTTTCACTTGGATCGAGTCAACATAATTCTATTAAAGTAAAATTTATGAAATAAGATTGATTCTCTAGGTTGTGCATGGATACCTCTCCAAATGATAATTGAAAAATTGGCATACAACATGGAATTCAACCATCAACTTAGGGAAAACTAAAATTTCCACAACAATCACCTACTTAAAGTCAGGAATCCAAATCGGAGGTACCACAATATAATAGGATATATTTATCCCCCCTAGTCACATTCTATGGAAGAGCTTCATAGTTACTAGACTTCAAATTATTGGGGGCGGGCCAGCGGGATTCAACAACCTATACCCAGGATTTATATCTTCAACCTAAGACGATGGGATGGATGGAGTGGTGCTATTATATTCACCCGGGAACAACTATGTAGGGCCAGGGGGGAACTATTAATAACCCACTATACCAGTAACCTTTATACAGGAATCCTATGAGCATGGAGGAAGTGAACAAGTTGTTAAAATCTATGGTGAATGACCTGACCAAGGTAAAAAAAGGGTTGGTTTCTCACTCCTTTGTAGGAAAGGAAAAAAATAAAACTCTTAGGAACCAACCTTTGTTCATAATACCTCCTCATAAGGCATTACTCGTCCTAAATAAAGTATTCTTCGATGAAATAAAGTCAATTCCTCTCCTTCTCAGTCGAGCCTGCGTGCACAAACTCGGTCGAAAGTGACTAGTTTTGAGGGGTAGAATTTATGGTGAAAGGGGGTAAGATACCTCTGCTACTAAATTTTTTCCCCACCAGCTATGCTCGAGACACCGAGCCCATATTGGCATTGTATCATCTACTACATAGCCAGATGCTTCCCTAGCATAGCCTCCTTAACAATAATTACCACCCATCTAGATATTACAGCATAACCACAAAACCTAATAGCCTTAGACATTACCAATACCCATTTTTGATCCTCTGATTGCTACTACACCACCTATATAAATTTTCACTCCTCCATAGTAGGATAAACCCAGATGTGCTTAGAACCATCCTAGACCCGAGCCTAGCAAATTATATGAATACCACTAGGTTTATGACCACAACATAGAGTAGTGTATGGATTATCATAGGTCTTAGTGTGAGCAACAACAATGATAAGAAAATAACAAGGGCCCTATCCATCCTAATAATGCTAGCCTAAGTATATATAAAATTCATTTACTCAGCATAGCTAGTCATTGCTTGCTAGTTCATTAGCCATGTTGTTATCTAGCTAGTCCCCTTCCTTTTTAACCTCCTTATTTACATCAATGGCACCTGCTCCATCTAGTCAAAGCACTCATATACAAAAGGAACATTTAATCATAGGGTTCATTGAAGAGGTAACCTTGGCTAACGTATGTATCACTACTCAACCCTCTCGACTAGCTATGCTCGCCCTCTTGACTGAATGATTGCTCGATCATGGTTTATTTATAAAATATAATTACAGGTTTGTTATCAAATGCCAAATCAATTCCTACCAGGGCCCAAGATCTCTCATCGTCTGTCAGTAAGATGTCTTAATCGATATGCTCGTATGGAAACAACATGTCTCGAAGTCCATTCTGGTAAATTCATTGGCTGCATAGATCATGTCCATCAAGTAGGAGCTAATGTAAAACTCAGGCTGCTTACCAGGTTTGGGCTCTTTTGTAGCTCTGATGACTTCTGTCAAAGAGTAATAAATGATGGCTGCCTAATTAAAAATACTTCTATCATTCATGATTTTGTTTATTAAAGGGATGTGTGCACCTTATTCATAGGTATTTAGAGAGCATACCTCAACTTTGGGCCAGATCCAGACTCCGGTAGTGAGCATTTCAATATGTGGTCTCTCATAACTAGATCGAACACCTCAACACCTCACAGTGCCACACCTCAGCATATCACAGCACCAAAACAGGAAAGAAAATTTTAAAAGCACAGATGGGTCTATATATAGGCCAAGTACAAACCCTACAGCTCAGTAGTAAACTCATACTACAGCTACTGGACGGGACACGTAGGGTAAAAGATAACCAAAACCCCACTGGAATTCATGTAGTGCATATCTAAAGTTAATATCAATGCTGTAAGTGCCTACTCCCTTCCATAGAATCTCATAAGTCATGTAGTTCCTAGAATTGTTCAAATATCCCACAACTAAGTTGTCAAACTTCCCTTCATCAAGTAGGACAGGTTAGGTCCTCTCTTAGTTTCAATAACATTTGCTCAGGAAGGAGGTGTTCGTGCATGAACAGTTGCAATATGTGACCAGGAAGGTACAAGATGTATGGGTATGGGGTTACTTAGGGGGTAAACTCGACCATCAAAAGCTCAAAACTCAGTGTTTGATGGAACAATAGTAGGAGAGCCCAATTGTTGCCAAGTTTAATGGGACATAGTAGATAGGTATTCCCCCTAATCCATCACACATCAATGATTGGTTATGTTCCTAACGATGACCCGTATTTGAAATGGGGTGGAAGAAGGGAGGCGAGTTTTATGATTGGGGTCTGGGAAATTGTTATTATCATCATTTTGCAATGTTATCACTTTCAATTTCCTATTCTAGACTAAATCCATGTTTTTAAAATCACACAGATAACCCAGATTGTTAAAATTGAGGTTTAAACCATCTAAATTATGATTTAAACCATAATTTCGTTGCTGGATTCTAGTGGGTTGGGGGCATTTTGGTTAACACTTATACTGCTCCCCCAAGAGATGGTAAATTCAATACATAAATGGTGGCATAACCAGAAGATAGAGATTCTAAACACGACAAATTGAGAACTGGTAATTTCAGGAAAGAAATGTAGCATGTATCTTCGGATGCAAAGAATGAAAAAATGCATGTACCAGGATAGAAAATTCTAACCTAATTGAGCAGAAACCTCTTTGTCTTGGCGTGAACTAGAACAATGATGATGGTCGACTGAAACGACACATGAAATGGGTGCCCAAAATCTGTTTGCAAGCCAGAAAAGGCCTTACTAAGCGCGAAAAAATGGCTACCTTACCTGACCGAAAAACCTAAAATGGTGCAATGGTGGACTAAGCGGAAGCCCAAAAATATCTTACCCTGACTGAAAAACCAATGAAATGGAGAGGATGGACTAAGAAGATGCGGTAAAAGCCAATAACCAAGCGTGAACAGCAATGGCTTGGTTTTTGCAGTGAAAGCCTCAGAGAGAAAAACTAGGAAAATTATGACGATGGTCGGCTAGGCGAGGAGGGGGTTTGGCTTTATATAGTTAAACACTTCTCGACCAAGATTTAAAAATGAATCTAATCTCTCGACCAAGAAACTATTCCGAGCGTTTAATGTAAAAATTATGCCAATAATCTCGGATGAGAAGGTTTAAAACTCTTGGCCAAAACATTATCTAACTATGGAACAACTCTCGGACGAGAGAATGTTAACCGTGGTTAATTTCTCATCCGAGAAATATAAAAACTCTCAGCTGAAAAAAATTGTTGACTTTTTTCTCGGCTGAGAAATTGGAAATTATACAAAAAAAATGATTTGTCACGAAATTGTTTCCCAACTTCGTGTTTTCACCTAGATCTAAGATACTGATAGGTATTTTTTCAAGGGGAGGAAAATATATTTGTCAATCTAATATATCAAAATGACTATCAAAATCAGAGACATCATAGATATACTTTATTCTAGCAACCAAATCATGAGCATAATTACCTTTGAGTTGCATAGTGTTACAGTGCCCCTAGGGATCAACAAAATTTTCCCTTCTTGCAAAATATAGAACATCAATGTTGTTTCTTTCAAGAAACTGACTCATGATGACCATTTTATTTTTAAAGAAATAATTTTTAGTGTGAGAATATTTGATGCAATAGGTACACTTTTATCTTCCTTTCTTGTTTCCCTTCTTCTTGAAATTCGATCCTTCATCGGTAGAGTTAGAACCTTCATCTTCGGAGTCTGACTTTGGATTTTTCTCCTTCATGTTTATCTTTCCTTTGGACTTGATATTATTTCTGCCAAGAGAAGAAAGTGCATGATCCTTTGAGGTTTTGATATTCCCCATTTAAATCAGCTTTACTTTCTCTTGAGTGAGAGAATCTATGAATGCGTCCAAGGATGGCATCCTTCAATTTCAAACTATAGGCTTAGTAGCATAGAATGTTGACACAAAAAATGAGTATTCTGGACCCATATATGATAGAATGGAGAGGATTAATTGATCTTTTTTATTCTCAAACCCACACTACTTGAGAAAAATCACTAGTGACTTAAAATTGGTGATGAATTCCTCAATGGTTTAGAATTCACTTGGTCTCAATGAGATCAATTCATTCTCCAATTGATGTCCTCTAAGATTGTCTTGCTTTCTGAAGAGGGATTCAAGTTTGATCCACACTTCATTAGGGCCTGTTAATCCACACTTCAAGAGGGATTCAAGAGAGAGAGAGAGAGAGAGAGAGAGAGAGAGAGAGCCATAAGATTCATCTTTTTGGTTATTCCACCTTTCTTTCTCAACAAATACATTAGGCTCGATTTCTAAGGCCATAATAACTCTGTAGAGACCTTTGTTGCACAATACTATCTCAATATTGTCTTTCCATTTGTGATAATTGAAGGAATTCAAGGTTACTATCATAGATAGATCCATGCTTTGTTTATGCACTTTTGGTGATAGAATTGAATACCTGCACAAAAATATAAAGAGAATTTTTGTAAGATGAATCAACCTTTATTCGACAAAGAGCACATTTTCAGAGTCTGTCACACCTTCACAGAATTCTCTGGAGAGAATCCATATTTAGCAAGGAAAATATTGCAAGATTTATGTGGAAACTTAGCTATTTATGGTTCATCAATCAAAATATCTGAGGGAGATTCAAATTGCCTAACCAGGCTCTAATACCATATTAGATTTTGGCAAGCAGATCTGGGACAAAAATGGTCTTTACATAGATTACACAAGATAAAATAAGAGAAGAATAATTGTAGAACAATATGAGAAATATTCCATTTATAGATTATTCACATTATGGGTGAATATATAATACAACATCAATGAACAATTTGAATACCTACTCAGGTAGTTGAATCTACCAACCTATAATGACTCTGGAGCTAAATAGTAGTGAGAAAATCACCATTATAGCTAACTAGTGCAACTGCAGATCACTAAATTAGTTAATAACCAGTTACAATAAGTTACAATTAGTTAACTGAAGGGTATAGGTGAAAAAAGGCGCCTATATTCCCATGAATCATGCAAACTGGTGCTAGATACACTAGAAGTGATCTAACTAATGGGGATATGAGTTTAACTAAGGATAACTAATGACCTACTGGAGTCAACTGTTGGACACTACTAGTGGCACTCCGAGTGGCATCCTATTAAATAGGGATTGATCCCTGGAGCTCCAAAATGCATGCAGGAAGGTGAAATAAGTGGCACATGTCCATTAGTTATTTCCCCCATGCACTGGTGAAGTGATGAGACCTCCTAATGTAGGGAAATTAATCAAATAGACTTTATCGGGTTAAAGGAGACGAAGGGAGGATTAATAATAATCCCAACGCATTGTACATGTTTGATTCGGTATTTCACAGTTGGGTTTTTATTTTTCCTAAGATCCTTACTATCCTCATGAGTAGTTTTACCCCTCCATCTGGTTGCTTTTCTAGTCATTATAGATAGGGTTTCAATGTATCCTTCATTGTTAATCTATGTCGGTTCTCTTGTGTTAATTCTACTAGGTCATGTCATGTGTCATTCTATATGTTCAAGGGAAATTTTAAATTCAGTTATCCATCTATAGTCTAGTTTACCTTATTGCTCATTATTTTTGGTCATACCTGTGTCAATTGTACTTGGTGACTTGATCTCTTCACATTGTCTCTTAGAATTTGTTTTATGTCATATGATGGGGGATACATTAAGGAACTCCTTTTATAGGTTCCTTACTATTGAAACCAACTCATTGTCTAGGAAGTGAGTATAGAAACCATTAGTACCTTGGATATTACAGTCCTTAGTGGCACATTTCCTTGTGTTCAATAGTGGGTTTCCATTACTGACCCATGTTTGAACAATTCTATGAGTGTTCGACTTCAACTCATTTATTATCACTCCTTATATTGTACTAGGTGCCATGGGGTACATGATCATTATCGATGGATCCCCTTACATTCATTAATGGTATACCTCACTAACTAGTAATTAGACGGTTTCACCCATGCTTGACATCGGCACATCTATTTACATGTCATGTGAATTGTACCATTGAGAGTTGAGACGAAGACCATGGGTTTAGGGGGAATTTAACGCTTATTTTTACACCCCTCCCAAGTTGAAATGGATTATATCATGGGAATACTTGGAGGACTACCAGATCAATACCAGTGTGCTACTTGTATTCTTATTATATGTCATTCCATAGACACATTGTATTTTTTGGTGACTATGAGGCTTATCATGACATAGATCCACAATGTATCATTTTGTGTCTATGTTCTTATTGTTATCATGGATCCACCATGTATTCCTTCATGGCCATGACCTTGGTTGTGATAGCATTGATCCACAGTGTGCTTCTTCATAGCCATGCACTAGCTATTAACTACATGGATTCACCATGTATTTAGGTTGGAGGAAATGCTTTGTTACTATTTTGATCATGCATATACACACCTAGATATTATCTATATTGTTGGCATAATGATTTGTTTCAAGTTATATTAGGTGACTTTCCTTCCAATTGCTTCGTTGTGCTTTCCTTACCTTACTTTGCAATGAGTATTTGTTGTAAAGTGTTTCGACCACTAGTTCCTATTCCAACCTCACACTTTAGGGGCATATATTATACCATTATTTTCCACCATTGGGGTATATAGGAGACCCTTTATTATGTGCGTTCCTTAACACTACCTTTCTAACCCTTGAAATTGACTTTCCTAGTAAAAATTGTTAAAATAATGTAACTTTGGAAGATATTCTGTGTATTATTGTCATTCTTCGATTTGGATATGTCCTTGATGTAAATGGTCATGTAAAAATCATGGGGTAAAAACTTCGTTGTAAGTAGGAGAAATAGTACCCACAAAAGTATTTTATAATTATTTTTAGTCTTCCTAGGTAGGTCGACCCTAATCAGAGAACATGACCGACATAGTTAGGTAAATAAGTTACTCAACTGATAAATATATATAGGTGAGGTTCCTCCTTCATTTTTACAATATTCACTTAATATAATTCACTAGAGAGAGAATAATAAGTGTTTCAGAGAGAGAGGAGAAGTTATATTGGGGTTTTAAACTATCTTGGTTTAGTTCTATATTGAGGAAGTTTTTTTTGCGGGGGTTTTCTCCCTTGTGGTTTCCATCAGGAAAATATCTATTTTCTTTGTTTTGTTGTGCTTGTTGGTATTTCAATGATCCTACTATTGTAAGTTGTTTTAGAATATCATTTAAGAAATTAAGAAAACTTAACATGGTATCAAAGCCACCCTAAAAGGAGACATTGTGAAACTATGGTTTGTTATTATGAATAATTCCCTTGACATATCCACTAGAAAAGAGGGATCACTCAACTCTCCCTAGGAGGGTTCATATTTCTACGAAAATATAACTAAATTCTGAGAAGTTTCATTTTTGGGCCCGACACTGCTGCCAAGAAGAACTAAGGATTTAGTTTTTTGAAAGTTCCATCATCAGTCTCAATAAAAAAGAAAGATACGGTCTAGCTCACCTTGGGGAGGCACATATTTTCCAACACTCAACCCTACAAGTGATCCCAACTAAAAAATTAGGGTTTTACCATCAACCCCTAGGTCATCCTGAAGGAGGTCAGCGAGAAGGAGTTTTCTCCAAGTAATTATTATATTTTTTATTCCTATTTTAGGTTCTCATTCTATTAAATATTACAAACAATACCAAGCTAGATTAAAATCTTGAGGGTGTTGAGAAATTTAGAGCATGAAAGTATCGGATCATGCTCATCCTAGAAGAGACTGATCTAGAAGGATTCATAAAGGAGGAAGTTATAGAACCAGAAGGAGATGAAGAAACGGCCATGCACAAGAAGGATATGATAAAGGATAATAAGATCATAGCTGAATCCATCAAAGATAACTTGATCCCTCAAGTATCTTCAAGTATAACACCAAAGGAAATGTTTGATGCCCTATCTAGGATATTTGAAGGAAGAAATATCAATAGGAAGATGAAGTTGATAAATCAACTCAAAAGTGTGAAGGTTCAAAAGTTAGAGTCTATGCAATCATACTTCACAAGAGTATCCCAAATCAAGGAGTAGATGGAAGCTATTGGTGGCAAGATAGAAGAAGCATAAATTGTAATGACCACCTTGAATGGTCTCCTAAGAGAATGATAATCTTTCATTTGAGGAATATGCTCCAGAATAAAGTTAACCAAGTTCCAAAAGTTATGGGAATAATGTGTTTAAGAAGAAGAAAGAATAGCATTTATAAAAGAGAAGTTGAATGAAAATGAAGATCAAGATTTGGAAGCCCATACCAAAGGAAAGAATAAGAGGAAGAGTTGTGATCATCCTCCTAGAAAAACTCAAGGGTATAAAAATAATAATAAGGTCAAGAAGGACATTCAAATTATGAATGCTTCAATTACCACAAGATGTGACACATCTCCATAAACTATTCCATGAATTCGGAACAACTCAAGAAGAAGAACTAAATATCCCAATCCCATGCAACTAAAGATGATGATCAAGAATATGAGAAGATAAATAAATAAGATGAAGGTTCATGTGAATAATATGTCATGATTTCAACACTGACAAGTTCAGTTTCACTTGGAAGTGATACTTGGCTAGTTGATAGTGGTGCCTCCAAGCACATGACAGGTTACAAGGATTCACTCTCTTGTCTTGTATTGAAGGATTCCCCACATAAAGTAATGCTTGGAGATGATTATCAATATCCCGTCAAAGGGATGGGAGAAGACTCTTATAATTTGGACTCTCCAAATTCCATGAAGATGAAGGATGTTTTATATGTCTAGGACTAAAGAAGAATCTCCTTTCTATCTCATCCTTAAATAAGCATTACAGGAAATTTCAACACAAAATGGGCCTTTCAACCCTAATTCAAATTCCATGTCATCATGTGTTAGAAAATGAAATTGATTTAAATTTGAAATATTGTATAGGTCTTAAACAATTTTTAATATAAATTTGGGGATAGGTATCATAAAAAAAACTACTTTTTTTGTTCGTATTTTCGACATATATCCCTGTGTTTTTACTCAAATTTCAATTAGGATAGCTCCCTGTATGTGGAATTAAATTCCGCGTCCAATGAGTACACACTAGGCATAATTTTGACGGACACTACTACCCCAAAAACAAGAAATAGCTGAAAAAATGTGATGATGACCCCAAAAACAAGAAATACCTGAAAAGTATGCTGAGTCATCATCACATTCTTTCAAGTATTTCTTATTTTTGGGGTAGCGAGGTCCATCAAAATTATGCCAAGTTTGTACTCATTGGATGTAGAATTCAATTATGCATCCAATGAGCTCTCCCGATCAAAATTTGAGTAAAAACACAAAGAGATATGTCGAAAATACGAACAAAAAAGTAGTTTTTTCTTTTCTTCCTCCCAAATTAATAAATATTATTTTATTATTTTAACTATTATTTTATTATTTTCCTTAGGAGACCCATTTTGAGTTGAAATTTCCTCTAATGAAATGTTTTAGAGTTTCTTTCGTAGATGGAGAAGTCCTCATGTGGACAAAAGGAAAAAATATAGATGATGTAGTGGTGATTGGAGTTGAAGAAGGAGGACTTTACAAATTAAAGGGGCATGCAGATTAAGCCTTGATGACTAGCTCTATAACCCCATGTGAATTGTGGCACAGAAGACTTGCTCATATACATTACAAAGCATTCCAAATTGTGAGCAAGGTGGTGACAATTTTACCAGAGATCCAGGTAAACCATGAAGGAGTGTGCAAAGGATGTGCACAAGGAAAAAATACTAAGAAACCTTTTCCAAATAGCGATAGTAAAGAAAAAGGGATCTTAGACATTTTTCACTCGGATGTATGTGGACCAATGCAAACTACTTCATTAAGAAGGTATGTTTACTGTGCTTCCTTCATTGATGACAACTCCCACAAAACATGGATCTATTTCTTGAAGAAGAAAGATGAAGTATTTGAAAAGTTCAAGGAATTTAAGGATCTTGTAGAAAATCTCTCTGAAAAATGGATCAAGACCTTAAGATGAGATATTGGAGGTGATTTCACATCAGGTGAATTTAATGATTAATACAAAGAAACTATGATTAAGAGGGAGCTCATCATCCCCTATAATCCTCATCAAAATGGTGTGGCTGAAAGGAAAAATATATCTATCATGGAAGTTATAAAATCCATGATCCATGATCATATACCTATGTACCCATGGAAAAAAGAAACTAGAACATCGGTATATGTACATAATAGAATCTCCCATAGTGCCCTTGGGAATAAGACTCCAAAAGAGTTCTCATTGCCTAAAATTACATGGTTGTTTGCTATACATACACATCCCTAAGGAAAAGAGATCAAAGTTGGACCCTTGAGGAACGAAGGGATTGGTTATAAAATATAGTGAGCAGACAATGGCTTACCAAATATATATCCCATGACACCATAAAATTGAACTAAGCAGAGATGTCAAAAACTATAGTACAGATAAGGAATTTGAAGAGGATCATGAAGCTCCTAGAGTTGCACAAATTTCCAAATGAGATGGAAATTAGGAGGAAGAACAAGTACCTAGGGATCATGACATTACAGAACCTGAGAGACCTAAGGAATTTCCTATTGAGATGGCCTCACACAAGAGAAGGAATGCTTGGGCATGCAAAGTAGTTGTAGGAGTAGAAAGATATGGTGTTCTAGAAGGAACCATCAGAGAAAGTAAGAAGCCAAATTTCATACCCCAGTTATGTGTCTTTGATGTGAAATATCATTGACAAAGAAACTACATGATTTAAAGAAGAAACCAAGAAAAAGGAATGGGTAGATGACATGATAAAGGAATACCAGTACATTATAAAGAATGATGTATGGGAAGTAGTACCAAGATCCAAGAACAGTCATTAGTATCCTCAAAATGGATCTACAAAACAAAGCATTCAACGTATGACAATATAGAGAAGTAGAAGGAAAGATTCGTAGTTCGCAGATTATCTCTGAAGGAAGGAATAGACTATGAGGAGACCTTTGCACTAGTAGCAAGGTACACCTCAATCAGAACCATCCTTTCCTTGGTATCCAAGATGAAGTAGAAGTTACATCAAATGGATGTAAAGACAACCTTCCTAAATGGGATGATAGAAGAAGAAGTATACATTGAACAATCGCAAGGTTTTGAGACAAATGATCAGAAGAATCATGTATGTAGACTTAAGAAGGCGTTGTATGGGTTGAAGAAAGCACTTAGAGCATGGTATGGAAGAATTTATGGCTTCTTGATGAGTTTGAGCTTCACCAAGAGAAAATCTGATTCCAACCTCTACTGTAAGGTTGAGGATGATAGGCTCATGATATTACTACTATATGTGGATGATTTATTCTTGATAAGTGAAGATGAACCCATAAATGAATGCAAGAAGAAGCTCGCTACAAAATTTTAGATGAAATATCTTTGAATGATGCACTATTTTCTAGGTCTTAAAGTATGGCAGTATCCAAATGATATTTTCCTAAACCAATGAAAATATGCAGTTGAGATTTTAAAGAGATTTGGGATGATGGACGGTAAGGCTGTGACTACTCCGAAGATAACAAATTTGAAGCTTTTGAATGACGATTCTTCGTAGATAGTCTATGTTACCTTATATAAACATATTATTGGTTCACTAATGTATTTAACCAATACGAGGCAAGATATATGTTTTGTTGTAAACACTCTAAGTCAGTATATGGTGGAACCCATACATGTTCACCTAGTGGAAGAAAAACATGTGACAAGGTACCTGAAGGGGATGTTGGATTGTGTTCTCAGATATGCATCAGATGGTGAGATCATATTACATGGATTTAGAGATTTGAATTGGGAAGGAAGTGTTGAATACAAAAAGGGCACTTCATGACATTGTTTTAGTTTGGGATTAGGCATGTTCTCATGGTTCAGTAGAGAGTAGTCTAGTATTACACTTAGCATGGTAGAAGCTAAATACATTGCAGCATGTTCATCCTATAGAGAAGCAGTATGGATTCGCAAGATGTTGGTAGGATTATTTGATGTGATAGAATTTACTCATATCCATTACAATGATCAGATTTGTAATAAGATGACAGAAAACTCGGTGTTTCATAATAAGTCGAAACGTATCAAAATTACGTATCATTACATCTGAGATATGGTGCAGAAGGGAGCTATAAAGTTCATGTATGTTCCCGCAGAGGAACAAGTAAATGATGTATTGACTAAGCCTCTATCTTGTGTAAATTTTGAATACTTTAGAGACAAGCTTGGTGTTGTCCGAAAGGACCTCCCCTGAAAGAGGGAGAGATGATGAAATAAAGTGACTTTATGAAATAAAGTGAATATATTTCATAAAGTGAAAAGTGACTTTATAAAAAAATTAAATGTAGCCAATTTCGGAGGACATGTATCTCAACCATTGATTGTGTAAAGGAAAGATTAAATCTTGGACTTTGGATTTAGGGATTGGGGAAGGTGAAAAGTTACATTCTTGTTATAGCAGAAATCCTAGGGTAGTGTGCAAGACAAGGAGAGCATTTTCTAAGAGTGAGAATTTTTCAAGTTTAATTTTTAGAGAGAGGGAGCACATTTCTCAAGAGGGCACAAATCCCAAGGAGAGCATTTTTATCAGAGTTGTCTAACTAGGGGACGATTTTGACTTTTCGATTGATTTTCATCCGGAATCTAGTGAATTTAAGTCACAAAATATTGTATTTTTTGTTGTTTTTGGGTTATTTTAAGTGCAGAAATGAAATCACCTGACACAAAAACTCCTAAGAACCCACACTTTGTAAGATCTAGCAATGTTTTTACACATTTTGAAAATTTCGTGAAGATTCATAGTAAAAAACGAGTAAAAACCAGCTAGAAATAGGGGGGAAACTGTCCCTTAGTTAGATAACTCGGTTTTTATCAAGAGGGTACAAATCCCAAGGAGAGAGGCACGCTTTCCAAGAAGTAATTCTTGTTGTACCATAATGTTTGTCTTGTTGGTCTATACTATACGAATTTACTATTGGCATGCATTTTGAGGTGATGGTTTTACTATACGCAAATCGAATAGGGTTGTACTGTAGAAATAACATCTCTAATGCTATGAAGAAATAGAGCCTTGATGCTAAGAAGAAGCACGAGATGTAGATCTAGATACAAGATAATTCTCACAAGCATGCACAACGAAAATAGAGAGAAGACTAAAGAGAATGAATCACATGAAGAAGTGAATAATACATAATTGATTGATTATTACAATAGTAATTTACATCCTTATCAAGGAAAATTTGAGTTGGTGGAAGACAACTCATGCTAGCTCATAAATCAGGCTTACTAAACATAATAAACCCCCATAGGTGGATACATCACTTTCCAATTCTGTCAAGGACATCAAGAATTAGCTAAAGCATGAGTGACTTGTCATGAGTGATGGAAAAACATGCTAATCCTAGAATTTAGAGAGAAAATCATGGAGGACGGGTTGGAAAAAAAAGATAGCAGTTTCCTAGTTGACTAGCTTTACCTTATCCACTAAAAAGATGGAATAAAGCAGGATAAAGAAATAATTATGGATATCAAGACACGGTTACCAATTATGGAAATCAATAAAGTAAGTAGGATCTAACCAGAATCGAGGTAAAGGAACTCTTAGGGTATATGGAAAGTGTTTAACCAAGTGATGCAAGTGGATGCCAACTATATAGGCTAGTAGGTAGGAAATTAATCATTAATGAATAAATATTGTAATCCTAAGTATGGAGTGTCGAGCACCCTAAATGCAGATAAGTTATTATCAACACACAGAGCTTATGAAATTCATTGTCAACCCGAGGAAGTCTTTTGTTTCAAAGGGTAAGTGCACGATATATGCTAAACACCAAATCATTGTAGTGAATACTGTTCTTAAAAAA
>LPNX010072947.1:16888-34764 GCA_001517045.1 Pseudotsuga menziesii | reverse complement strand
TAAATGTGATGAGTGCACAGATTAGAGGGGATACCCCTCATATCTGTATACTCCCAGGCAAACGCCCCCTTATGTTCCTTCAAGAGGTTGATCAGGCGTTTCTTTTCCTCTGAGGAGAGACTTGGATTGATATTCAAAGTCCTTCCAGGTTCTACCTCAATCGGAATTCTCTCTGAATTTTTCACAACCGGGATTATATTTGTGCCACCAACCAAGGCTTTTTCCGTAAGGTTTTCTTGCTCTTCCTTGCCCAAGGTAGTGTTAAGAATTTGATAGACTTCTCTATTTACTGAAGTGGGTTCACTAATGAAATTGCTAATGGTATCATCTTCTGTCTCATTTTTAAAGGTTAAGGCCTTCCCTATAGTTAATAATGGCTGGAAATCCTTGTCCTCCTCCTCTTGCTCTATCCAAAGGGATGTTTCAGCCTCTAGACTTGGCCGAGCTGGAGGATACAGGGTGAGGTTTTTAGTATCCATACCATCAGATATAGTCATGGACCCCGATCGACAGCTGATGCAAGCATCAGCTGTGGCCAACCACGGTCTCCCCAGGATCAATGGGTGTCCCCCCAACTGCGATTTTGGTTGTAACACCAAAAAGTCAGATGGGTACTCCCATGAATCTACTGATATAACAAGGTCATCCAGAATCCCTTCGGGTCTGACGGTGGATCTGTCTGCCAATTCCAAAATAGTAGGGGTCGGTCTAAACTTGGTGAGCCCAAGCTTCTTTACAGTTTCCATAGTTATAACATTGATTGCTACTCCCAGATCCACTAGGACGTTGGGTATCTGTGTCTGTCCTATCTGTACAGTAATGGTAGGATTACCAGGGTCATCATATTTAGTCACAGGGGCTTTTCCTGTTATCAAGGCCGATAAGTTTCCTATGACATGAACCGTGGGAGGATCCCTGAATTTCCTTTGTGTTCTTCTTGTGCACAACTCCCAAAC
This sequence comes from Pseudotsuga menziesii, assembly GCA_001517045.1. Taxonomy (NCBI): domain Eukaryota; kingdom Viridiplantae; phylum Streptophyta; class Pinopsida; order Pinales; family Pinaceae; genus Pseudotsuga; species Pseudotsuga menziesii. The sequence goes on along the minus strand of LPNX010072947.1, from coordinate 33,808 downwards.
TGTTCTAGCGTAAATGGGCACATCTTGAAGTGCTTGAAGGAGGGGAATTTTAACATAAAGGTTTCTTAACTCTCCAAGGAGGTTAAACTGAGGTTGCCCCCCCATTTTTGGTAGCAGTAATCTCTCGGGGTATGGTGGCTTCTTTATCAGATGGGAAGGCTGTATCTCTTCAGGTTTATCGTTGGATGGTTCAGCCGTCCCTTCTAAAGGATGCCCAGCATCCTCAATGATGGGACTTGAGTCAAATGGATGCTGTAAGCTCTCCTCTTCTCTATGCTCAGAGGATGAAACATCCTCTGTTATTACAGGTTCTACAATTTTCCCAGATCGTAAGTGGATTTCATTACAGGGTACAGGGGAAAGAGAGTAGGATGGCATGTTGACAGTCTCCAATTGGTGGACTGCTTTATTGTTTGGGTTAGGATTAGGTTGGGCAGGCAGCTGGGGTCGTATTGGTATATTCGAGACAGAATTGTTTTGCAGCTGCAGCTGTGACTGTGGAGGTAAGTATTGAGGATATGGAGGAATTTGGGGGAATTGAGGAAATTGAGGAGAATATGGTGCTTGTTGAGGTAGAGGTGGTTGAGGAAACTGGTTCCCAGGATGGAAATTCCTCCATCCAGGAGTCCATGATGTAGGTTGGGGTGGTGGCTGTGTCCAGGGATTCCATGAATTATAGTTTTGCATTGCAGGTTGAGAGGAATTCCATTGAGTATAATTCGAAGGGAATTGTGTATTCAAATTTTGCATATTATTCCAATTCCCCATATTATTCAAAAATGGGAGAGAGTCTGGAGACATACCTTGATTCCGAGGCTGCCATGGTTTCTTCTGTGCGATAAAGTAGGCTGCTTCCACATCCAGGTTTGATTCCTGCAGAACGGCCTTGACTTGAGGAAGTGAAGGGCATTCCTTCATGTCATGGTTCAGCTCACACAGCTGACATACGTTCACTTTGTCAAGTGGGCATTCTCTCAATGGATGATTCTTTCTACATCGGAGGCAGAACACACCCAATGTGAGATCCTCTACTGCTTGTTTTTGTTTCTCCTTCAGGACATCAATTTCAGAAGAGATGGAGCTCATCATTTCTGTTTTAAAATTTTCAAGTAGATTGCCTATCTCTGCTCGGGTAGCGCCTCCATTAGATGACTTCTGAGTTCGGTCGAAGACGTCACGTTCCAGCTTTTCTCGTTTATCCCGCTTATTATTTCTGGAAGACCCTCTGGAGTATCTTTTGCACAGCTCCACAATTTTGTCGAAAGGTTCTTTGGAGATGTCTCCCTTACCAAGCAGGTTCAACATATCTAGAAAATCATCCCTGATTCCCCGAAGCAAGATTATTTTGAGTACATCCAGTCCCATGTTCGTCTGCCCAGCTCTCTGCACATTGTACAGCAGTCTTTCCACGAAATCTTCCAAACTTTTGTCCTCCTTCTGCACCATTTTAAATAACTCCTCTCTCTTATCCTTGGTGTTACAGTATTTCTGATATTTCTCCAGGAACACCTGCTTCATTGCATCCCAATTAGTAACGGTCCCTCCCCCAAGGCTCATGAACTAGTGTAATGCATTGTCCTTAAGGGTAGCAGGAAAAAGTTTTAGTTTTTGGGCATCGGTGATATAATCGTAACTGCGACAAAGAATATCGAATTCGAAAAGGAATTCGTCTGGGTCTTCTGCCGCCTTTCCATGGAAACGAGGTAACACCGATGGTGAGATATTCTTCATAGGAGCTGCCCCATCTGGTCGTTGAATAGGAAATTGCAATGTAGCCACTGTTCCCTCTGGCAGGGAGCGATTCTCATGATGATAGTTTTCTCCCATCACTTCTTCCTCATCGGCCCCGTGTCTGTTACTCATCTCTTCTTATGTTTTCTCCTCTTTGTCTCCTCCTGTGTTCTTTTCTTCGTTCTCCTCTTGTTCCTCGTTCTTTTCTTTGTTCTCCTCTTGTTCCTCGTTCTTTTCTTCGTTTTTCCACTGTCCCAGGAGCTTCTGGTGGTACTGATCCCACTCTTCCTTAGTTACTCTCCTCCCGTTAATGTGATAATTCAGACCTCTACCAGCAGGTCCCGTTGTAACAGCTGTGTCTTTGTCTACAGGGGTAGCTGAGGATGTCGCAGCTGCTCATGTCTTCTCCACCGTGGATCCCGATGCTAGCGCCCCAGGATCAGCGGGGTTTCTTCTGTTAGGAGTTTCTTGAAGACGAGCTCCAGTGGATGAATCAGTTCTGTCAACAAGGTCGTCAATGAACGTCCTTCTGCCCAATGGTACTCCTCGACCTCGGCCCGAGCCACCTGCACCGTTAGTATCTTGTGGGGTTTTGGGAGTTGGGAACTGATCACGTTTTACCCTTCTAGTATTCATACAACCCAAATCATTTCATCAGAAAGAATAAAAAGAGACTGACTAAAAATAATTATCAAATGCAACTACTGATAGTGTTTAATTACCCTTCCCCGGCAACGGCGCCAAAATGTCGAGCACCCTAAATGCAGATGAGTTATTATCAACACACAGAGCTTACGAAATTCATTGTCAACCCGAGGAAGTCTTTTGTTGCACAATATATGCTAAACACCAAATCATTGTAGTGAATACTGTTCTTAAACAACTATGTTCATCCCTCAAACTTTGTGTGATCCCACCAATCTTCTAACTCTACAATTTCAACCTTGTCCTTCTATGCATCAACCAGAAATGAAATCAACAATTACTGACAGAAAGGAAATCCTATTCACAGCCCAAATTAAAGGAATTGCCTATTGATCTAATCACACTCGGAATCTGTAACCATAAATTAATTGTAATCTAGAAATTCAATTGCGACAGATCAAGCTCGGCTATTCTAAGAATTGAATTGCAGAAATAAAGATCAACAATTATAACAATCCAAGAATTACACAGGGTTCGTGGGATGTCAACCTGAAACCATGAGATGAACAGAGTTGTGTACAGCTATTGAATAAATTGCATAAAGATTATCTACTCAGTCGACTGTTACAGTTATTGATCTTGGGAAAATGGAATGCTGTAAATCACACACACTACTGCTGCGCACATAGAAAATATGATTAACGAAACATCACACAACCACAAATTAAAAGATCCTACCTTAACTCAGCAATCTCTGCGGAAGGCGGGCCCAGCCTTCACACAGAGACGCTGGATGAACAATGTACAGCTCCCTTAAACCAGTAGTAACTCTTTGTATTAAAAAGGAAGGATTATTACAGATTGCTCCCGCTGTTAATACACCAAATGAATTAACTATTTTCCAACCCCCCTGGGTCGAGACAGCCTTCTGCATTTATACATACAAGCGATAACATCCAATCCTATTACAAAGGGAAGCCATGAAGATCTCTGATCTTCAGGCGCCCTCAATAACACCGGTTGTTACAAGACGTGGCATGATACAATTATAGAAAGTGCGAGAAGACTGTTGACTGGCCCAGAACTGGTGATCTTCTCAGATCGCCATAATATTCGAGCAGCTACACTGGAAATCCCTCGATCATAGCACATTCTGTTATGGCTACTCTGACCGGCTCTTGTCTGGAATGTCACGTGCCTCAATCGATGATGGACAGATTGAGGATCCCTTTTGTGTCACGACCATCCCTCGTCCCTCGACTTGTTCAGTGTTATCCCCCTACATTCTGCTCATCTCACATTATCTTCATAGATCACACATATTAGCACAATTTCGAGAGATAAATAGCCTTAATTGTCACAAGAATAAGCATTAATAAGGTAAAACAATAATCAGTCTTACCTTGACAATTTAGGGAATGAAGTGAAGAAAGTCAGTATGATTGGCATGCTAAGCAGTGTAAAACAAGGGAAGAAAGGTGATTAAAGGTGGTTAAAAAGGGACCAAATTTGGACTCAACATGGAGTGGGTTTATAATATCCCAACACGTACTGTACATATTGTACTTTATGGATTATTGGGAAGTACTGTATGGATTGTTGGGCTGTAATTTTTCATTGGCACGAATTTCAAGGTGTCGTATTGCTACACACAAAATGAGGTGTTGGTATATGTTTTTTACTAATTAAATGATGTAGTAAAATAATTATTTTTTACTAAAAAATGATGAATAAAATACTCTTGGACTGGCTTTCCCGAGAGGTGGTTTTTCCAGGGTCATATTGACCAAATTTTTTGTTTTTAATGGGTTTATCAGTCTGTTGTTATATGTATTTTTTCCGCTAAAAACAGACTTAGTTTCAGTTTTTCAACTTCCTGGTTGTTGGGTTAAATTCATGTGAATTTTTTTTACTTAATGACAATTTAAGTCTGAAATATGGGTTATGCTAAGTGTTTGACAAAAGATCTGTTTTTTTGTCAAATTTCTATAGGGTATTAGAGATAAGGCTCTATGATAATAGTTTATTATGGGTGAAACAATATTGTTGAGTTGTTAGGCAAGGGTTATTGCTTATTTTTTTAACAACTTGTGTATTGGATGACCTTATCTACATGCAATTTGCAGGTGGTGGGGAAAGAGTGAAACTCTTATTCTTTTGGTGGATTTTTTTTCTTACTCTCTAATATGGCTACCATTTTATGGTTGGAATATAGGATAGATGGAGCTGGGAATTTTTTTCCTTGGAGAGATAGGATAGTGCTTATTTTGGAGGAGAATGAACTATGGGATGAAGTGGTGCATAGATCACATGGAAATCCAATTCAAGTTCCTACATCTACCGATGCACAAGCACTATAATCCTTTAACAAAAAGAAAATCAAGGCCAAGTAGGTCATCCTTGATGCGTTAAAGGACCATGTTATCCAACATATCTCAGGTAAGGATTGTGCAGTTAAGATGTGGGATGCTTTGAATAGCTTATAAAAGAGTTTAAATGAGAACCAAAAGATGGTTCTGAGGAAAAAAATGAGAGACACCAAAATTAATAAGAAAGAGAATGCTTCTTCTTACCTGACTCGTATTTCTCAAGTTAATGATGAGTTGGGTGATGTTGGAGAGAAGGTGGATGATGCAAAGATGGTGAGAATTTCCTTGAATGGTTTCTCTCAACCTTGGTATGAATTTGTGTGTGCAATTGTGGCCAGAGAGAATTCCTTCATGGGCTAGACTTTGGGATGACTTCACTTATGAGGAATTGAGATATAGCTCCACTTCCACAAGTCAATAGATTGCAACTAATGAAGAGAATGTTTCTCTTTATTCTAAGAGAAAGAAGAAGTCTGAGAAGCACTTGAGAAAAGTTCAGTGTTTTACTTGCAACCAGTATGGCCACCTTGCTTCTCAGTGTTTTGAGAGGAAGAAGGAGGAGGAGGAGGACGATACAATTTTTGCAGCTTTAGTAGAGGTAGAGGAATTGGTGAGAAGGTTCAAGAAGGATTTATCATTGATAACCCTTATTTCTAGTGTTAGTAGAAATGGATTTGTTCATAATGGTAGTTGGTATTTTGATAGTGGAGCCTCTCATCATATGACTATAATATGGCATATATTTTGTATCATTTCTGAGACTGGTCCAGACCAGTTTGTTTAGCTAGAAGGGGGACAGGAACATGTACTGCGAGGAGTTTAAAATGTCATATTCCACCTTTGTCATGGAGGATACATCGAGCATTATGGGGTTCTCTTTTTTCCATGGATGAGTGTTAACATGATCTTGGTCTCATCCTTGGAGGATGTAGGGTAATTGACATTATTTTGGAGGGGACATGTGTACATATTTCCAGATAGATATGATATGGTACATGTTTATATATACTTGGAGAGAGAGGGACTGATTGATCAATAGTTGATTAGTGATCGGTTCGGTGAGTTCTACAAGTTCAGTCCACATCCCACGGTTTATGAGTCGGATGAGGAACAAGAGGCTCATGAGGTTGCAGTGGCGTCAAGGTTATAGTCTCGAGTTCCAATGTAAGAGAGGGAGCCTCTTCTGAGTACTGGTAGGAGGCTCATCTAGTATGAGCGTAACAATACTTAAGATTGGATATTGGATTTTCCTATGAGCTGAAGGTTCAGGGTGGATTCTAGGAGGTTATCCTCATATTCGAGTTTAGTGCAAGTAGTAGCATTAGTTCAAGATTCATAGGGAGCTCCTACTACGAACAGTGTGATGGATTTGAGTATGGGACCTGATGATGATGAAGATGGAAGTGAGTACCTCCCTCGCTAAGAGGGAGCATTTTCTATTTTAGATCTAGAGGCACTCCTCATGTTTCTGTCTTATATGCGAAAGTGACCATGCACTAGCTAGGCTACTTGACTTTGTAATGGTGTTTTATAAAGTTGTTTTAAATTGACTCCTATGCAATGTGACCTTTTATAAAGTTTCCCTTGGTTTTATTTTATAAAGTGCACATATTTCATAAAGTGAAAAGTTACTTTATTAAAAATTAAATGTAACCAATTTTGAAGAAAAGGTATCTCAACCGTTGAACATGTAAAGGCGAGATTAAATATTGGCCTTTGGATTTAGGGATTTGGGAAGGTGAAAAGTCACTTCCTTGTTATAGGATAACACCTAGGGTAGTGTGCAATACAAGGAGAGAATTTTTCAAGATTGAGCATTTGGCAAGTTTGATTTTCAGAGAGGGGGAGCACTTTTCTCAAGAGGGCATGAATCCCAAGGAGGGAATTTTTCTCAAGAGGGCACAAATCCCAAGGAGGGAGGCATGCTTTCAAAGAATCATTTATTATTGTATTGTATTGTACTGATTGTTGGGTCACACTTTACGGCTTTACTATTGGAACTCATTTCAAGGTGTTTGTTTTGTTGCACGCAAATCGAGGAGGGTTGTACTATACAGATTGTTGGGTCATACTGTATGTATTGTTGGGCTGTAATTTTTTGTTGGCATGAATTTCAAGGTGTTTTATTTTTGCATGCAAAACGAGGTGTTGGTACATTTTTTGTTGATTAAATGCTTCTATAATTCAATTATTTTTGCTTGAAAACACTGAATAAAATATTATTGGACTCGTTTTCCCTAGAGGGGTATTTTCCAAGGTCATATTGATCAAAATTTCTAATGTTTAATGGGCTTATAAGTCTATTGTTATATGTCTTTTTTCACTAAAAACAAACTTAGTTTCATTGTTTCAGCTTCATGGTTGTTCGATTAAATGCATGTGAATCATTTTTACTTAATGACAATTTAAGTCTGAAATATGGGTTATTTTGCGTGTTTGACAAAAGGATTGATTTTTTTTCCAAATTTCTACAGTCTTCACTCAGTCATTTTCTTTTTATAGAACCACAATTTTCATTTTTTTCGTCACATGCACTTTTGGAAAGAAGTTTCACTACCCAGGACGAGATCACATAGTTAAGAAAAAAATGTGGATAGGGAAAAAAAGCATGTACATTTAGTTTGACCTCTAAAGGACAATGATAAAAAGAAAAGGATGCACATACTTAATTCTTCACCACCACACATTCTTGGTGCCCAAGTTTTGATCAGCAATTGCATTCCATGCCAAACAGTTGCAATGCAGTTATGATCCAACAGAAATCAGTTACACTACATGTCGAGTTCAGTTAGAACTATGTGCCAATAGATAATTTTGCAGTTTATATACTTCATCCTATATAAGGCTTATAGTGTAAAGGGTTGGGGTTGGATACTCCATAGTCATTACTACTAGAATATATAGTTATCTATGTGGTTGTTGTTATTTAGTAGTTCAAATTTTATCTTTGAGCGTTGGTCATTATGTACTTATGTTTGACTGTAGGAATGAAGATCTGACAAAGTTTAAGCTAGTGAGTTGAGTTTTGTAGAATTGTATGGTGATGCCCAATTTTTCCTAATCTAATAGAATGAAGTTCCTATTTCCATTTATCCTCTATGTAATTTCTGTGTGAATGATTGTTAATGGATTGTTGGTCAATTAGCTGAAAAATGCTTTATATAGACAATATAATGAATGCTTAAGAAGTATTTGGTCCTATGTTGACTGAGAAGAATCCATCCCTCCCTAAATAAACATGTTTCAAGTTTCATTGTTATTTCCTATGTGCATTTTAGATGATACCAAGTACTATGTTCGCAAAGTATTTAAAATGCTAGTTTTATGGGGTTTTTGTTGGTCACATAAGGTGAACCCTCAGTCTAACAAACTATAGCCAATAATGGTTCCATTTTCAGGACCTGACAAGAATTGTATAAGGGGGATGAAGATATGAGGTGGAATCCTTTGAAATATGAGATCAAAGAATAGATATTGGAGGTAAAAGACGATGAATTCATGTAATAAAATACTAGAGGACTCCAAATTTCACCTCAAAGATGGAAAGAAAGGTGCATTTACTCATATATGCATGAATTTTTCTTTTATAAGCTTCTGATTTGGGTTTGGAAATGTACTAAGAGGAAATCTGAGATAAATACCACCTAGAGCACGCTTGTACTAGTCGTAGGGAATGAAGAGAATATATAAGACTTGTGGAATATTGATAATACCTGGTCTAGAGCCATTAATATCTAGTTCTTGCAGGTGAAAGAAGGATATATTATAGATTTTTCTATAGGATCCATTGAATCTCATATCCATGTAGAAGGAAATTTTGAAGCAGGACCAAGAAAGAGGTTCTTAGAGAAAATTTGTTTGTGGTTGAAGATATTTTTTTGTCAAAAAGGGGCTAATGACAATGAACCTTGATATTATGGAAGTGTAAACCTGACATTGTGGGGATGGAGTATGAAGAAGAGGGATAATAGCTTAGCATAATCATGTATATAGAAGAAAAAAAATGCATAGGGAGAAAAGACATGCAAGAAGGGTTGAATTAAGGTAATCAGTCAGAAGAAAGAAAAAATAAAGGTATACTTTGGGAGATGATAAAAAAAACATAGAGGAAATAAGAATGCTATAGATGGAACTACGTGACAAGAGTGTGCAAATTTTTTCTTTGTGCCAGAAGGATGCACACATTCTAAGCAAGAAGAGTGCTCAGAAGATGAGATACCTCCCAAGAGGCACAAAATGGAAGAAAGTGAGAGCTCTAATGAGAATAGCGATATCATCCCCCTAAAGGTTAAATAAGGAAAGAATCAAGAATATGTGCATGAAGACAAAGTAAAGGCTAATGAAGGAACTCCTATGAATGTGAAGGATACTGTGCAACCATATTTGATATCCGTTGGACACGACATTGACAGTATATTCTTGTGAAGGTATGGCTTCGGCTTCATCCCTACTCCCTGGTTCCCTTTTTCTAATCAAGAAGATCAATTAGTATTTGAATTTGTGCAAGAGGAAAGTCTTGAAGTAATGGTTAGAGGCATAGAATCTAATTCTACATAACAGAGTTCAAAAAATAATAGTGATCCACTAGTTTCAAATATAAGAAGCAGCGCGCCTACATCTGGAACTATGGTGACGAAATCATATTCCACCCTAATATTAATTTCCTTTCATGGGACAGGAAAATATGATGTAGAACAACATTGGTTCATCTGCGAGGTGATATGTTTTGTGAAAAATATCACATATGAGGCTTCCAATATCATCCAAGTAGAGACCACATTTAAAGATTGTGCACTGACTTGGTACATGAAGTATAAAACCAATGTTACTGTAGGCCATACCTGATATTTGGAAATGATAAAATAAGGCCTTCTGAAGGAATTTTAGAAGTTGAAGTTTAAGTCTCGGTGTATTAAAGAGATCAAGGAGATCAAGTAGTTATTTGGTGGCTCTATTTGGGACTATGACCAATGATTCAATATTTTGATGGAAAAACTAAGTTTTAAGATCTTGGATGCACAACACTGAGAAAGGTTCATTGCAAGTCTTCTCTCACATGTCACAGTTCCATTGATGCATCAAAAGGTGGGTACTTAAGCAAACTTTATTGAGATTGAAATCATATTAGAAGCAATCCTACATAACATAATTCCCAATTCCTTTTATCTTTTACATTAAATCATGCTCTACTAAATTTGGGATGCTCTCTCCTTCTAACTGGATGTAGGATCCCTTAGTTACGATGATAAATCTAGTGTCATAATACAAGTGTTGTAAATAAAGTGTCATATCTTAAGTGTGTTGGTTGTGTATCCTAATCTTCTTGATTTAGAGATGTTATTGTTCAGTCATGTTTCTACCCCAATTTTAATATACACTCGTCCCAATAGGGGGGTTTTTTACAATGTTTTGTTGGCCAACAATTTATGGGACCATGGTATTAGGTGACCTGTGGTATTTTCCCATGGTAAATCCTCTATAAAAGGAATCATTAATGTAATACAACTGTGTATTGTATTATTGTATAGTAACATTGTAAAATTATCTCTGTGATTGTGTGAGAGAGACTGTGAGAGAGTAAAGAGGAAGTGTAGTGGGCGTGTTGCAAGTTGTATCCCTTCATTTTACTAAATGGAATAATAACAAAGGACTGGAAATTTATGTGTGGACGTATCCCATATTGGGTGAACCACATTATATTGGTGTCTCTCTTGTAATGTGTTAATATGTTTAATATTTCCATCTTGTTTATTGTTATTGCTCTATGATCTTGTTTTCTAATAAAGTTTCATATTTTAACTTTATTTTCGTATTTTATTTTAACTAAAATGTCATCAGGAAAAACATTTTATTTAACTATTTCTTATTATTAACACTTTGGTTAACTATTTTTAACAGAAATCATGTTGATTGATTTAATGAAGTGACCAATGTGAGTTCTCCTTTAATTAACTAAGGCATACATTGTTAAATGAACTAAATCTTAACAAATCAATTTATATTTAATCAACTAAAGTATTCGCATGAGAAATTCAAATTCTCTTTGCTATATATGCATTTGATCTTTATCTCTTATCTTATCTGCATTGGAAATATGTGTCGACCTTAATTTATCTATCATACCTGATTATACTAAGAATATTTATCTAATGTTGTGATCATATTATATGACTCCCATTCCAAGTGGTCATATAACTTTAATTTATCTATCATGTCATATTATACTAAGAATATTTTTTTAATATGGTGATCATATTATATTGCTCCCATTCCAAGTGGTCATATGCTAAATTAATTCACTATAGAGGTGGACAGTCTTTAGAGGAGACTTAATAGATTTATCCATCTCTAATTACCATGGTTATTAATACATCACACAACACTAATGATATGGCATGTAAAGCATCACATCTACAGTGGAGGTCCACCTCAACACATGAGTATATGACTTGACACACAAGTCTTTAGCCTTATACAACAATACTGTACAATACCATCACTTTGACATATCAAAGTATTCACCTCAACATGTGAGGAATAACCTTTTACACTAAATACTTATTCATTCTTGAGTCCAAACAAAGAATTTACTTCAAGTTCCTGAGTCTAACCCAAGAATTTTGTGATCATATTATATTACTCTTATTCGAGGTGGTCATATGATAAATTAATTCACTCTAGACGTGGACAATATTTAGAGGATACTTAATAGCTTTATCCATCTTAAATGACTATGGTTATTCATACATCACACAAAATTAATTCTTCGACATGTAAAACATCACCTCTACACTGGAGGTCCACCTCAACACATGAGGATCTGACATGACACACAAGTACTTAGCCTTGTCCAATAGCATCACTTTAACATATCAAAGTATTCACCTCAACACATGAGGAATACCCTTTTACATTGAAGTATTAGTCACTCTTGAGTCTAACCCAATAATTTACTCCAAGTTCCTGAGTCCAACTTAGGATCCATACCTCAACACATGAGGCCCAATCCAGACACAAGATCATCTTGGAGAATGACTCGTGATATTGTAACTTTAACACTCCCTTTCATGGAGGGAGGAATTCTCTTCCATTCAAATATTTTCTTGGAAGTAACTATACTTCATCACTGGTAGAGGATTTTTTAACACATCTAAAATATTTTCTTTAGTAGCAATGTACTAAAATTTTATTACACCTCTCTGCACCTATCTGAACCATGCCTCTGATGAAGTTATACTTCATCTTAATGTGTTTAAACTTATAATGAAACACAAGGTTTTATGAGATATTAATGCATCTTTGATTATCAAAGTGAATGTCCATAGTCTCAAGCTTCTCCCCAAACAACCCAACAAGTAGATTCCTAATCCACATTACCTTTTGGCAGGTAGTACTAACCGCATTATACTTTTATTCCATATTATGAGTTGTAATACACTTTTCTTCTATAGTAATAGATGCAATACACTTTGCTTATGTAGTACTAGACACAATACATTTTTCTTCATTATTACTAGCCGCAATACACTTTGCTTCTATAGTACTAGCCAGAATATTGCCATCCCAATTGAAGTTGGCATAACCAAGTAGATTTACCTCACCACTGGAGGCATATATGAGTCCATAAGCAATAGTACCTTGAAGGTATATAGTCATCTAGATTAAGATACTCATGACATAACATTTATTAGGTCTTCTATGTATCAAGTACATAAAGTAACTAATAAGTTTTCTATACGTGGTAGCATGCACCATAACTGATCCAGAATCTTACTCATGTAATTTATTCAAACTAGAAACCATCAGATTAGTCATGGACTTGCAATCCATCATACTAAAAAATTGTAACACATCAATTGTGTACTTTTGTCGCAAAAGGAAAAATCTCATCTTTCCTTTTCCAAACTTCAATAGCAAGAAGGTAGTGCATAAGACCCAAGTATTATTATAAAGCTAAAAAGTGAGCTCCCTCTTGCAATAAACAATCAGTTATTCCTCTCCAATAAGAAACAAGTCATCAACATAGAGAAACAATATGAGAGGTTGATTCTTCACAATATTAAAGTACAAGTTTGGATTAGATTCACTCTTAGAGAATCCCAATCTCTGAATCTATATTTCAGTCCTTGAATACTAAGATGTTAAGGATTTCTTAAGCACATTAAAGGATTTCTCCAGTTTACATACATGGGACTCTTCCCATAAGCTACAAACCTCTCAATTTGTTGTATATAAACCTCTTCTTCAACCTCACTATTGAGGTAGGAAATATTCACATCCATCTAGTGAATATTTCATCCTAGAATAGATGCAAGTGAGATCATAGTTTGAATAGTGGTGTACCCTACCATAGGAGTGAATGTATCGTCATAGTATATGCCTTCTTTATGAGAGAAACCATGAGCTACAAATATGTATTTATACTTTTCAATACTGCCATCAACAACATGCTTTATATTATAAAGCCATCTGGAAGTTACTATTTACTTCCCTTCAATTTTAGGAACAAGTCCCAAACATCATTCTTCGTAATACATTTGTATTTCTCTACCATTTCATATTACCATAATTTTTACTTAGCCTCTTCTTCATAGGTGGAAAGTTTCGAATCACTAATGTGACTCATCTGTGCAACATAACTTGAATACATTTTAGACCTATTTTTCTATTTGGATGTGCCTAATGATGCTCCATGCTTTCCATACTCTTGTAGAATGTATAGGAACCATGTGTATCTCCTCTAAGCAGGAGGTTCATCAAGTGATCTCTTAACATGTTCTAATGGTTATTCAGGATCTATCGAATCTAAGAACTATTATGGATTATCCCTCTCAACATTTGAATGGGGAGTACCAAAATACGGGTATTCCATCATGAGAGTCTCATGCTCCTCCATGTCTCCATCAAATCTCTTTTAAATTCTTTAAAGCAACCTCTTTATGGAATGTCACATCTATGTTGACTTCAATGTGTCTTTTACCTGGTACATAGACTTTGTAGATTTTAGATGATTCACTATAACCAACAAGGGTCCCTTTCTTTCTGGATGGATCCATCTTTGGTCTTTTCTCTTTCTATACATGAATGTGTACAGAACTCCCAAAGATCCTCAAGTGTGAAATATATGGTTTTTAACAAATGAACATTTCTTCAAGAGTGCTCTCTTCCAAAATAGGACGAGGGTTTCTATTCTGGATATACACAGTTGTACTTGTTGATTCTTCCCATAAAGAGGTATAAATATATTGAACATGCATCATGGATTTTGTATAATCACATATGGTTATTTTCTTCCTTTTGGAAACCCCATTCTGCTGGGGATGGTAGGGTACAATTAGTTGTCTTATTATCCCTTTAGAAAAATTCTCACCATTCTTCTTTTAGAGGCCATAACATACGGTCTTTCCTACAAGTCAAATTTAGTCAAGTGATTAGCAACCTTGAATAATCCAATAATTTTAATGTAATGAAAATTAGTTCACACAATTGATGCAAAAATTTCAACCAATGCTTCAGCACAACCTATATCCATATCTCATAGAATGTTATGCAGCATTGTAAGCTATTCACTCAATCATAACATATGCTCATCATGCTATGCTATAAAATACTTCATAATTCTAGGAATACAGTGTTAGGATTGTTAATCCTCCCTTGACCATAATGTTTATTAGATTATTTATCCTAACTTAGGAACCTTAATTAATTAATTGGGTCCACTAGTACCATTGGGTCCACTTGGCCTAACGGGGACGCATGTACCAGTTGCTAGAGTGTGGGGAACACTGTTAAAGGTTAAATGCCACTTATTGCATGTGAATGCATCAGTTTGGGTTCCTCCTAGACCAATACCTACATTTTAGGAGCCACTGGGAGTCCCGACACCAACCTCCTTCACTTAGTTGGAGTTGGAACAAGTTAGTCTTAGTTAGCCCCTAGTTACTTTCAGTTAGTTCACAATCAGTTAGCTAGTGCTAGTTATGCATGGCTAATGCATGGTTGCATGTGGATTAGGCACCTTTTCCCACCTACCACACTCAGTTGCATTGAGTTAACTAGCTATCACTGATTGATTGAGTTATTGGACATCTAGGAGTTGATATATTGGACTCCAATATTGATTGAGATACCATGAGTTATATGGTTAGTTAGATACAATCAGATCCAATGGATAGATTCAAATTTCTACCTAATGCATTCGAATTCTTTTCCTATGTAAACTATTGTAACACCAGATTTTATTATTGTGAATGATACTGTAAATTCCTGAGAAATACTCATTTGTTTCCTGTGTGGTTTGTTTTGTTCAGTTTGTATCTTCATTTTGCATTTACTGCAAACATTATTAGAACTATATGCTTGAATATATAAACGGAATTCAAATTCTAATATGGTATCAGATCCTTCTAAGGTAGGTTTCATGCTTGTTTCTCCCCGTCGAACATCAGAAGCAGTTGGGTTTCCACATAAGTCCCCTATGACGATTTACTAGCTCTGGATTTATTTAGAGCAGCGGGGAGGGCATGAAGGACCCTGAAAATATGTTCATGTCGAGAGGAAAATCATGATTCTAACAGTTCAAATATGTTTTGGTGTTTTTAAGTGATATTTTATAGGTTCAACTTCATATGGATTCAATATTATCAGTTCCTCTTCTTACTCCATCCACAAGATATTCAGAATGGAAGTTGAAGATGATTGCATATCTGAAGAGACAAGGTCTCTATGAGGTGTCTATTGGACTTAGTAAAGAGTATTATAAATATGATAATGAATGGATAAATGAAGGTGATAGAGATTTTGGAACAATAGGCATGGATTTTTGGAAGTCTCCAAGCTTGCACTGCCTTATTGAGTTTGCAGAATACCCAAAGGATCTCTAGAGAGAACTGGATAGAACCTTTGGGAAGAACAATGAGGATATTTATAGCAATTTGGGGAGCACATTCATAACCACAAGATTTATTTACTAAAACTTATCGGCCTCTACTCTCTCTGATGAATTTTTTCAAGATGAAGAAGAAGCAAAATCTTCCTCACAATCAATTCGAATTGAATAAAGTCTCCTTGGAGTGACTCCTCTTGTTGCTCCAGAAGTGTATGAGATCTATGATATCACATCTCCTCACATGGATGATCCATAACAATACATTTGAATCTCTCTTTTTGAATAAAAACTCTCCTTCCATTCTATGCAAAAATTCTCCAGTGATTCTTCTATTATAAATTTTGTGCATAGTTTACCGGTGATTTCTCCAGGAAAGGGTGAGGAATTTCATTTCTCTATCTCTAATGATGTTTTTGGTGTGCAGATAAGTAATTATTTGGATATTTTGGAAATAATATAAGATTTTATGATTGATCCATTCACTCTCATTGATCTAGAGCTCCCAACAAATTCCTGCATGATTGCATGCACCGATACTCATGGTTTTGAAGAAGGGTGAATCCACGGACCTGGGTAACACTTTTTGGCAAGCGCATTTCGGCAAAAACCAAAAAACGTACCTCGGTCGAGGGTTTAACAAGCCCTCGACCGAGGTTTTAATATCTAGACCGAGGTTTTTTTCAGCCCTTGACCAAGGTTTTTTCCAGCCCTCGGTCGAGGTATTTATTAACCCTCGATCGAGGTATTAAAACCTCGACCGAGGGTTAATAAATACCTCGGTCGAGGTATAGAGCTCGGTCGAGGTAAATACCTCGACCGAGGTGCCTCTGTCAAAAAAACTATAAATAGAAGCGGCGGACCCATTTTCTAAATGAACATGATCATTACATAACTGAATTGTATGTAGTCGAGAAAGCACTAAATTATCAAAGAATGCAAAATATATTCATTACACTTTGCTGAATCCTTCAACAACTCATGAAAACCTGAAAATGGAACTCTCCACAAAAAACTTTGCCTTCAAACATTAATGACACTCCCTGAAGTCCCTGATACAAAACGAAATGGAGCCATTTTTGAGTAGTGAGATGCAACTGCAAGCAGTGAAAGCTTTTAAATTTTGAAAATAGAACTCTCCACAAAAAATTTTCCTTGATCTCCATAAAAGTCTTTCCAAATCTCTTTTGTGGTTCGCTATTTTCAATATTTGAAAAGTTTTCACTGCTTGCAGTTTGCATCCCACTACTCAATAAATGGCTCCATTCCATTTTGTACCAAGGACTCCAA
>LPNX010072947.1:0-15239 GCA_001517045.1 Pseudotsuga menziesii | reverse complement strand
TATGCGTTTTGAGGGCTTCTATCTAGCACATGAGTAAAAAATCAGGTTTTCATCGCCACATTTGGCCAAAAAGTGTTACCCATCTTCATGGAATCACCCAGAAGGGGAAAATTATGTATCTAGAAGCTCGGTTGAGCACACTCCTGGATCTGATATGGAATTTATTAGATCTGATATGGAATTTATTAGATGTTAGATGATCTAATATTACTTGTTTCTATGGTTCAAGATCTTTCAGTACCGCTTTAGCTGTTCTCATCAATTTTGGTGTGAAGAAACAAGTACCAAAAATCTCTTTCAAAGGTTTTGAAGTAGGAGAAAACTGTGCATCTACTAGCTCGGTGGAGCACACTCCTAGATATGATATGGAATTTATTGGATTTGATATGATATTATTTGGATATGATCTGATATTACTTGGTTCTACGGTTCAAGAGCTTTCAGTACCGTTTGTAGTTGTTCTCATCAATTTTGGTGTGAAGAAACGAGTACCAAAAATCTCTTTCAAAATTTATGTTGGGGATTTGATGTCATTTTTCTCTCATGAGTTTGCTGATATTATATTTTGTAAATATTTGGATATTTTGGAAATAATTTTAGGTTGTAGGAGTGATTCAAACACTCTCATTGATCTTCGGCTTCCAACAAATTCCTACATGATTGCATGCAACAATATTCAGAATTTTGAAGAAGGAGAAAATTATGCATCTACCATCACGGTGGAGAAAAATCTTGGATCTGATATGAACTTTATTGGATAATATATGATGTTATTTGGATATTATCTGATATTAATTGGTTCAATATTTCAGGTTCATGATATTTTAGTACTACTTGTAGGTGATTTCATCAATTTTGGTGTGACAAATCAAGTACCGCAAGTCTCCTTCAAAATTGTTGTCGGGGATTTGATTTCACTTCACAGTTTTGGATCTGATATGAACCTATCTGGGTCTAATTTATTTTATGATATGATAATATTTGTTTTATGATTTAATATATAAGAGCTTACAGTATTGCTTGTAACAGGTTTCATCCATTTTGGTGTGACAAATCAAGCACCGCAAGTCTCCTTCAATTTTGTTGTCGAGGATTCGATGTTAGTTTTCTCTAATGAGTTTTATGATATTAGATTTTATGAAATATTGGTTAATGTTGAAGCTATATCATATTATGGATCTCAAGAATTCACTCTCCACAGTCCTAGGGTTTCTCTACCTACTTTCTTTTATCACGCTCATCTCCTCACAGAACTAGTAAAGATGGAGATATTCTGCATCCGCCTAAATAGTTGCTCCTAACACTTGGGACTGATTTTACCACTCATGGTTTGCTGTTCAGGGCTGAAATATATCATATTCTTTGTTATTCCTCACATGGTTTGAATTCTCAAGCACCTTTTCTCTCTCGTCAGTTGATTTCAATTGCTCTACATGGGCCCCGTTTTCATCCTACAACTGTCTATATTCCTGATTCAGTTGGGCACATTATTCTTCTTCCAAAGAGGAATATTCCTCTAGTCATAAGCACTTTGTTTGGATTCATGGGTTCACCTGCATAGAAGAACCAAGATATTGTTGCTGCATAGTGCTGCAAATAGCAGCAAAAATTTTCACAAGTTTTTCCAAAATTTGTATTTCTGCTTATTTTGAGGGGGGGGGGGTTCCCATGAGGTTTCCCCCTGTTTCCTCAGTTGTATTAAGAAACATTTTTATTTTCTATGTTTTATATTGTATTTAGGTGACCTATGGTCTTGTTACCATGGCCCACAATTGTCCAAGTTAGGATTCAGGGGGGGTGTTTGGATTATTAATCCTCGCTTGACCATATTGTCTATTAGATTATTTATCCTAACTTAGGAACCTTAATTTATTAATTGGGTCCACTAGTACCATTGGGTCCACTTGTCCCAATGGGGCCACATGTACCAGTTACTAGAGTGTGGGGAACACTGCTAGAGGTTAACTGCCACTTACTGCATGTGCATGCATCAGTTTGGGCACCTCCTAGACCAATACCTACATTTTAGGAGCCAATGGGATTCCCAGTACCAACCTCCTTCAGTTAGTTGGAGTTGGAAATAGTTAGTCTTAGTTAGCCCCCAGTTACATTCAATAATTTCACAATCAATTAGCTAGCTCTATTTACGCATAGCTGAATGTGGAGTAGGCATCTTTTCCCACCTACCACACTCAGTTGCACTGAGTTAAATAGATATCACTAATTGATTGAGTTGTTGGACATATGGAAGTTGATATAGTGGAATTCGATATTGATTAAGACACCATTATTTATATGGTCAGTTACATACAATAAGATCCAATTGATAGATTTGAATTGCTACCTAATGCATTCAAATTCTTTTCCTATGTAAACTATCGTAACATCGGATTTTATTATTATGAATGATACTGAAAATTCATGAGCAATACTCATCTATTTCCTATGTGGTTTCTTTTGTTCAATTTGTATCTTCATTCTCCATTTAATGCAAACATTATTAGAACTATATGCTTGAAGATCTAAATGGAATTCAAATTCTAATATACAGATATGCATATAATTGTCATATTCAAAAACATTTAGGTTAGATTTAAAATAACAATTGATAATCAAAATACAAATACTTATCTTTTATTGTTTTGTGGGATCCCTCTTGATCTCTTCTTCCTTCCAGAGATTACTGGAGTCCCTAGGTCTTGATATTATTTCTTGACAGAAGCTCACTACATTTTAACTTGCAAATTTGGTTTGATGCGAGAGGTAGGAAATGTTTTCATGTGTGAAGGAAGCCTTGTGCATGATATAATGAATCACTACATTGATAAAATTATTTATACCTTGAACTAATCAATTCTCCCTTCATCATTGTCATAAGAGCAAGGTTTTATTGTTTGGTAAAAGAATTATTGCTTTGGATTCACCCTTCCTCTTGGACATAATCATGCCACAAAATCTCAAAGTTAGGTTGCACCTCTCAACCAATAATGTTTCCCATGATGATAGGATACCATCATCAGTAGTTTCAATGATATCATCTTCATCCACCACTACTCTAATGCTCATAAATTGATCTCTTATTTGATAGATATTAGTGAAGAAAGAGGCCACTGCCTCATCCTTCTCCATATTCATATTCTGAAGGTTATTCTTCAATTCCCTCTTCTAACTTGGATATTTCCTCTCATATAGATTTTTCAAAGTATCAAAACATTCCTTTACAGTATTCAATGGATTGATGACCGGAATCAAGTTGTCCTTAATCGAATCATAGATGATCTACTTGACTTTGTCTTGGTTCTTCTTATAATTAGTGTGTCCTGCATTAGTAGTGGAATCTTCCACCGCATTAGATAAGTAGCCATCTAATTCATGTTCTTCTAGAATGTTCATAACCCTTTCCTTCCCAGTGTTGAAATTTGAGGTGCCTTCAAGTCAGTATTCTACCCTTACTAATATCGATGCCATTTTCTTCAAGTGTTATACTCAACTTCTCAGGATCTACATAGGATCAAGATTTCTTGTCAAAACTTAGCTCCTTCACTTTCTGAGCTCTTATAGAATTTTGAATTTTTGTAGAAATGTGTTGAGGTTTGATCTTTAATTCTTTAAGTGTAGAAATATTGAATAGTTGAAATCAATGAACCATTCATACACCTAAACATTCAACCATAACATAGGATGTACCATGGGTAAAACTCTCAAAATAATGAGTTTGAAAAACCCCAACATAGTATTCTCAGTATAATTATGATAGATAGTAGAGAATGTATTTTAGAATAGCATATTGCTTTTGGAACCCCAAGTGCAAGCTAAGAGAGAATAAACAACCCAGGTGTAGATATTGAGAAATAGAGAAGAGATATCAACCATCTGAACTTTGTAATGTTTCCAACACATAAATAACTTTCCAAATTCAGTATCATGCAAGTTGTAATGAATCATTGCATGTGAAATCAGGCTCCAATGAAAAATATAGTGAATTCCTTCTTATAGAATAGATATGCTCTTGATTTTCTTCAATATTGCATAACATAATGCCCAATGAATTTCATCTTTGACATTAAATCATGCTCTACTGAGTTCATGATGAACTCTCCTTCTAACTAGATGTAGGATCACTTAGTCAGGATGTTGACTCAAGTGTCATCATACAAGTGTTTTAACTCAAGTATCATAGCTTAAGTGTCGTCTTTTAGTTTAACTAAAGTGTCATCATACAAAACACTTTAAGTAATTATTTTTTCTTATTAACACTTTATTTAACTATTCTTAACTAAAATCATGTTGATTGATTTACTAAAGTGACCACTATGAGTTCTCCTTTAATCAACTGAATTCTTCTAATGACCAATTCGAATTTTGTTTGTTCTCTATTCGTTTTATCCTTATCTCTTATCTTATATGCATGGAAAATATGTGCTAACTTTAATTTATCTATCATATCATATTATACTAAGAATATTTGTCTAATGTTGTGATCATATTATATTTCTCTCATTCTGAGTGGTCATATGCTAAACTAATTCACTCTAAAGGTGGCCAATATCTAGAGGAGATTTAATAGCTTTATCCATCTATAATAACCATGGTTAGTAATGCATCACACAATATTAATGCTTCGACATGAAAAGAATCACCTCTACACTAGAGGTCCACCTCAACACATGATGATCTGACTTGAAAGACGAGTCATTAGCCTTGTCTAACAAGACTATA
This sequence comes from Pseudotsuga menziesii, assembly GCA_001517045.1. Lineage (NCBI taxonomy): Eukaryota > Viridiplantae > Streptophyta > Pinopsida > Pinales > Pinaceae > Pseudotsuga > Pseudotsuga menziesii. The sequence continues at coordinate 10,520 of LPNX010072947.1, read as the reverse complement.
CAACACTATCACTTTGACATATCAAATTATTCACCTCAACACATGTCAATAAACTTTTACATTGAAGGCTTAGTAATTCTTGAGTCCAACCCAAGAATTTACTCCAAGTTCTTGAGTCCAACTCAGGCTCCCTACCTCAGCACATGAGTCCCAATATGGACACAAGATTGGCTTGGAGTATGACTCATGATGTTGTGAATTTAACATTGGTAAGGAATGTAGAGAACATTTGTGTTGTATCTTCTGCAGAATGGAAGGCCACCACAAGAATGAGTTCCCAGTGCTAAATAATTATCTAGGTGCCAGAGAATCTAGTCCTTTTCCTGTAGTATCGAAGTCTGAGTGGTGTGATATTTGTCATGTGTGGAGACACTCACTTCACAATTTCCCAATGGTGCAGAAGTATCACATTTCTGTGCATGATCCATTCCATGAATTATATAGGTTTGTTGGGCATGATGTAAATAATTGTGGTGCTCCAATTAATGACGAATAACACAGTAGATTCCTACTAGGTTCAAGGCACTAAATAAAATAAGGCACCTACCGCAGGAAGACAGTAGGGAGTAGCACATAGTGGGTTTTGAGGCCACAAAAGAGGTTATGCATGGGGGATTCACCTTGTTGACCAATATCCCATCACGTTCATTCATAAATGGGGTTTTTTAAATTGTGAAAATAAGGTCAATATATTGTAGGTATTGGGGGGTGGGCAATATTGTATGGGGGGTTTATATGTATTAGGGGGTAAAAAAAGGGAATCTAGTAGAAAAAAGGAGTATCTCATAAAATGCATTTTCTTTAACTGGGAATATTTATTGGGAAGGGTGCTCAAAAAAATTATTTTGATAGGTATTTATCAATAACTTGTGAAATTAGGGGTACTCTTTAATATCCCATGAATGAAGGTGTTATGGCATAGTTTCACTAAGTGAAGACCTCATGAGGAAATGGTGGTGGTGGAAGACAAGTAATTTGTTTCAATTGTTATGATTTAGGGTACTTGTAAAGATTATGCACTAATCCATGCACACTATGTGCATACTGTCACAGTGCAGAACATCTGATAGAAGAATTCCCAGACTTGGTCAAGAAATGGGGATAATAAGAGGTCGATGTAATATGGTGACTGCTGCAACAAATGGGGATAACCATGGAAAGGATCCAAAGCAAGTGAACATAGTTACTCGAGGAGGTGCTTAGACAAACAAATATCTAGCCGTAGATTTCAGTACAACCATGCCAATAGAGATAAAGATAAGGAAAGCTACACAACCTCCACCTATGTTTCCTGTGAAGGACCAACTACAGATCCTATGTGAGGCACAAACACAGATCAAGGATACTACCTAGCGGTAGGAAGACATGCTCCAAGATAGGATGTGTAGAGAAGATCAATTGTAACACACTGAATATTGATTAATTGTTAAAGACTTTAAATTATTATAATTTTTTATATTTTGACTAAGTGAGGTCAAAATAAATGTAATAGAATTATTATTATATAATAATTGAAAATTACAGAAATCAGAACTGAAGTAGATGTTAAAGAGTGTTTTTTGGCCCACAAGGAAAAATGACAAATGGAAAAAACTGTTGAGTGAAATCTCCAGTGATGCAGGAGGAATCTTCTCTAAAAACAAGTCGAGACTCATTGTGGAGAAATAATGAGAAGGTGGCTCATAAAGGACAAAAGTCCTAAGAAAAATACTATAAGTATTGATCCCATTGAATAAGAAGAATGCTTATGATGGAGGGGAAATGATCTAGCTTATGCAAAGGGAGAGAGAGTGAGCATTGATTACTATTTTTCCTTGTGGTTCAGCAAACAAGCTTGAGGGTTCTATAGCAAGTAATTTGGCTTGTTTGGGAGTTTGGTTGAGAGGAACGAATACTTCAGTTTTGTTTTCCCATCAATGATTACATGTTCTATTTTTCTAATCATGTAATGATAGATTTATAGTTACATTTCTGAAATGATTATTATGGTAGTTTTTCTAAATATAGTTGATATACAAGAATTATTGAACAACTATATTATAAATCCTTGTTCCTATTTTAAATTTATTTATGTGCAAAGATAGTAGAAATAAAAAGTATACTTCCATACAAAAATTCATTATCATGCTAGAAAACCCTATGCAATTGGTTATAAATTGAATAGGATAAGTAAATGATAAGGTATCATTACATTTTTCTTTTACAATGAACATAGATACAAAACAGATCCTATAGGATTCATAATAAGAAATTATTTAAGTATGAACTGTAATCATGTCATTAGGGCCACTTTCATAAAACATGGTTTTATGAAATAACTAAACAGTTAATAAATCCTTAACATTGAACCGAGAGGTTGAAACAAATTTTTATGCAGATATAAGTTCCAACAAGAATCCAATTCATTGGATTCAAAATTCATACAAATACCTGAAAGCATGACTAATGGTAAGTTGCAAACCAAAAGAAAATAGATCTATCTTTTCTAAAAACATGTAACTTATCTTAAGAAAACAGGGGCCGAGAAGCCCTCTTTTTCCAAACCCAAAGCATTGTGAAACAACATATCTCTACCAACCGATGGTTAAATTATTGGTTACACATACCTTGGTATGAAGCAAGGTTTTCACCACTATAGACATCTCATGCCATCGTGTATCCATGCACACAAAGGGTTTAAATTTATGATTAGATCTAGGAACATAGTAAAAATATTGATTGAAAATGAAAGTCTAGGTTATTAAATTACCTAGAAAAGGAGCATATGGATGTGCAGGAGGAAGCATAGCCTCTTTACTCTTCCATGACCCCATAACCATGACCAAAATTATATAACTCATTTCCAAAACTAAACCCAAACTTAAAACTTAAGGAATGCTAGTAATGCAGTCAATGGAAAAAACCATGGTAGGATATCCATGCCATATCCTACAAGCAAAGAAAATCATGGTAATATCGTTATTCGTTTTTGTGAAAACTAAACTCAAAAACCCTAAGATTAAAAATTAAACACTTACAGAGTTATCCTCTAGAATTACATTGTAAAAACCGACTGTGTTTTTAAATAAATATATGACTTTACCTAGCCTTTACCTCCTCTTCACATGTCACATACAGGACACAAATTGGAGTTTGTTGAGCTATAAGAAAAATTAATAGATTAAATGATGTTAAACTTGGAATCCTTACCTTCTAATTGTTCAAGAGTACGAGGGGTTCCTCCTCCTCAACAAATCCACCATTAATTTCCATGTATAAAATGGTGAAATTAGATTTAACTTAAAAAAAAACTACATAGAGTGCTATAATTTACCTTAAGAAACTCTTGGTTTCCTCTTCACTATAGGAATCCCCTCCACAAACAGCCAAATGTAAGTGAAGTTACAGAGCTCAACTCAAGTTCAATATTCCCTTTTACACTTCAAAACAAAATCCCAAATTCCACATCGTAGAGCTCGAATGAGCAGCATATGCGTACCCCAAAATTGCACATTGCAAAGACGGAAGGAGCAACATATGCTGCATAAAATAGAGAAGCAAGTTGGTATCCACACCAAGAAGTATTCTTAAACGTCAATAATGAAAAAAACCACGATGAGGAGGTATGCAAACTCTAACTAGAAAATAACTTATACAGCGATCAGAGAATCATTTCACGGCAGCATAAATGTGTTACACTTTCCAATATTTTACAAACCCCGTAATATCACATCCAACGTTGTGGATCCAAAGTAAGTTACAGGTGGAGGGTTTAGATTGTGTTTCTTTTTACGAAGCCCGTAAGAGAAGTTAAGACTTTGTCATAGTTACCCTAGCTATGTTGTCAACTCGTAATCCATGGGTTGCACAGCTAATGCTTCCATAAAATCCTCCTTAAAACTTGTGAGTTTTCAAGCTTTAACCTTTCCTTTTTGACAAATCAAACCATGTAACACCATGCAAAGTTACCACCATCGCCATATGTTTCCCAACTTAGGTCAAGAATTTTTAATTCCATCGTGCATATATATGTGTGTGTGTGTGTTTGAAAACCATAAAATTTATCAACTCATGAATGTTGTTTAAACCGTGTTCAAATAATGTTAAGACATAGAACTTAGAACCTAGCATAACCTTGTTCATAAACTAGAAGCATAATACTTGTTTCAAAGGTATTCCAAGGATTAGGACAACGGTCCAAACCATGGGGTCTTAACCTTAACATATAAAAAGAACACTGATGGAAACGTTAAATTACCTTGATAAGAATCTGTTATATATTCAATATGGTTTATCATAGTTGATCATTTACCCCAAGATTGACGATAAATTCTACCAACATGCAAACAAGGTAAATTAGAATTTTAACCAAGTATGTATTGTTTTAAGAAAAATTATGATTAAGAATAATATAGACACATATAAAAAAACTATTTAGTGTTTTGGGGGATGTGACATAATGGTATCAAAGCACAGTTACAACACTTGTCCTGAAAAGGTGCAACACTTAAACATATATAAACCAAAAACTAACTTATGTTACAGTTTGATTTTCTTTGCAAACGGGAAGAGAAAAATAACCTTGATTTTGCAGGAAAAATGGTAGATGTGGAAATTTCTACTAAAGGATAATCCCATCCTAATGAACTAGAAAACATAGAAGAAATGAATATTAGATATGGTGATATTTGGGTAAATCTAAATGAAAGTAGGAATGATAACCAATATGAGCTCCTACAAACAATAAAGGATTTAAAAAAAGAATTGGAAAGTGTTAAGGAATATAATAAACACATCTTAAAAGAACAAGAAGAACTAAATCATTTTCTATTAACTAAAATACGTAATAATGAAGAACAAAAGAATAAAGAACCTGAGTTAGAAATGGTGAGGCTTGCACCTTATAAACGTAAGGTAAGAAAATTAAAATTTTAGAATAATGAGACCTAGTATTCAAGTAAAGAATAAACTAAACAAAGTACGAGAAAATACATAGATTCTAGTTAAAGTAGTGATAATAACCAACATAAAAAGAAATATAATCCATATGAAGATATTACGGCTGAATTTAAAAATATTAAACCTCTTGTGTTCAATGGAGAAATTGAAAAAGGAGAAGAAGAAAAAGCTTGGCTTTCTGAAATGAAAAAGTACTTTCAGATCCATAACTATTTAAATGAGCTAAAAGAAAAAATGACAATTTATAACTTAACTGGAAAATATGATATTTGGTGGGAAGCCATCAAAAAGGTAAATTTAAGAACGTTATGTAACATGGAAAACTTTTAAGAAATATTTTAAAAGAAAATATTTATCAAAACAATAATATGAGGGAAAAGTAAATAATTCTATGAATTGAGATTAGGTGCAAGAACTATGCAATAAGTTTATAAGTTTATTACATTATGTACCATACATTATTGATGAAAAACTAAAAATTCAGTGCTTCCTTATTTGTTTACCTCTTATTTTTAAAGAGAGAATCGAATATGATAATCCAAAAACTTTGGAAGAGGCTATGAGAAAAGAAAATTTCTGTTTTGACCAAAATAAAAACAAACGAGAAAGTATACCTAATTGGAAAAATAAAATACGTGAAAGTTTTGAACAGAAAAAGAAAGGTATAAAATTTTACAAGAATTCCGGATATAATTATCGAGGATATCAAGGAAATAATTTTAAAAGTAATAAACAGTAGAATCCTACTATAATAAAAGAAAGAGAAGTACTCACTTCTTATAATAAAAATACTGCACAAAGTGAACTGTTAAAATGTTGGGAATGCGATGAATCACATTATTTTAAAGATTTCCCTATAAGAAGGAAAAATCTCCTCAATGTGCACGCAATTCAAGAAGATACTACTATGGGAGATATAGCAAGGAGCATGACGAGAATCATTGCAACATTGGAGAAGGGGAAAGAAGATCATCAACATCTATGGTCGAAATTGAAGGTAAATTAAAGGATAAACCAATGTCTATATTGATTGATCTAGGTGCACGTTTAAATTGTATCTCACCAATAATTGTAGAGTATTGCAAACTATAGAAAAATAAATTTGAAAAAGTCTTGGTTAGTTCAACTTGCTATAGGCATGAAGTGAAAAGTAACTAGCTTTGTGAAATTTTGTGATTTTGATAGGAATGGTTTTAAGACGCAAGATAATTTAAATATTTTACCCTTGGGATATTATGATTTGTTGATAGGAATGGATTTTTTAGAGAAACATAGAGTTGTTTTAAATGGTTATTATAAAATATTTTCATGTTCAGATGAAGAAAGTAATACTATTGTCATAAAAGGAATTCTAAGAAAAATCAGTATAAGAGAAATTTCAGCTTTACAAATGAAAAAGTATGTTTGTAAAGGTTGCTAAGTTTTTGCAGCTCACATAATGGATGACAGAGATAAAAATAATCATTTCATATTAGAAGACATACCAATTCTAAAAGATTTTAAAGATGTATTTCCATAATAAAATCTTGGATTACCTCCAAAAAGAGATATAGATTTTACAATTGATTTGGTACTAGGGGCAGTACCAACATCAAAAGATCCATATCGTATGAATATTTTGAAACTAAATGAGTTAAAATCACAAATACAAGACTTGATTGGTAAAAAGTACATTCGACCAAGTGTTTCCCTGTGGGGAGCACCAGTGTTGTTCATAAAGAAAAAGGATGGTACTTTACGATTGTGTGTAGATTATAGAGAACTAAATAAAATGACAACTAAAAAATGATATCCCATACCTCGTATTGACAATCTATTTGATCATTTTTTCTAAAACCAACTTGAGATCTGGATATCATCAAATACGAATTATAGAAGAAGATATCTTAAAACAACTTTTAGAACCAGATATGGTCATTGTGAATTCATCGTAATGCCGTTTGGGATGACAAATGCATAAACAATTTTTATGTGTCTAATGAATAGAATATTAACTAAATACTTTGATAAATGTGTAGTCGTTTGTATCGACGACATACTAATATATTCTAAGAATAAACAAGAACATGAAGAACACTTAAAAATAGTTTTACAAGTATTAAGAGAACAACAACTATTTGCCAAGTTTAACAAATGTGGTTTTTTCAAAGATAAAATTAAATCTTTAAGACACGTGGTATTTATAAGAGGAGTATCAATATATCTAGATAAAATTAAAGCTATCATGAAATGGCATGTTCCTAAAAAGATAATTGATATAAAAAAAATTATGGGAATTATTGATTATTATTATAAATTCATTGAAGGATTTTCTAAAATTGCATATCCTATATTTATGTGATATTAAAAATAATAATAACAAGAAGAAATTCAATTGGATAAAAAATGTAAAGAAAGTTTTAATACTTAAAACACTTATTAAAAACCGCTCCTATCCTAAAGATTGTCGATCCATAAAAATATTTTGTCATGCATGCAAAGACTGTTAAGGAGGAGCATTAATTGTATCAAAGGTTATAGAATCTAACCATCATGATTGTGTATCTCCATTATTTTAAGGATTTTTGTAGGAAAAGAAATGGAAAATCATATGAGAGAGTAGCAAACAAAAACTATCAATAATCTAGTTTCCAAAACACGAATGGATGATATTTTAGTCATGAAAGCCATTTATAGGAATGCTTCTTTATGAGACATTGCTAAATCCATGTATGGAGATGGTCCATTCATGAGTTCTCCATAAATGCATTTGATGATGGTCTTTAAAGTCTCATGAAAGCCTTGCACATTGCAAATGTCAAAATGTCACTTTTTAGTATAGGGGATGTTGATTATTATTATTAAGGATTTGTATTTGTTAAATGTATTTATCCGTTTGTTTGTTTATTAATACATGTGGAAATATCATTTTAAATTATAATTTTTTATATGTTGATTGTTATAATATTTCAACATCATGCAAAATGACATAGTTTGAGACATATGAATCAATATTATGATACTTATTCATATATATAATTACACCGATAGGCGTATATATTTGATATTTTGGGAGTCGTACTTGCTCGAGCGGATCGTCAAGATTCACCATATTCTGACATTTGTACAATTGGGATTTATTTGATCGTCGTCTGATCTTTTAAATTCATTTAGAGGTTTGTTTAAGATCAGTTAAATGTTGTTATCGAAATGGCGTCCAGGTGTGGCTGATCGTGAAAGAATCCATTTCTGCCTTCAGCAATAAATCATGGGGGCTTCTCTGATATGCAAAAACGCACTCGTAACCGTTTCAGTTTCATTAACAATTTTTGCGTCCATCTTAAATTGGAGCAGTCTCGTGGAAAAAAATGGTCACTGATTATATGCTCAAACGATGCAAGGAGAAGGTTATGGGTGGAATCAAAGAAGCTATGGAGGATCGTAGGGCCTATCATATTCACTCGTGTAGCCATGTTTGGGACAACTGTTATTACTCTCGCATTCGTGGGGAACTTGGGGGATCTACAACTAGATGCAATCTCCAATGCCATCACTATGGTCTTAGGTTTCAATTTTGGGTTCCTTGTAAGTAGTTACAATTTGTTTTTAAAGATCTATCTGGTTAAGCTTCCATTGCCGCAGTTATCAACCATTAAAACTGAAAACATTTTGAAAATATTTTTTATATAACTTTTTGAAGTTATGGAGGACCTAGGTTGCATATAAGGTTAGCTATAATTGATTGGCAGTGGTTTTGCTGGTGTAGTTATTCTTATGTGTTGAGGTTTTTCTATTGTGATTCTTGTATTTTGACATGGCAGCGAGGTATGGGCAGTGCCTTGGAAACTCTGTGCAGCCAAGATTTTGGAGCTAAGAAATACCACAAAAATGGGAGTATATATGCAGCATTCTTGCATCGTTCTCTTTCTCATTACAATCCTGCTCGTGCCAACTTATATATTTGCCTCCCCCATTTTGAAGTTGTTGGGTCAGTCAGATGATATTGCTGAATTATCCATAGTGGTTTCAGTTTGGTTCATTCCTCAACACTTTGCATATGTATTCGCGTGAGTTTCTTTCAGTGACAATTCAATTAAGGTGGATTAATACTTTATATTTATAAGAGTCATTTTTCTCTTGAATGATCAGTGTATTCCGCTTTAGCAATTAAAGCAAGCTGCGTGGTTGCAGTTTGGGAAATACATTTACATCTATGTATGTATTTATGGTTCCGTTACTTGTGGTGCAAGACAAGGGGTTGTAACAGTTAGTCAATCATGGATTCTGCTACCCATTAGTCAGAGTTAGTTGCTTTGAGTGACAAATTACAATTCAATGAAGGAAGTTGAATACTCTATATTTTGATTTTTAAAGTTCAAAGGAGCTGACGATCTATTCCAATTTCTACGGACTTTTAAAGACGTAAATAAATGACTGGTCCAAATCGTAAAAATGACCATTTACAAATTGTTTATTCAAATAACACCACCCCTTAAATTTCATATTTAAGGCCGTATGGAAATTGTTTGATTTTAATAATGCAGTCAGATACAAATTGGGTAATTCAAATAATGCCAACGTGTGAGATTATTTGTTGATTTATTGAGTGTCAATGCTGTATGCAAATTTTTTAATTCTAATAACTCAATAAGCGTTGAAATTGTTTGGCTCAAAGGTTGATATTGCATGCTAGTTCGTTCTTATCCTTTTAAGTTTATAAAAATATGCAAGTTCGTTCTTATCCTTTTAAGTTTATAAAAATATGTAAGTTCATTCTTATCCAATTAATTGTCAGCAAATCTTCAGCCACCCACACCCACTATATAACATTAATAAATTTTGAAAAAAATTATAATAATCAAATTTGTGAATAACGATTATCTTAGGCTGCTAGGAAACTCAGATAAAGTGTAAAACACGAGTATTGTATTTGCATTTTAGTTTCTTATTGGTGCTATAGAAAATATTTGTAAAAAACTAACATTATTAAAGTTCTTAGAACTACATTTATCACAATTGTCCAAAAACTTTATGGAGTATGAGTTATATGAACATGATTTGCTTCTTTATTTGGATGGTCTTACGTTGAGTGGACTTTAGGAGAAAATTTTATGCTTGTGATAGCTTAGAATATGATATTCAACGAATTTAGTTTTACACTTATGTTATTAATGATTTCTTCCATTGTTATGACTAGTTTATGTGTTTCTTTAGGTATCTAAATAGGATTTACTCATCACAATTTTTATCTATTCCTTAATTTCCCATTCTTGAGTGTAGTTTGTTCTGTTTTATTTTTTTCTTCCTTATCAACAATTCTTTGCTGAACACGGATAGGGGTAAGGTGGAAATATACATATTTATGTTCCTCAATTTCTCTCTTGAGACGAATGTTGTTAACTAAAGATTTCCATTTTCAAGGATCTCGAGGTCATGAATTTAATAAAACCTACTCTACTTTATTATTAGTACTATCCATCCTTGAGCTCGTGTACCCTATTGAACACTATCAAAATATAACTAACTCCACTATCCTCCTTTTCCTTAGGGTTATCTTCAAACACTTTAATATATACCCTGCAACAATACATAGTGTTGCAAAA
>LPNX010072909.1:0-14781 GCA_001517045.1 Pseudotsuga menziesii | reverse complement strand
GGAAGTTGAGGGGTTTTCTCCATTTATGGTTTCCCCTCCTAAAAATCTTTGTGTCTCTTGTCTCTTGTGATGTGCTTATGTGATTGTTGTGCTTGTTATCCTCTCAGTGAAAAGATCTTGTTATAATGCTAGCTTAAATGTTGAAAAACTAACAGAAGGAAGGAGGGATAAAATAACAAGTGCTTCTATCTTCTTCTCTGATCCCAAGTAATGATGCGGGGATCTACTAACCAATGCAAATGGTAGGGTTTTTTTATAAAGATTTATTTGGGTGGATGACCAAGTGAGATTCTGTATGTAAGTAATGTAAGTGCCAATAAACTGAAGGTGAACATTGAAATGCAACCTATAACTGAATAAAACCATTAACAATAATTTTTATAATTTGAAGAAATATAGACAATGTTCAATTTTAACACAATTGGAGTATTTTACAATAAAACTTTATAAATATGGTCGGATAAGTATGCAGGGCATGTTTATGTGTCCTTTTTGACGACCTTTCCAACATTTAATCTTCGAGCTGTTGCTTTTATTATATTTTGACAGCCAAAGTATTCAAACAAGCACAAAACAACTTATGGAAGTCTCTGTTGTTGCTACAAGCTGGAAATTACTGGGTTAGGTTCAAGTTGCTTTATAATAAAAAACCTGAAAGAAGAAATCCATAACATTTGGAAGCCCCGGGGCTAGGCGTCTGTGATTCAATATCAGTTCGATTTCAAAGTTTAGAATGTGTTGGTTTTACGTTAACCAGCTCAAAAACTCACAAAAATTGTACCCATGGAGTCTATTTTCCTAATGGGTAGTCTTTTCCATCATTTTGTAGATCTTAGCACACCATGAATACACTTTCTCTGAGGTGATTTGTATTTTTCTCATCAATTTTGTGTAGTTACATCAATTCACATAGACTATGCCATCATTTTGCAGATCTTAGCACACCATGAATATGCTTACATCAACTCACTCTGAATTTGTAGTGGTGTTATTTATGATTTTACAGTGGGTTTGTTATCCTTCAATCTCCATGAACATAGTAACTAATTACATCTATGTGTTTTCAACAAGTTTATAGGATTGAAGTAGATATGTTAAAGAAATTCACCATAAGTTTTCCTCCGGAGAAATACCGTCCAAGGGAAATTTCAACAGGTAGATATGAGTTTGGATGGGGTGCTCACCAGATGCAGCAATAAGTAAAGGACCCACGAAGCACAACTACGCCACCACCACCAGTCCTACCTTGACAGCCACCCGAGAGAATGCGTATTCTATGATAAATATCCTTACAATTGAAACCTGCATGTTTGTCATCCCCATAGCACGTCTGATGTAGAACGACCGAGACATATTTAAAAAACCTGCCCGAATGTATGGAATATTGACCTAACAAAGCTGGCTTTGTGGCGCTGGAATTTTAAAATGAAATGACCTGGCCTCGTGCGATGTCCTTAAAGAACTTGCCATCGATAAGTTTCCCTTTCATAACCTAGCTCATGCGTTTAATATTTTCCTGCAAGAAGTTGGCCATCTAAAGGTCAATCTATATGCATTGCTCTGGTAATTGCAGAGTAACAATACAGATGTTGAAATAATGGTTGATAGCATTTTGCTGCAACCATTATTAGACGATGAATTTCATTTGCCTTTAACAGTTTGAAAGCAGGCATATTAGTTTAACGAGGGATAGGGGTGGCTCCTCATAGGCCGTCGACAGACGACGAAAGCCAGAGGAGGACCGTCCCATTAATAACACCTTCAGTGTAATAGTTTATTTTATCAAATTTAAATTTTTTAAAACAAAGAAATTTCAAATCATAACCAATTTGAATCCGTATTCCAATTCGAACATGGTAACTATGACTTAAACCCAAAAAAAAACTTTTGTTCTATTGGTTTAGCAGTTCTTGGCTAGCGGTAATAGATGGGTAGGTGCGGGTTGATGGATGTCCCACATTCAATCCAATTCAATGGAAAGAAGCAACTAATTATAACTTGCCATAAAGTGGTTTGTCTGGTTTTTACTTACTTTGGATTTTAACCTTGCTTCTGGAATCTCTGTCAATGTTATAGAAGAATTTAGTATTATTTTAATTTTAAAATAGTTTTTATTTTTTCCTTGGAAAAATAGTTTTTATTATTAGGGTTAGTTATATAATTTTTAGTAAAATTGATTTTTTATAATTAAAATTGTTATTTAAATGTATAAATAGATTAAGTGTGATATTTTTTTATACTTCAATTATATAATTTGAATGATTTTTATGTGAGTTTTTTTACTTTTATAAATAAATTATAAGAAAAATATTTGAATAAAATGTGAATGAATTTGTTGAATTTTTTTTTCAAATTTTCTTTTTCACAACTGAAAAAAATACAACTTGGAAGACGAAAGATCACTAGTCATGTAAGACGAGAAAACTTGGAACCCTAAGATACAATATCCATCATAATACTACCTGCTACACCAACTTCCTAACAACTTTATAATCCAAAATACATGAGCATACAAAAAAGCTATCCATTAGTCTAATAATTCATCTAGTTAAATATTCAGTTCTTGGCTAACATGGCTGCAAGACAATACAAAATACAAGAAGTGCCAAAACATGTTCAAACAAGATAAAAAAAATATTCAAGGAGCCATAATCACGTAGCACCCTATCTCTAGTATCTTCAAAATAAAGACATCCCTCCATTTCTGCAATAACTAACTTAGAGAGATGATCTTCTTTAGTATTGAATTTCCTGTATATATGTTTGAAGGAGATATAAGAGAACTCAACAATCAGGCATTTGATTATTCTCATCCAATGATCCAGGGTGAGAGAATGAAGACAAACAAAACCATTTTTCTAGTCAATAACAACTTTCAAGTCCCCCACAATCTGGAAATGAGTAACCTGTAACCTTCTCACAAACCAAAGTAAGCCGCAAAGATATAAGAGCTTTGCTCTAGTGTTAGAGCCGCCTCCAGCTCCCATCCAGAGTTTAGATACATGAGTCTTGCTTGGTTTAAAGAGCATCCCAACACCACACCAACCCCCTTGTTGGGCACCATCAAAATACCCAACAACCACATTATCTTCAAAGGTGGGATGTAGAATCCTTCTAGCAGAAAATGAGAAGTCTAATTTCCCATATTAGACCAAGAAATCAAATTTTTTGTGAGTACCTAAAAAACCAATGACTCATTGCCTTCAAAAATAACTCGATTTTGTAATTTCCAAACTTCCCAGATGGTGATGAAAAACAACAGACAAAGTATCTCAAGTGAGTAAACCATCGTTTGAAATTATCCTCAAAACTAAAACATAACCAGTTGTCATCAAACATAAGTATCGACCCCACTTTTGACCAGACATCTTTGAAAAAAAGACAACTATCGAACTGATGATCCACGGAGTCATGTTAACATTTGCAAAGAGAGCAAAAACTAGGTCCCACAAAACCTCTACAACAAAGAGTATCCTAGGAAAGGATTTTCTACTTAAAACAAAGCCAAGAAAAATGCTTAACTTTCAGAGGAATCTTAGTATTCTAGAGATACAACATCCACCAACAAGATTCATTTTCCATCACCTCTTTTGATATCAGCTAAAAATTCAACTTTGTGTTTGCCTACCCATTGGCTTTATTATAACACAAGACTAATCTATCATTTGAATCCATTGAAACTATCCTAGATGGATATAAACAATGTGCATATTTATCCCATTCTTTGACAAGATGGCTTGTTAGATGAAGATCAATGGAGTGCAACCAGGATGAACATCCCAAAGTCTGTCCACCAAATACCTACTTAAGGACAAAAATATTCTTCTCATGTAGCTTAGAAATAAGCCTAGGGGATAATTGAAAATTCTTAAACCAAGACTAATGATCGGATCAATACCTACACAAATTTGAACACCACTTTCAACGGATCGAAAATTAGCCTTATTGATAAGAGGAAACGCCTTCAACAAGCTATTCCATACAATGGAAACACCTCATTTAAATTTACTAGGATCTCTGAATCATTGAACGAGAGGGCGACTCTTCAAATACTTCACCTTGATTACTTTACCACACAATCCTAAATTAAAAAGGGATCTCCATAATTCCTTGGCAGAGAGAGATCTATTAAACCATGCAAGATTCTTTATCCCCCAACTGCCAAGGATCGTAGAATGAGATAAGTTCCCCCAAGATACAAGATGAAACTTAGATAGGCTTAATTTGCCCGCCTAGAGAAAGTGAAAGACCAATTTTACGATAGAAGAAATGATAGACTCCAACAAAACAAATAAGGAAAACCAAAATAACGGAATGCTATGAAAGATCGCATTGATCAAAACAAGTCTATCCACTACATGTAGCCAATGGAAGGACCAAGAGCTAATATGTCTTTGAACTTTCTTAACCAGCCATAACCAATCACTCTTTTTATATCCATTAGGTTTAAAAAAAAAACAAGATACTTAAGCCCACCATCAAGACCATTCATTTGAAAAGGAAAAAGAGAAGCTATATGTCTACACACCTCTTGATCTTTACAAATGTAGACACAATTTGACTTTTGAGCACTAACAACCATACGTGAAGCATCACAAAAAATGTTGATAATAGAGTGAAAACACTACCATTCAGTAACAGAAGCCTTACCAAAAGTAAGAATGTCATCCACAAAAAGCATATGAGACTCGAAAGATAAGGTTCTAGTCACCAGAATCCCCTTTATCGACTTTGCCTTCTTGTCCTTGTTTATCATCAAACTCGGACGACCTTCTATCACTAAAAGAAACAGGTAAGGAGAAAGTGAACAACCCTGCCTTAAACCCCTACTTTCCTTAAAGAAACTAGGTGGAGAACCATTTATTAACACAACAAAACTAGCTGAAGAAATGCACCCCATTATCTAATCAGAAATCTCCACAGAGGAAGGCCAATATGTAATAAAATAAACCTCAAATAAGACTAATCCACTTTGTCATAGGACTTAATAAGGTCCATCTTGAGTATGAAAGATCTAAAGTGTCTTTGCTTCACCAAATGGAAACATTCTTTAAGTAAGACAATTACATCCAAAATATGAGGATATTGAAGAAATCCAAATTGCTCCTCGGAAATGAACTTTCCTCTAAACAGAAGAAGAAGAACAAATCCTCGGTGAAATAATAGGCCTATATTCATTAAAAATTTCAGGACTATCAACTTTATAAATAAAAGTCTCAAGCCTATAAACTTAATCCTCCCTGAAATAATAGGCCTATATTCATTAAAACTTTCAGGCCTATTATCAACTTTATAAATAAAAGCAATAAAAGTCTCGTTTACCTTACCAGCTGTCTTCCGTACAGTGTCATTCTAGACTTATCAATGGCCTCTGTCAAATGCTGTCTCAAAAAATAAAAAAAATAAGATAAAATTCCAATGTCCATCCACCCATTCCGACAGGGGTTTTTATCCCTAGAAAACTGACCAATAGTTATTTTCACCTCTCCACAGAAATGGGAGCCCCCACAGCCAAACCTTTATGAATCAATGTATACATATACATTTAAAAAAAACCTCTCCTGTATTACCCAAAAGGACTAACATATCTATCTCCTACCAAAGACCACAACTGACAGCCCAGCTGTATTGTTCAAAAATCTTAATGAGCGAAAACAAGAAACAAAGACCACAATTGACAGCCAAACTGTCTTAAAACCTTTAATGAGCGAAATCTATCTCCTACACCACAATTGACGGTAACCTTATTTACTGGACAGACTTTTTATCAAAAAAGACTCTATCAAACGGATACCGTTGAATTTTTCATCTAACAATGTTCATTTAATAGGCTCCCCTCCCAAGGAAAAATCTTTCCATCTAATATATACAGCTTTTCTGTCCAAAAATCTTAATGAGCGAAAACAAGAACCAAAGACCACAATTGACAGCCCAGCTGTCTTGTCCAAAAACCCTTAATGAGAGAAAACAAGAGCCATCCAGTAGTGTTTAAAAAAAAAGCGATACACATAAATTAACAATTAAAATAGAACATTAACAGGCCTTCAAAAACCACTGACCTAGTCATTCTGAATCTCTTTATACGAAAGAAAACCCAATTTTATCATGTTGAACAAACAAACTAAACGCATTAACTAAGCAGAGACTAACTACATTGCAGCAGCTATCAAAACTCCCACTTAGCCCGAGCTCCAGCTAAAACAGCGTTAAGGAAAAATGCAGAAGAATACATGTACATCGGAGTGTTTCCATACATCCGACGTTCAAGTGGGATATAGTGACCACGAAGATAACTGCCGACTCCCCACTTCAACCAAACGAGACCTTGCACAGCACCATATAACCATCTACCAAAAGCTTTTATACCCAACGCTCTTGCTACAACGCTGCCTGAGAGTATACATACTATTTGAAATACTATCATGGTAAGAACTATAAAAGTGGCCTTTATATTTGGCCGTCCTCTATACAAATCGAATCAGTCCATGCCCAATGCAACAACAATCGCTGCAAATATCGCAGCAACTCTAGGTTTAGAGGGTGCCACCGAATGAGTTTGATACCATTTGTTGCTGCCTCCCTCCGATGCAACAAGAACCGCCCAAAGAATAGAGCATAGCAAGTTGATAGAACCCACTATAAGAGATAAGGTTCTTGGGTTCAGAAGATTACCTCTAAAAGACAACAATTGGTAAACATTGGTATTTAAGTCATTAGACTTGACCTCAGCTTTGGATATAAACACATGAGCAGCAAACCCGTTTACTCGGCTGTCCACAATATAATCTTTTATGGCCCTTCTAGCCACCAGAGCGCTAGAGAATCCATCCACTTTGAACCATAATGTTAGTGCAAGATTGATTAATATTTCTGTGAACCTTGGTACGATTAAGGAAACAACGCTGTATTCTTCAACTGCATAGCATTCGCCGTTCCGAGCAATATAGTTTTCGAGGTCATGTGAAACACTGTTCATCTCTCGTCTGATTATGACTCCTCTAGTTTCGTAATCTTTGGACTTTAAAGATCCAATCAGTAACTCTGTCCGGCGATCAGAACCTGATCTGCCATAGCTCTCGTGACGCACTGGAATGCAGATGCATGTAGCTGGCTCTCCAAAGATGGATGAATAAGCTGTTCCACAGACTGCAGCAGGGCATTCCACGTTGAACTCATCCTCACTCAATCTCTTTGTCATTAATCCATCTGTGTCACTTTCCTCCACATGCAATAACTCACTGTCATTTACACGCAATAGACCCTGATCGCACCCATGGCATCCATTTTTCAGGCAGTCGAGAGATGGCAGTAGGCACAAGCCATGAGGCAGTCGTTTTAGTGTTCCGGGAATCTGTTGAGCAAGCATGATTGTGATGGCATCATTCTCGCCTGTAGAGAATACAATGCATCCGCATCTGCTATCGTCGTAACTGCGGTCTTTCTCCCTGAGGGGGCAACTGCAGATCTCAGCAGTGAGTGGTACAGATTCCAAAGGGAAGTATTGCAGAATGATGGATCGCACATCATAAACATTGGCAATATACTCCACGAATTGCATCATTGAGCTATTGGGACTCTGGGAGTATCCCGTGACAGCATTACGACTGAACACTCCGATACATCTTTCTCACACGTGACGTTCGCCAACCCATTTATGGTCTTCAACTTTATCCGACCTGTTAAGAAGGTGAGAGCATCTTTGGCACCCATCTCCAAATAAAGTCCGCCTCTTAAAATGCTTGAATAAAAGACAGCTAGATTTCCCAAACACGTGATCTCTAGATCCGGAAAGCTCACAGCGCCTGATACACTCTCACTTAATTCAAGCTGTCCAGACGCAATAGTAGACAGCCATCCGAAGAAGTAAACTAGGTTAACCAAGAACAATTGCATTATGTATCGCTTTCCGTACCAATCACTGAATAAACCCATTTCAAACCAAATTCAATGATCTTCGACTGTATAAATAAAAACTCTACGCTACCAATCCCTCAACCAATAGTAAGACTTTGTTAAGATAATGGCTGCGATGAGCAGATTCTCTCGGAGTGAGCTAGCTGTGGAGCAAAACTCCCTCCATCGGACGGAGGAAGAGCAAAGTCATCGCTAACTTTGCTCCTCCTTGCTCCTCCTCCGTCCAATGAGGAAGGATTGCTCCACAGCTAGCTTACTCCGATTCTCTCCTCCTGCCCAAACAACAGTTTACCTCTTCCTCTCCCTCTTCCACGCTATCATCCAGTGGAATGGATGGATGAGTATAAGAAGCCAAATTTGTAGGCAATCCTGGACAGGCTTTTCCTCAGAAGGGGACAGGCTTTTCCTCGGAAGGGAAGCCTGTTCAATGAACACTGTTGGATGTTACAAAATAAATTTATCATAAAAAGTCCTTGAAAAACTCATTTGTATAATTAAATTTGAAAAATACTACTGTTCATCCGCCATTGATCTGAGGTAGTTTCGATTGGAAAATGAGCTTTTTGTAAATGGTACATCATACATGTGGAAGGTGTACACTCGTGACTCACCTAATATTTGGTAGGTTGATGACGTAATCATCAGAAAATGGTACATGACGTTGGGTATGATGCCGTCATCAGAAAATGGTATATGATATGATGGCACCACTTCATTTAACCATTAAAGACAGTCATATTGTATGCATGGATAGAAAATGGTATATGATATGATGGCACCACTTCAATTAACTATTAAAAACTTGTCATCCTGTATGCATAACAAAACAAGATTTCATACTCTATATATCCTATATAGACCTAAAAATTAATATAAACACGCGAATAGTCCTGTAGATATTTAATACATGTACCATCGCCTACAGAGGATCAGTTGGGTGATTAAGATCGCCCAGAAGGAGCAGTTGGGTGATTAAGAAGGGAGCCCACTTATACCCATCGATTCCATTAATACATGTACTCTTGTTGGGTAATTAAACGGCAGGCCGCAGGCCTGCCTTACAAATTTGGGAGCGCCTTATCTACTCGACAGGCTTTCCCTCGGGAGGGGAGCCTGTCCAATGGAATCGATGGGTATAAGTGTGTTTCCTTCTTAATCACCCAACTGCGCCTTGTAGCCTTCTAGGCGATCTTAATCACCCACCTGCTCCTCTGTAGGCGATGGTACATGTATTATATATCTACAGGACTATTCGAGTGTTTATTTTAATTTTTAGGTCTATATAGGTTATATAGAGTATAAAATCTTGTTTTGTTATGCATACAGTATGACTAATTTTTAATGGTTAATTGAAGTGGTGCCAACATACCATATGGCAAAAGCTAATGACCGAGCTGCAGAGTCTTAATGACTCTGGCAGCTCATGGGTTTCCATGAGTCCATCCATGGAACTCTAGCATCTATGACGAATTTTTTCAGGCGACAACCACATATTTACTCCTTTAAATGACTAGAGCTCCATGCTTATGCCTTTAAATGACTGAAGCTCTGCAAGCGCCGACTTTGACCTTCGTGAGAATCAGCCCAAATCATCTCGTCTATCGAGGTCAACTCACCATTATGCCCCATATCTGCCGCTCACGGTCTCGGTTTCGCCGTCGTTCCTCTATGCCTCGGCCCTCCACCCATGGTTTTCAAACTCCATTTTATATAATCTATAAACTACCGTCATTTAAATGTTGTGACTGAAGGTTTGAACACAAAAATGAAATGAGTATCTTATTTGAATGGAAAAAATTTATTTTGTTTTTTAATAAAATATAAATGTAAGGGTGATTTTAAATTAATATTAAAATGTAATTATTTATAATATTTTATGTTTGATATATATATATAATTTAAGTATTATTTTTTATTAAAAGACCAAAAATGTATCAAAATATATCATTGGCTAAAATAATAGTAAATTATATTATTATTATAAATTTAATCCTTATATTTAAGATTTAAATATGGATTTAAACAAGTATACAAAATTCTATTTTTTTGAAAAAAAATGATTCAATAAATTTTATCAAATTATAAGAATTAAATATTAGAATTAATAAGTACACAAAATTCTAATTTTTAAGACAAAAATTGATTCAATAAATTTTATCAAATTATAAGATTTAAATAGTGGATTAAATAAGTATACAAAATTCTATTTTTTAAAGCAAAAAATGATTCAATAAATTTTATCTAATTTGATAACCATATGCAAAATATTAGTAATGATTCTCCTAAGTGTAACCAATTAGAGAGTTCCAACATAAAAACAACTTTGAAGGTGTATCCGATATCAAAATGTATTAAATGACTTATACCGCTAAAGAGAAAATAAGATCACACTTCCATAGAATGTATAGTGACAATGTCATCCCTTATTCCTTGATATGGAATATAATGAGATTTCTTGTTAGTTTTGCCTCCGAGAGGGTATTTGCTTCAATGCAACTCCTTAAATATACGAATAAAAGAGATATGTGTGAAATGAGCAACCTAGATCTTGAAGAGTAATATTTTGAATCATAAGCTCATTACACATCCATTTTATGACTAGAGACCAATCTCCAAAGACTCGAAGTAGGAAACATCCTTAGAGGTAAATAAGAAGTGTCTGAAGAAATAATAACTTACATTGTTATTGATATTAGTCCCCACATTGTGACAAAACTGAAAGTAATGAGATTTACAAAGAAAAAGAGTCTACCTAAGCCATACAATGAGTTAACTCC
Source organism: Pseudotsuga menziesii (assembly GCA_001517045.1). Lineage (NCBI taxonomy): Eukaryota > Viridiplantae > Streptophyta > Pinopsida > Pinales > Pinaceae > Pseudotsuga > Pseudotsuga menziesii. The sequence continues at coordinate 4,090 of LPNX010072909.1, read as the reverse complement.
CTAGCACACTCTATCGAAGAAGCCCACGAAGTGTCCCTATCTACCATTAGCTCTTTAACAACTTGAAGATTTATAAAAGTCTTTGTTGATTTGTAGAAATGTGCAATGGAGGTGATTCGGGAAGAGACTAAAAAAGTTGGGTGTAAGCTACCTTCAAAAATACTTGTGGTGTTGTGTGCTAACAAGAGTAACCACTTATACTATGAAATGAGAACTCTACACAGTTCTCGTTTTTCTCTCTCCTAATTTTAGTAGTTGTTTTTACCTCCATTTCAAAAAGGGTTGATACGAGTATCACACATTTTCAATTTGAGGCAGTTTTTTGGGCCTTTGAATCATCTTTGTCATAAAATATTTTTAATTCTTATTTTTAAGTGTTTTTTTAGAGATTTAACAAAATAACATATATTTAGAAGAAATTTATAATGAAAAACATATACATTTTGCAATTTTTTCTTTAAAATAAGACATTTTATGGACAAAATAAGACATTTTTATTGACAAAATTGCAAAAAAATCCAGAAAATAAAGACATGTAAAACCATTTTCAATGGATTTTCAGAGTTTTTTTGTATAAAAGTGCTACCATTTCATATTAATTTCCAAAAAGTGACAATTCACATAAATTAAAGAAAAACTATACCATATATTTATAAGTAACATATTAAAAATATTACATATAGAAATTTTATTTCTAAAATAAAATGTGAACTCAAAACATTACTAATATATGTGATCATATGAAGTGTTTCATATAGATTAAAAGGAAGCCCTCACTTGATTGTAAAGATCCAACAAATATTTCAATCTGTTTGACATATGGGGTGTACAGGGAAGAAAATATTAGTAAAGCCCTCATAAAATAATAAATCATAATTAAATGTCCAAGGAGAATTTTATTTTAATTCATATTTAGAGTTTTTTTTACTTTTTATTTTTAATAACACATTTATTAATTTTTATAGATGGTGTAGATGTGAATGGATGTAAATTTTGGCACAATCGTGTCATGAAGGTCGACTTACCTAAATGATGAGAAACTTGCACTACCAAGCCATAAAAAAGAACATGTTACCATATCAATTGCATGTAAGCTACCCCACTATCCAATCGTCATCAAACTGCTTTGGGAATTTTCAAGAAGAGACCAACAAGAGGAAGGATGAGGTAGAGATGTATTAATAGTATATTCCAAGTGTTTCCTCCTCTTTTCAAATTGTGTTGCAGAATCAATAACCACACAATTTTCAAGTTACCGAATAAAAGAAGAGACATATTGTTATGGAAGGGGATCACACTGGCACATTGAAATTGATACTATCTATTTTCTGTTACAAATTTCATAAAGATTGCAAGCTTTTATGATACAATAGAATGTCATGTTATTCCTGAAGAGAAAGCCCTAAAGATTGGTATATTTCATAAGTCACCATGTTACCATCAGAGAAACTTAGAAATCTTTGTTGGAAATCATGGGATTATATGGTATGATAAGGTTTATTTGAAATCAATATTTTATATTGATTCAAGGATATATGTTCTTCAACAAATTGAAAAGACTCAAAATATTGTAAGATTTATTATTAAGTTAAATTATGATTAATAATTTTTTCAAAGAATAATATATGTTAATGATATAAAAACAAACCTATTGCCTCCATTTTAAAAGTCTCATAACCCATAATTATTTGAATTAACCTTTAAAACTTAAAACAAAGTAAAATTGAAAAAGACATATTTAACATTAATGTAATATAAACTTTAACATAACTTTTATGTACAATATAGAAATTAAAAAACATATACATATCATTAATGTAATATAAACTCTAACATAACTTTTATGTACAATATAGAAATTAAAAAACATATACATATCATTAATGTAATATAAACTCTAACATAACTTTTATGTACACTATAGAAAATGAACTTAGGAATTGTATGTATCATTGGTGTACTTAGATATTTATGTATATATATAAAGTGTATGTAATTTGAGTGGAGAATAACTTTGTTGTTGTCTAATTTTTTCAATATGATTCCGCTTTATAACATGCTAATTGTCACCTTAAACCAATTGTTAAATATATACAAAAACATGGACAATTGTTAAATATATACATAAACATGGACAAATTGTTATAAAATAAATACATACAATTGTTAAACATATAAAAAATATGGATGAATCATTATAAAATAAATACATAAAAGATTGTTGTCTCCTTAAACCAATTGTTAAATATATATATTTTGTATAGCGAGTATTGATGATGGGCCTCTTGGTGACTTTCAAAGCCGAGCACTTTTGTCGAGGGCCATTCCTGATAACTCACCTAGTCCTGTTGGTTGGTCTTCTGGAGGGGAAGAGAGGATGGAGCGGAGCTTAGGTCGAAGGCCATTCCTAATATACCCTTAAATCACATTCATAACTCATCTGGTCGCCACTGAGCTCAGTAGCTTCCTCGAGTTATTAGTATTTATTATTGTCCCTATCCCTGCCGGTAGAGTGAGCTCCCGATCCATAAGCATGCAAGCAAGTAAGCTGGGGGGACTTTACCTTACGGATCCAACAGCGGATAAAGTTATCAAGCTTATAAATAAGACAACCCTCGGCAAGGAAGATATAACTTCACCCTAACCCAGCAAGCGAAGCGATCTATTAAGCTTCAGAGTAGTTATTCTTAAGGCAAGAAGTCAGCTCTTTCATGGGAGTAGTTTTCTTCGCTCGCCTTTATTTCATTACATTCACTAAAGATATAACCTTACCTGCAAGCAAGAGATGCAAGAGATGATCTCGAGGTGACTTAAAGTTGGTAATTAACCAAATGAACGGCATCTATGAAGTTAGAAAACCAGATATCTTACCCTTTCATACAGCAGCGAGCGAATTAGCACGCACCTTCGCATATTTCAACATTGAACATGTGCTGGTTGGTCTGCTGGAGGAGAAGAGAGGAGGGAGCGGTTTGGTTAATTACCAACTTTAAGTCACCTCGAGCTCATCTCTTGCATCTCTTAGTGCTTAGCCCAGTCGTGTTTCTTAGTGGAGCCCATTGGAGTGGAGACTAACATTGAATTATTTTTTGTTGTTCAAAGTTGTTATAGAGAGATAATCGAATTGAAATATAGATAGAACCTCTTCTAAGGTTCAACGTAGGCTGGTCTCACGTCTCAATGCGCGATATTGTCTATTAATGTTTTTGTGTAGAGATCTATATAAAGGGCAGTGTCTCCGCGTCCAACTTATGGCGCATGGCTAAAGAAACAATATGCTTGTAAGTAAAAAAGCATGGCTACAACCAAAATCCAACTCCAACCAATGTCTTCTGGTTGTGAGATGGGTAACTTCTCATCTCTGTCCTCTCGGGGCTTTATTGCTCTTGGCTTCAGATTGTGCATATCAGGATTTCTAGCTAGGCCTTCTTCTATTTCAAAAGAAAAAACAATAAGCTTATTTGCTAGAGCAGCAGGTAAGGTTATATCTTTAGTGAATGTAATGAAATAAAGGTGAGCGGAGAAAACTTAGAATCGCGCCACCCAAAGGGTAAGTCGCTTTGAAAATAAAGAAAAGATCAAATACCAACCGCAATGTAGTTGTAACAGGTTTCTTTGCTTAAATTCAAAAATAAGTGAAGTGGCTTTCAAAATATCATTGTCTCTTACAAATATTTTACGATTTTGTTGAACATGGATCTTTTTTTGTTCTGTGTTGTCTCCTTACTATTCTCTTCTAGCATATAATGGGGTTAACTTACTTTAAAGAAAACTTATTCAGTTAAGTTACTACAATGTTATTGAATGTTTGTAAAATTTTAAAATATCATTAAAGTACATAAAGCATAGCTTATATTTTTTATTTTTTAGATAAAGACTTAGTTTTATATATTTATTTCATTTTTAAGATAAAGACTTAGCTCTAAGATTGTTTTTATATATTTATTTCAATATATTAATGGATTTCCAAAATATTTTAGATATTTAAATCTATCAAGATTTACTTTCTTTTGAAAACCTACATAGTAATCATTAGTTAAAATTAGAAAATTATAATAAAAATAAATCATTATCAAAACATTAAAGGAAA
>LPNX010072846.1:68093-82335 GCA_001517045.1 Pseudotsuga menziesii | reverse complement strand
CATTGAAACTTGACATCATTTCTAAGTAACTTATTCAAAGGCTTAGTTACTTCTGCTAGATTAGGAATAAATCTCCTAAGGAAATTAATTGTACCAAAGATAGATTGGAGGCCTTTCTTTGTATTTGGCAAGGGAAGTTTAGCAATGGCTGCAACTCTTTCTGGATCTATTTTGACACCTTCTTTGCAAATTATGTGACCCAATAATTTTCCCTCAGTAACCCCAAAAACTGACTTGGCTGGATTTAAAGAGATCCCAAATTCTCTACATCTTTCAAAAACCTGTTTTAAATGCCCTATGTGACTTTTCCCATCCTTAGAAAAAACCGTCAAATCATCCTGATAAATTTCAATGATTTTCTCAATTAAACCTCTGAAAGCATAGTCCATTGCTCTTTGAAAAGTAGCTCCAGCATTAGATAAACCGAAAGGCATTCTTATGTATTCAAAGGTTCCCCAAGGAGTTGTAAAAGTTGTTTTATGCCTATCTTCTTCTTTGACTCTGACTTGGTTATAACCAGAAAAACCATCAAGCATTGAAATCATACCAGATCCTGTTACTCTTTGTAATAAAGTTTCCATTTTAGGGAGGGGATAATTATCTTTTTTGCACACAATATTTAGATTCCTGAAGTCCACACACAACCTGATTTGACCATTCTTTTTTCTAACCACCACCAAATTGGAGCACCAAGAAGAATGCCTAGTGTGGGCTATTATTCCAGCTTTCAACATCTTTTGAAGTTCTTGTTGTACTAAGGGAGCCAACTTAGGATTTATTTGCCTAAGTTTCTGTCTAAATGGTTTGGCTTCTTCTTTAAGTGGAATAGTGTGTTGAATTACATCTTCCCTATAGACTTTAAGTTCATCATATGTGAAGGCCAAAACATCCCTATATTCCCTTGGTAAATTGATAATTTATTCTCGTTCATCTTTGGGTGTTGATTTCCCAATTTTAACCATCTTAGGATCCTCCTTTGTGCCTATGTTCACCTCTATGTAATCACTTGGCTTTGTACCTGATTCTTCCTTAGGTTTATGGCCATCTTCTCTATCAAATGCCCTTTCTAAAGACACAACTTTCCTAGGGGCTAGATTAAGCTTTTGACTTTCTTCTGCATAATAATAACCTTCTTCCTCTTCACTAATGTGAAAGTTAGCAAATTCTCCTATATTACTCAAAAACTTAATCACTTGTTTATCATCATCAAAGACCTGCCAATTATCTACATTATCTGGAACTGAAGGCCTGAAGATAACTTCCATTTTAACTTCTTCATCTACTAACTCTGGTGGTCTCTGAAGGGTGGAAGCAGCAACTGCAAGTCTATCTGCCTTAGCATTAAATTCTCTAGGAATTGCAATAAATTCTATGTGATCAAAACATGGAATCAGATCCAAAATTGCATCCCTATATCTTCTTAACCTTTCTTATTTGCAAGCAAACTGTTTATTAACCTGTGAAATAATCAAATCTGAATCACCTTTGACCTCTAACTTCTTGATACCCTTATCTTTACACACCTCTAAACCAAGGAGCAAGGCCTCATACTCAGCCACATTGTTGGTGGCATTAAATTCTAATCTATAGGAAAAATTGAACTCCTTATGAGAAGGGGATTCAATGACTATGCCCGCACCTTTACCAGCTCTAGAGAAGTCCCCATCAAAGTGCATATGCCAAATTTGATTAACTCTTTCATCTTCATTTGATTCTTCAATAGGTTCCAAAGAGTTAGCCAAAATTGCATAATTTCCCAAGTCATAAGTTTTATACTTTAATTCATTGCTTGGATTTCTCGGGTCTTGTACATGGTGTCTCATCTCCAACTCTCGATTCAATCTAACAAAAGTCCCTTCAGGAGTTGGAATGGTGGCATAAGTCAAGTCCATTTGAATATTTCCTCCTAAGTCTGCTCCAGTTTTTCTTGAGAGTAACATACCCCAAGCATCTGGGACATCTATCACTACTATGTCCATTTCTAATTGAATGTCTGGAAAAGCTACTAAGTGTACTTGTAAGCCTTTAATCAAACCACATACATCAATCATCTTACTGTCCATTGCACAAATGTTATGATAAGGCCTTGAGATCCTTAGATATAATTGTTCCATAACTTTTTTAGTCATCACATTTGAGCTAGCCCCTGAATCTAACATGCAGTTGTGTAGAAGATGATTGTTTACTAACAACGAGAGGAAGAATGGCTAGTTCTTTTCATTTCTCTTGTCCATACTCTGAAGAATGACAGGTGCATCATGGTAGGCTATGGCTTTGTCAACATTATTCTGACAAGGTTCTTCTATAGCTTTGAGTAACTTTCCCTTTTGAGAAGGGATCTTCATAATTTCTGCTACAGGAACCAACATCTAAACCAACCTCCTAGGTCAATGTTTAATTGTGTATTAGGAGCAATTGAAACAGGAGGGGGAGGAGGTACCTTAGGAACATTGATTGGAGTCTTTTCTTGACTTTGATTTTTCTTACCATTTCTTTGGTAAGTCATTCCTCTATACCTAGAGAAATCTGACACTTGCTGCTCACTAGGCTTAGGGCCAAAAGCTGCTTCTGCTACTTCATTTATTGATTCAACCCTTTGACTATTCTCGACTAGATCCATCCATTCATGCATGCCAATATCATACTTCTGCCCACACATGTTTACTTGTTCATTCTCTGTCTTTTCATTCATTTTATCACTTATGATTTGCAAAAAGACTTGACAAGTGTTTTCTTCATGAAAATCCCCACAAGGCCTACAATATGGAATAGCTTGATGGTCAACCACATTTGTAGACTCTAGAGGATTAGGGGGCCTTTGATCTTGAGGTGGGGGCCGTCTTTGGTTTTGCCACCTATCATTTGGCTTGTTTGGATAGAAATTATTTCCTCTGTTTCTTTCCAAAGAAACTAACTTGTTTTGTAAAGCTGTCTGGTTTGCCTGCATGGCAGCTATCTGATTAGCATGATTCAATTCCATTTGTTTAATCAATTGGGTGAGCTTATCTATGGAGTCACCTTGAGGTTCTTGGTTTTCAAACTTAACTTTTTTTACTTCATTAGCCTTTGAAGAACTACCCCTTGAAAACCCAGGAATATTAGATTTACCAGCAGCTTGCATGTTTTTATCTATCTTGATAGCTTTTTCTTGTGCATCCTTAAGATTTGCAGGTTCCTTATCCCTTATCTGATATTTCATTTCTCCTTCAAATGCTTGGATGTAATAAATCAAGAGAGATGCTTCTTAGGGCTTGATGTCTGCAGGGAGGCTTTTTACTAAATCATTAAACCTTTTATTAAATTCCTCCATGGTCTCATTCTCTTGCTTATGACTAGTATGCAAGGCTGCCAACAAGAAATGATTATCCCTTCTATCACCCCATCTATCATTGAAAGCTTCAATGATTTCTTTGAGAGTTTTGAACTTATTGTCATTCTGATCTTGAAACCATTCCATGGCATCATCTTCTAAAGACAAATAAACAACCTTATCTTGACATCCTCATAGTTATGAGCATTACACCACTTGGCCATGCACTGGTTGAACTTGGTGATGTGAGACTGGGCACTGATGGCATTATTACCTTGAAAGGAAGGTAACTTTTCTATAGCTTTATCTGGCAAATCATGAGGATAACCAACGATGTTAGAGAAATCACATGGCTTGCATAGATCATCCATCGGTGAGGGCTGGTTGTTTTGGGCAAACAACAAATGGATATCAGAGATAACCTCTTCTCCAAGATTTGCAAGGAGTCTACGGGGAGCAAGTCTATTCAACCTCCTCCTATATACACTTTCAGGCTCGGTGAGGGAGTTGAGTAGACCACCTGAATGGCTCCGGGTAGAATAACTTACTATGAGTCGCCACTTGGAGAAAAAGATAGCTCTAATATGGGTAAATAAGTTATTAAATCTAATTAAAGAATTTTATTAACAGTTTAAAGAATTCAAAACAAGAAATTAATTAATTAAGTCAGACCAAGGACAAATGACTTGTCCCCGGCAACGGCGCCAAAGATGTTGCCGCCTAATTCACACTTTAAGGAACAGGAAAGTCACAACCTGCTATGTGTGTCCTTGGGGGCAAGCGAGAGCTGGGGACCACTGTCACCACAGTCCACAACTCCTCCGTTTAGGCAAGATCCCAACAGAGCCAAGGGGGGTAGTCCCTACAGGAAAACTAAGTTCCAGATTTATTAATTAATTACAAATTAATTAAAGGGATCTTTTATTAAGATTGTGCGGCTAAGGTTTTGAGAGATGACAGTCAAACTAATGCAAGATGCAATATTTAAATGACAGTCAATCCTTTTATTTATAACCAGTGCCTAAAGAATGGAGTCAGAGAATGCAACTTTCAATGGATGCAAATCTAAGTTAATTATCCACAGATTAAGTTGTCTAACAATGGGATGAATAAACAAATAAATGGTACAATTATAAACAATAATGAACCAAGATATTCAAGCAATATATGGATGATCTAAATTTATCAATATAAACAAATGAACAAGATTTACAAGTTATGGACAAAAGATAGCAGAAGAAAAATGCTTTAAATGAAAATTATTAAACCAACAACAGTAAATGAAAAACGGAAAGACTTTAAGTTGAATTACTTGAAGCAGTTAACAAAGATTAAGCACTCACCACATAAACAATTGCAAAACTGAAAGGAAATACTTGTAATTGAAAAAGTGAAAAGCTTGCAATAAAATAAAAAGTGAAAGTGCTTGTAGTAAAACCTTGAACAGCAAGGTAAAGGTAAACAGCAGTGACCTGTGTTTGTAGGATGTTTTGCAATGTCTCTTGGTTAATTTTAATAAATTTTATTAGAGTTTTTCTTCTTGAAGTTTAGTTTTAGAATTGGTGGTGTGACTACCCCAATCTAGTACTTCTCAAGCCAAAGAGGGAATGCTGTTGCGCTCAACAAAGTGGGAGCAAAGCCCACCCGTAGCTCACAGGTCAAACTCCAATGCCCCGGTGCTCAACAAAGAAGACGTAAAACGCCTAGAGACCCCCCACGGTCTACTACCCCTTCTAACTTCCTGAGGTCACTGTTTTTAGTTGACAAGAAAAATGGCTAGATGGATGCCTATTAAACTAAGACTTCTCTATCCCCTATTGTATCTCGCGAGTACCCCGAAGGGTGATAACAGAGTAGAGGAGCAGAAAATAGTGAAGTTTTTGTTGGTTAATTTTAAGGGTTAATTTTAATCTGGGTGTTTAGCATACAAGGTTAATTTTATGCGATCAACAAGATCAACCAAGCGGTATCCCTTATGGGAGGTGCTGGTACTTGATCTTGGATTTTAGAAAATAAAATGTGTTTGATTTGTAGCAGGAAAAAGAATGTTGTTTTAATTAACTAAGCCCCCACTTATCCTGCTTTTCATATCCAACTTGAAGTCCCTAAAGGGAGATGACAAGTGGATAGAGGATACACAGGATAGATGGATTGTATGATTACCCCTTTTAACAGAAAAATAAAACTTGAAAAAGGAAAGTACAACTAACTAAAACAATGCCTAACCGCACAGCAATCTCTGTGACAGAGATGGTGGTCTGTCACAGAGATAGTGGGTAAATAGAAAATAAAACTAAACTAAACTAACCTCACAATAATCTCTGTTTCAAAGATGGTGGTCTGTAACAAAGATAGGTGGGTGAACAAAAATAAACTTGCAATGAAATGAATCTAAGCAATTAGTTTCTACTTCCTAATCTATTTACATATAGATTACAAGTGCTTTGTAAACTTTTGCAGAATACCCCAAGAGAAGTTCTTGTTAGGGTTTACAAATATCAGAAAAAGAAGAGAGAGAGTTGAGAGTTTGAACCCCTTTTGGAACCGGTTAAGGTTGAAGTATTTCTGGGCCTATTTGGGCAGCACCTCCCCTTCTCCTATGTAAAACCTGTCACAAACCAGCAAGCTTTACTTGCTGGAAATTACAGAAAACTCAAAGAATTTATCAGAAAAAGTTAATCCCAAAAATCACTAATTTACAGCAAAAAATCTGATTGAAAAAATGACTGAAATATGATGTTTAGAGGGCTGAAATGACATATAAAGAGCAAAAATTAAAGCTTATACTAATATATAATGGACGGAGGCCCTAAAACAAGGGTTATATTCACTATACAGTGAATAAAACCCAGTTTCAGGAAGGAAAAATGAAAATGGCCGAATTGATAATTCGAAAAAAGGAACACTTGGAGGAGCCCTTCTTAGCTTGGAATCCCTGCAAAACAAATCTATTAAAGCTGCAACAAGAAAGCCAAGAGATGAGCACAAAAATAAATCCTACAAAATACTTTGTAGAATCTTATCAATCTACTCACAAATGAAGATAGAAATACTTCTACCTACAAGTCTCTCCACAAAATACTTTGTGGAGAGCTTCCAAGCTAAACAAATGCAACAATAATTGAAAAATTTACAAGGTTACCTCACTAATCCAAGCATAAAATGAAAGATCCACACCAACAGCTTGCCTCCAAAGCTTTCTTCTATTATGGCCCAACTAGGGCAAGATTCAATACAAAAGAGCAAGAGGCTTGGGCCAAATGCTTGAGAAAATAAGAGAGAAGAGTAGGGAAATATTCCAGCAGCATAACAATAGCATGAGAGAAGTTGTGAAATGAGGGAGTGAGACCCTCATTATATAGTTGAGGAAGACCCCAACCCCTTGAAGATCAATGGCCGAAATTAGATCTGGATCTAGGTTAAATCTCCACCACTAGATCTAGGTATTTGACTTGATCCAAGTCTTGATCCATGTCTCATTCATTTTGCACCCTTAGATCTAGGGTTTTGACCAAGTGCCCTCCTTAGATGAGTTGATGACTTAGATGTGGGCCCAAAGGCTAGGCGCCCTCCTCTAAGTATGGTCGCCCTCCTCCAAGTATGGCTAGACGCCCTCCATATTTAGTGCCCTCTCCAATTGGCTAGCGCCCCTTCTATTACAAGTGACGCCCTCTATACATTGACGCCCCACCTTTATACATGAGCGCCCTCCAAATATGGCGCCTTCACTAAATATGGCGCCCTACTATTACATTAGCGCCTCCTCTAGCCTTGACGCCCCACAAATGGTGGTGCCTCCCTTTAGACTAGCGCCCTCTTTCAAACTTGGTAGCGCCCTCCTTTAAACTTGGTGACGCCTCTAAATATGGGGGTTTTTTCATGGTAGCGCCTCCTCTTTAAAAGGGTTTGGCCAGTCAACATTCATTTGGACCACTTTTAAACTTGGCCGCCCCTCTAAACTTAGGGTTTGGCCACCTCTTAAAATGGCTTTGACTTTAGCCACTTACATCCCAGATAAATTTTTAACCTTAGACTTGGGCTAAAAATAATTTTTACCTTAGATTTAAATTTTTAACTTAATTTTAAATTTTCCAATTTTGACTTAAGAAAAATTAAAATAAGCTTGAAAAATTTAATCTTGGCCATGGGGGGGTGGAAAAATTTGAAATAAATTTTCCTAGGCTTAGCAATCCCCAAACAAAATTACCATGGCATTATTTGATTCTTTCCTTCAAAATCAAATAATATGAATTTTTTACTTAGGGAAATTAAAAATTTCCTAGGGAAGATAGACCCCTCCTGACCAAAATTGGTCTATCTCTTCAACCGCATGTCAGAATGACATGAGACTCGAAGCAGTGGCTTAGGGGGTTTCATAGCAATTTACCTTGCATTCATAGCCCCTATTACAAAATGCCAATGCTTGAGTAATTACATTATTACATCAAAACTTAGTTAATTAACCACCAAGGGGTGAAATTAATTAACTAGAAAAATTTAATAAAAATACAACAACATAACGAAACTCCGCAAGACTCTATACAAATGTCTAGCATGGTCACGAATAACATTTTGAACCCTTAGCCACCTCATGGACTTGACTGTTAGAACGCCCGTCACCACTTTGGAGGATTTTGAGTGAAAAACCAAACCAATTAAAATCGTTTACACAACAAGATTAATTGGAAAGGGAAAAAACACTCGATGAGGGGACTTCCCTAACAACCCGTTCCATGGTGTGGCATCCATATCATATGACCCATACTAGTACATAAAATTACATTAATTTTCCCACGCAGGGGACCGGACATTTCGTTTTACAAAGGGGCAATTGCCCTGCAGAAGTGAAAAATCCTCAGATTTTTCCAAGGTACAATTTGTACAACTATGTACATCTTCATGTACATGGAGTTGCCCCCTAGTCGAAATAGTTGGGCAACAGTGACCATTGGATGTTTGGTTGTTGTTTTCTTCGTAAATCACTAAGGTAACTTGTATGTTTTGCAATGCTTGTTTGTAGTTTGGAATGGTACTAGTCTTTGAAGGGAATTTTTATTCTAGTAGAATAGGAAGTAATATCTAAGTAATTTGCTTCATATTGTTAGGCTTAGAAGATATTTATAAAATGTTATCAATTCTTGCTTTAATGTATGCATTTTTAAATTTCTTATCTGGTTAACACTGGTGCGTTTAGTTCCTTCTTGCAAGTGTTTATCAAGTGTTTCAGGTGACCAAGTCAAAAGGATCTTTGTGAGCTTGCTTGTTCTCACTTACCTCATGCATTGTTGAAAAGGAACTTCATCCCTCTGGTTTCACCAAGAGGACGACTCCATTGCCCTTATCTTTTCTTGCTAACCAATGGTTCTTATTGCTTCTAGATCCCAAAGAAGTTTCTTCACTTGTCTAGGTTACTTTCCTTTAGATCTATCATCCAAATAAAAGTTATAATTAGATCTAAGTGTCTAGATCTAGTCGGTTTTCAAAGTTCATCTAAGAGTTCAAATCTAGCTTTTATATCCTCTTTTTGCAAAGCTTAAAAAGTCAAATTTGTTCAATTTAGGCTTAAAGTAGGATTTGTGCTTTCAATTTCTTTATCTAGCATTTAGTGCTTTTCAACTTGCTTGCCATCTCTAAAGAGGCAAGCAAAAATCCTAAGAAAGGCAAGCTTTCTAGCTTGCCTTAGTTAAAATCTTGCAAATTTATTCATAGTTTCACTTAGTTTTTTTCTTAGATTTTTTCGGAGGTTGTTCAAAGACACTCTTAAAGTGTTTTTGAGCATCTTTCGCATTTGATAGATCGCTGATTTTTTGCAGGTTTAGCAAAAAAGGGAAGGAAACTCTAGTCGTTTTGCGAGAAAATGGACCATTAAGAGATCAACAGAGTTCTCCTTTCACCCAAAAGTCATTTTTCTATCAATTTGTAAGCCTTTGGATCCATGTTATAAGGACAAAAGTGCATTTCTCTAGAGTTGTAATTATTTTAATAAAAGTTGAGTAGGCTCCCAATAGCCCACTCCCCATCCTGCCTAGGAGGATCTGTGTCGACACGATTTTCATGGTTTGCTTTTTCACTTTAGTTTAGTTTCCACTTTCTTGTTTAGTCGATTTCAATTTTTATTTTATTGTTGCAAGGAAAAGAAATACTAACCCCACATATTCCCGAGTTACCTGAAAGGAGAAAGAGATTGATGGTACATTAATTAAAAAACATTTCATTTATTGCATTTTTTACTTTTTTTAGGCAAACTAACCCCCTTGCATTCTCGAGTAAGATTTACATACCTGAAAGAGACTCTTGGGGTCTTAACAAATAAGAAAATTTGTTCAAGAATTCTTAAAAAAATTTGCATGGCTCTTATCCTCGTATGCTCTACTTCCGTTGCATCTTTGTTTGATCAGTTGATTGTATCAGAAAAGGATTTGAGCGACTAGTAATTAGTCTCATCTTTTAATTGATTCCCATATGGAAATCTGATGTTTATCGTTATTACTAAGTTGTGGGAAAAGTATTCAAGTGAAGTGGGAACCACTAAACAGTGACCGCAGGGCCCTGTCAGGCTACACCCTTGTTTGTTGTAATGTCGGATACACCCTTGTGACTTTGGTTTACCTCACATGTCACTGTGAGAACCACTTCTAAGTAATTCCAAACACATTCCTCTACTCTTTGGGTATATCTGGAATTCCCTCTCCCCTTTAATAATCCATATCATTACCACATTAATAAAATTGACCAACAATTTACCGATTCCTTAATCAATTCACTGATAAATTTAAAACTTACCAATGAGACATTGCAATACTTTCATAGAGAATACAACAACAATCCTTATACACAAGCACTCCACATTTACTGGCACTGGTCTTTTACATTTTTTTTGGTTAAAACCAATCTTCATATATTGTCGTGGATGTTGTTTGATTTACTAAGGTTGTGGTTATGAATTCAAATTTGCAATAAGTTGTTGTTAAGAGTTTGTCCATTTCACATTTTAACTCCTATATGATTGTTTAGTTTTTGCTCATATTATAAAAACCTTAGATTCAATTTATTAGGGACCACCCCCTTGGCTTCACTAGGAGTTGGCCTAGACAGAGACGTTGAGTATCAGGTGATAACACTTGGCTCAAGCTTTCCCCCAAGGTCACACCCAATGGCTTGAATATTTCCGCCACATGACCCAAGGTGCAAATTATGCGACAACAAGGCCAAATAGGGAATCCCTTGATGGTGAAAGTTTAAAGGAAGAGAAGGCTTATTTTGTTCTTTCTATTGAAATTCCGACAACATAACAACACTTTAGCATATGGAGATGAATGGATGTGATGTGGTAACCATGAGAGCTACTTTTATAGGAACAAAAATGAGATCTAGATCCAATGTGTATGCTCTCCATTCCATTGATAACTTAGTGGATAGGTTAGGGTTTTGGAGGATCAAATCAACTGTTAATTTCAACTTCGCCAATTGTGTGTGTCAACTTTCACTCATTACTTCCTTTGGGAAAGCGCCAAATAATAAAAAATAATTGAAAAAGTACTTTTTGACTAGGTCATAGGTTTTTTGGTCAAAGGTGCAACCTCAAGTCATACTTTTCAAAGTAAACAACGTGACCCTATACTTAGGGTCAATTTTGGAGTTTGACTTTCAGTTTTCAGTCATTTCCTCATGCCATATAGATGAGACATGGTGCAAATGGTGCTAATATTGTCGGTAATGATGTATAATGGTGATGAAACTCATGAAAAGGTAGGTGAGCAAATTTTGGTTGTTAATACAAGGTACACTTCTATTTGCCGACCAATCATCCAATTTATTAGTATCTATGGTCGTATTGAATGCTAAGTCACATGGTTTGGGTTCAAGTTCAAGTTCGAGTTCGGAAACCATTTGATTCAATTTAAATTATTCAATGAGGTTCAACATCATATTTGTGTGTGTGTGTGTAAACTTTAAAATGAGTATAACATAAAATAATAAAAAATCAACATCAATAAACATACAAGTATGAGTAATTTAAACATGTAGACATATATAGTAGAAGATATTCTTTAAACTTTAGAATTTAAGATGAAGAATTAGTCCAATATGTAGAAATCTTGACATTGAGTATACGATGGGATTTCTCAAACAAAAAATTCCCCTTCTTAGTACAAAACCCATTCAACAATGGTTGGGGTTTGTTGATTCCCCTTATTAGTAAAGAGCAATTTGACTATGGTTGGGGTATGTGGATGCCAGATGGTGGAGCACTCAACCTTGACTTTGGAGGACTAAGGTTATATGAAAATTAGTGCCATTGTTCGGGACTCCACACTCAGCCAAGCTTCGACTGCACTCACTACTTTTGTGACCTGTCAAATTTGTCTAGAACTTGACCAATGGCTTTTGAAATGTGGCCCTTGTCCATTGACCATGACTCCACACTTAAGTGTTGGAGGCTATAACAAAGTCAAATTTTATTTTCAATGTTGTTTGAGATTGGAGTTGAGGGTTGGATGTTGAATATCAAAAAGAATGAAGATCAAACTCTCAGAGGGACCAAGGTTTACTCAGCACTAAACAATCAATAGTTAGGTGGCTTGCAAATGATCCTTGTATCAAAAAAGACCATGTGATGTAGTTTTTTTTTTTAAATTTACAAATTATTCGAAAAACTCAAAATCAAACCCCAATCAAATCACCATAAAATTTGCCATAACATTCACCTTTGAGATTCAAATTCGCATAGGGATTGGGTTCAATCAAACTCGCCTTGAAATTCGACTTTGGAGTTCACCAAATTTAAATGAATTTTTTTCTTTTAAAGTTTGTCAAATTTTGAACCTCAAGGTTTGAATTCAGCAAACCTTATAACTTGGTTGAAAGGTAGGATATCAACCTTGATTTCTACCTTAAACAAACTAGACTTGGGTTTCTTGACATTATCTTCTTCAACAAAACATTCTTATTCCTTAAGCTTCGGCTCCTCTACTGCAATGTTTTCCTTTTTTATAAAATATAAACAACTGATACATGGTTTTGCATAGGCAATTATTGTTTTCCTCATCTCGTCGAAACTCTTTTCATGGTCAACTTCCATTCTCCAAGACTAGCTTCATTAAAAACCCTCCTACAAATTTTCTCCACTAGCTTAGATCTAGTATTTCCAATACTGTCAATTATCTTGGGACATGTGGGTTACAGGGATTTTGATCCACGTTTAACTCAAGCTTGCACTTCTAGAATGCAAATGCTCTAAATACCAAAATAACTTGTCTCTCAACTAAATCATCTTCTCTTTCAATTCCAACGATATTTATGACAATTTGGTAGCAAGCAACAAAGCTATTCTAGGAATGCCTTGTAACAGAAGTACTATAATAGGAAACTAGATTGATAATACATCTTGAATAGAATTTTCAAAACACTTGACACGACGATGAACGTACAAAAATCATTCCTTGGGATTAAGACAGTAAATCAAATTAAACACAACAAAAGTCATGATATAACAAAACCATTTTAGAACTAGGTATAAAAACTTTATTCAACAAAGTAATCTTGTATAGAGTTCAATTATAGAAGTGTACAATTCAACTTGCGCCTCGGGAGCAAGATTACAAACTCAATGTTGGCTTGCGTCTTGTAATATCACTTCTAGTATCATGGAACAAGTTGAACTATATACTTTGCTTTTAAACTTTGTACAACACTCCTTTGTTGAATAAAATATTTATACTTCTTTCTAAAATGTTTTTTCTATGTCATAAATTTTGTTGTGTTTAATCTAATTTTCTTTGAACGAATCCCATGTAATGATTGTCTATACTAATTGTCCTATCATGTTGATGTTGGATTAAAAATTTAGTTTCATGTTGTTCTTGTGTTGGTAAGGATTCTACGTGATGATGGTCTAAAATTAGGAAAGCAAGGTGTTGGTCTGCCTGCAAATCACTTGAACCACTTGGAGTTGACACCTAAAGAAGACTTCGAAGAAAAAAAAAATCCCAAGGGGTCTAGAATTACAAATCTCTTGAAAATCCCTAATATTCAGGTTTTAATATCAATTCATACGAACATATTAACAACAATGCAAAGTACTCGCAAGCAAACAGGCTAGAAGAAAACAAGGCAGCATGGGGATACTTTTAAATTGTACACATTTGTACACTCTTTTACCACCCAGTTTGCACAGGATGTTCAACAGACAAAAGACATCAACCAACCAGGGGAGATTACAACCCTTTCATCCAGATTACGCAATCTTCTACCCAATCGCATGTTCTTTTGCACTTCCTTTGTCATGGTCAAAGGAAGTTATTTGTAAAATTTTGACATCCATCACATGTGTAAAAGGGCTAGCCCGAGTGAATCACTTGTGTTTCCGCCTAATACACACTTTATGACATGGGAAAGTCTCCAACCCGCTTTGTGTGTCCTTGGGGGCAAGCGAGAGCTGGGGACCACTGTCACCACAGTCCACAACTCCTCCGTTTAGGCAAGATCCCAACAGAGCCAAGGGGGGTAGTCCCTACAGGAAAGTATTCCTAAGTTTATGAACTATTAGTTAAAGGGATCTTTTATTAAGACTGTGAGGCTAAGACTTTATATTATCTAAGGAATGACGAGCATCATGCAAATGCAAAGATTTCCTTTTAATGACAAACAGACCTTGAGATCAATGAAGACTAGTGCTTATTAACAAATGGAGTCTAAGGATAAATTATAACTTTACAAAACTACAAATGAAACTGAAATCCGAGTTAATTAACCCACAGTTTAGGTGTTATCCCAATCAAACCAGGTTACAATATGGACAAATGAATACTATGAACAATATAAACAATAATGAATGAGCAGTTAAGCTGTATAAACAATATCCACAGTTGTATCGGATGTTATAAACAGATTGAGGAAATGGAACAATTATTAAGCTATTGCCCAAAAAAG
>LPNX010072846.1:36652-67067 GCA_001517045.1 Pseudotsuga menziesii | reverse complement strand
GCTGAAAATGAATGTTTTTAGGGTGAAAACAACATATAAACAGCAGATTTATAAGCCTATACTAATATATAATGGATAGGGGCCCTAAAACAAGGGTTATATTCACTATACAGTGAATAAAACCCAGTTTTATGAAGGAAAACAGAAAATGGCCGAATTAAAATTTCGAAAAAATGAACACTTGGAGGAGCCCTTCTTGACTTGGAAAACCTGTAAATAAACTTGAGAGAGCTGCAAATGTAAGCAAAAAGGTGAGTAACCAATAAACCTACCAAAATACTTTGATAAATCTTATTGAAAAAACTCACAAATGGAAGTAGAAATAATTCTACTTACAGATCTCTCCACAAAATACTTTGTGGAGAGCTATCTAAGCTAGTACAAATGCAAATAAAAAATACAATACAAATTACCTCACCACAAGAATGCATGACATGTAGAGTGACGACACAAATTTCCTCCAAAATATTCTTCTATCATGGCCCAACTAGGGCAAGATTCAATACAAAAAAAAATTGGCAAGAGGCTTGGGCCAAATGCTTGAGAATATGAGAAGAGAGAATGGGGAAAGATTTTAGCAGCATAACAATAGCATGAAAGATGTTATCAAATGAGGGAGTGAGACCCTCATTATATAGTTGAGGAGCAACCCCAACCCCTTGAAGATCAATGGCCAAGATTAGATCTCCACCACTAAATCTAGGTTTGTTGACTTTACAAGCCATCCACCAATCATAAGCAAGGGTGCATTTTCAAATCAATAGTCAAAAAGATAGATCTATGTCACAATGAAGCTTAACCCTTAGATCTAGGGTTTCCATGACTCAAGTGGGGGCCCCTTTGACTCAAATTTTAATTTTTATTATTCTTAATTTTATCTTTAATTTTTTTTAATCTTTTATATAATCTTTAATCTTTAATCTTTTATTTTATCTTTTACTTTTTATTTTTATCTTTTTATTTTTAAATCTTTTAATCTTTTAATCTTTTATTTTCAGGTTTTAATCTTATATTTTTTATTTTTATCTTTTTATTTTTATTTTTTGATTTTCTATTTAATATTTTATTTTTTAATTTTTGATCTTTTATTTTTTATTTGTATCTTTTTATTCTTTCTTTCTTTATTTATTTTTATCTTTTTATTTTTTATTTTTTATTTTTTAATCTCTTATTTAAATCTTTTATTTTAAATCTTTTATTTTTTATCTTTTATTAATCTTTAATATTTTACTTAATCTTTTATTCTTTAATTTTTAATTTTCAATCTTTTTATTTTATCTTTTATTAAGACAAGAGGGGCACCCCACTTAGGAGATCTTCAGACATTTATTTTGACCATGAAATTTTGGCTATGCTTAGCCACCCCCAAACTTCATTACCATGGCCTTATTTGATTTTTTCCTTCAAAATCAAATATTTTAATTTTCACCCTTGGAAATTAAATTAATTTCCTACGAAAAAATACCTTGTCTTAACCAAATTTGGCTAACTTCCCAACTCCTTGTCAGAATGACATGGAACTCTAAGCAGTGGCTTAGGGGGTTTCATAGCAATTTACCTTGCATTCATAGGCCCTATTACAAAATGCCAGTGCTTGAGCAATTACATTATTACATCAAAACTTAGTTAATTAATCACCAAGGGGTGAAATTAATTAACTGGAAAAAATTAATAAAAATACAACATAACGAAACTCCGCAAGACTCTATACAAATGTCTAGCATGGTCACGGATAACATTTTGACCCTTAGCCACCCCATGGACTTGACTATTAGAACGTCCGTCACCACTTTGGAGGATTTTGAGTGAAAAACCTAACCAATTAAAATCGTTTAAAGAACAAGATTAATTGGAAGGGGAAAAAAACACTCGATGAGGGGACTTCCCTAACAATCAGTTCCATGGTGTGGCGTCCATATCATATGACTCACACTAGCACATAGAATTACATTAATTTTCCCACGCAGGGGAGCGGACATTTCATTTTACAAAGGGGCAATTGCCCTACAGAAGTGAAAAAATCCTTAGATTTTTCCAAGGTACAATTTGTACAACTATGTACATCTTCATGTACATGGAGTTGCCACCTAGTCGAAATAGGTGGGCAACAACTCGTATTATGGTTACTTTGAAGTTTGGAGTGTTTTTTCTCCTAGATGAACTTAGATCCTAGACATCATAGTTTATCCTAGTTTTCACTCACACCTCCAATGCCAAAGTATGTTATAATATATAGGTGCCTTCGGATGGTTTCTAAGTCCTTAGGGTTCAATGTCAAAATCTAAGTCAAACACCATGTCCCTAGCAACATGCATGACCTTTTAGGTCCCTTAGGGAGGTAAAAATGACAAAAACCTATGTAAAAAGGAGTTAAGGGAGTTAAATATTAAAAGGGAATATTTTAGAGTCTAGACACCTCCCCCATTAATAAGCGTGCATACATGTGTTTTCCCTCATCTCGGGGACCAATGTGGCGCCCTCTCCTCACTCATTCATGAGTTCGCATGCTTCTTGTTCAACATCGGTATCTCCTCTCAAAGGTGGCACCCCTCCTCTTTGGTTAACTCAAAACTGAATGAGATGTGATGCATGGATCTCCTCGTAGATGTGGTGTATGGTGGCCTCCTTAGGCGTAGTTCACTCCAATGCTAGATTGAGTTCTCTTAGAAGTGGCGCAATAGGGTTTTCGAGAGCTCCAACATGTGTAACATTCCCCTTGTTGCATGCATGATCTACCAAAGGGGGGTGCATGCTCTCCTTTTCCTATTTAAGAGAGACTCCCCCTCTCTCATTTTTGTTAGTTATTGTAGGAGAAAAAGCTATTGTATGCTATCTTTCTTTCTTTTGAAGAATATTTGGAATAAAGTGAATACTTTGGAGTTCATATCAGCTAGTTCTATGTGTATGCTATATGTCTCTTACTTGTTCATTTATGTCTAGTTAATATTCTCTATCTTTGCTTGTACTTCTTTTTTTGTTTCATGCTTAGCCATTGAAGGGGTATTCTACCCAATTGGAGTAGATCCATTCTAGCTTGATGTATCTTAGTGTTAGGCTATCTAAAAGATAGTTATTTTTAGATCCTTTCCTAGTTTGAATATTGCTATAGTAAAGTCTTTCAAGTAGACTACCCCATCAAACAATAGTAACAGGAGATCCATCTCCTTCTATAAGCTCAGTTTTTGCAAGTTGATTACAAACTCCAAGTAGATCAGGCCAGGCCTAAAGCTCCCTTAACCTCTCAAATCCATTTAAGACGAAGCAAGAACCAAAGAGAATCCATTTTTTAAACTTCCTCTTCTTTTCCTTCAACCTTTCCCTCTTTTCAATATTTCAATTAGTTACTCACATTGCATGTTTAGATTCCAGAAAACATCATTGCATATTTTTCCTAAATCTATTCATACATGTCTTAGATCTGTTGTGCATAGATCCAAGCTAAAAGAGATTTCTTTACTACATGCATTTCAAGTTACATAAATATTGCACTTAGATAAGCTCTTGTACTTTCAAAGAAAATCCAATTTTATTACTTGCTTGTCAATGCATGGCTTGATGTATTTGTAACTTCGGAATGTATTCACTTGTATATTTCTTATTGTATTTCATTCTACCCCGACGGAGATGTTTATTCCTTCGATCAAGAGAGCCATTAATATAATAAAGTCATGTAAAGTCATTGAGGTTACAAATATTAGGGTTTTTAGACACACCTAGTGAGGTCAGCCCTGTACGAGTAAAAGTCAAGTGGAAAACAAGTATAAATAGAGAGTGAGACTCTCTATTTGAAACACTCACTCACTCAACATTAGCGCATGAGTGAGAGAGAGAACAGCTGGCGGAGATCATCTTTATGTATTTGGGTTTTACTTTTGCTTTTGGTGCTCATTCTATCTCTGAGGAAGTTGCAGAGTTTTCTCCCTTATGGTTTCCCCGAAGAAAATTCTTTGTGTCTCTTGTCTCTTGTGATTATTGCTGTGCATGTTATTCTCTTAGATAAGAGCCTGGATCATATTGATTAATCCCCTCCTTTATAAGTCAGGGGGCGAATTCCCCACAATTGTGGGGCACTAGAGTCTCTCTAGAGAAGTCGACCTAGTCAAGTACACTGGGGCCAACTTAGTTGAGTTAAATGTCAATTGAACGGAAAAATATAAATAGAGGGAGGTGCTCCTCATTTGAGACACAGATACTCACTTGTGTATAGCGCATGGAGAGAAGAGAGAGAGAGAGAGAGAGAGAGAGATCTGTTGGAGGGAGGCACACCTGTTTTTGGGTCTTGTCTTTTATCTTTTATACATCTTATACAGCGGGAGTTTTGTTTGGTTTTCTTCCCCATGAGGGTTTCTGAGGATAAATCTTTGTGTTCTTTTTGTGTGGTTGTGCTTGTCTATCTTTCAATGATCTTTTGGCTTATGGTTATGCTGTTATGATGCTAAATGTTATAAGGTATGATATAACCATAAAAACTTAACATGGTATCAGAGCCACCCTGAAAGAAGTCATTTGTGCAACCGAAACAATGATACATGTTACCACCTAAGTTGTACTTAGTGGTTTTTTATCAAGTGAGCCTGGTGAACCAGACAAAGATGATTTGTTCGGACTTTAGAAGACCTTCATAATTGCTTCTAAAAAGTGCTTGTTGTACTATATCACATGTCCATACCCCGTAGGGGAGTTGTAATAAGTTGTTCTAGCATGGTAGTGTCTGTAAAAGACTCGGTCTCTTGGAATTTATTTGTCAATCCAATCAGTCCAGAGTGTTTTTTTCCCTTGGTTATTATTGGTTGTTGAATAAACGACTGATAATTTCTGAGTTTTTCACCCAATCCCTCCAAAGTTGGGGTGGTCGGCTTGGCATTTAGGCCTATTAAGGTTATTAGAGTCTGTGTCAATGTCTAAACATGCTAGGCATTATGGTCGAGTCATATGAACATGTCTAAGTCCCCCTAGGTTTTATGTTTTTTTAATTTTTTAAGTTTTAATTTTTCCAAAACTTAGGCTATTTTTTGATAGTCTAAATGGAAAAATTGGTTTTGTAATAAAAGTGGGCTCAAAAATTAGTTTCAGTCATGTCCCCGTGATGATCCAGATCCAGTGATGATGTCACTGTGTTGATCCAGATCGAGTGATGATGATCCAAATTCAGTGATGATCCAGATCCAAGATAAAGATAACTTGAAGATGAAGATGACTTGAAGATGCAGATGACGAGATGATCCAGAGAAGAAGACCAGTGCTGACAAATTGTGTCGAGAGAATACCTTCCGAGTTAAAAGGGAGTGTCGATGTATATGTAACTTCGGAATGTATTCACTTGTATGTTTCATGTATTGTACCCCGATGTTTATTCCAAGAAATATCTGTAATGTAATTGGGTCATGTCATACCCCGATGTTCCTATCAGGAGGTTCTATAATGTAAACAAGTCATCTCAAGTCATTGTGGGTAACCCTCCTATTGTTCAAGGGTTAAAGAGTCTGCAGTTCTGAGGCCCTAGGGTTATTAGACTCTCCTAGAGAAGTCGACCCTAGTGAGTTATTGTCAAGTCGAGAATTAGTATAAATAGAGAGTGAGCCTCTCTATTTAACACACACTCACTCACACTCAGTTGTAGCGCACAGCTGAGAGAGAAGAAGTTGCTGGGGCTAGAAAGAAAGAGGCTACTGTTGTCGGAAGATCATCTTACTGTTTTGGGGTTTTACTTTTGGTGCCGATTCTATCTCTGAGGAAGTTGCGGGGTTTTCTCCATTTATGGTTTCTCCAAGAAAAAACCTTGTGTTCATTGTCTCTTGTGTTTGATTGCTGTACTTGTTATTCTCTCAGTTAAAGATCCTAACATAATGCTAGCTTGAATGATAAAAATCTAACATGGTATCAGAGCTAACCTGAGAAGAAGACACTGTGCAACTGCGGAGACTAGAGCTTCCTACTTTTTGGATCTCTCTCCACAGATTTTCAGCAAAAGAAGGTTGGACAGACTCTCCTCCCTAGGGCGCATCTTTTTGTCGAAGCAAAATCTGATTCTAAGCACTTTCAGTTTTTGACCCGACACTACTGCTGGAAATTAGGGCTTTCCACAGAAGTGGAATTTTTGAGTGAGCCTAGGCCTAGATTGATCTCCTCCTCAAAATCGAAGTTTAGACCTCAAGATCAAAGCATTTGGTTGGACAGAACTCCGAGAAAGCCAAACCCTAATCTGCACCTTAACCAGCACTGCAGAGATTCAGCTCTAGATTCAGATCCGACATCTTGACCTGGTAAGATCTAAATCTTTTGTATTTCCATTTGAGGTTCTCGATTAAGATGTCTCATCATACCAAGCTTGATGAAAAGCTTGAGGGAGCTAATAACTTTCGAGCCTAGAAGTATAGGATCTCCCTGGTCTTGGAAGAAAATGAGTTGGACTCCTATATCAATGAGGAGGTTCCAGTTCCAGAAGGAGATGAGGCTAAGGCCTTACACAAGAAGAAGTTGGTCATGGCTAAGAGGATTATTGTTGATTCAATCAAGGATCACCTCATACCACAGGTGTCCTCCCTAAAGACACCTAAAGTTATGTTTGATGCCCTGACCAAACTATTTGAAAGGAAGAACATAAACCAAAAGATGACTCTGAGAAACCAACTGAAGAATGTAAAGATCCAAAATGCAGAGACCATCCAGTCTTACTTTATAAGGGTCTCTCGGATCAAGGAACAGCTGGAAGCAGTAGATGAAGAAGTGGAGAATGCAGAGATTGTGATGACCACCTTGAATGGTCTCCCTAGATCATGGGACTCCTTTATTCAAGGGATCTGTGCCAGAAAGAAGTGAGTCAAATTTAGTAGAGTATTGGAAGAATGCTCTCAAGAAGAAGCTCAGATAGCAACTCAAGAAGAAAAGATGGGAAGTGAAGATCAAGCTCTCACAGTTCACTCCAAGAAAAGCAAAAGTTCTCATCACTCCAGAGGTAAGTATTTCCATAAAAATAACACTAGAAAAGATTTGTCTAGAAACATATGTTATACATGTGATGAAGTAGGACACTTTGCAAAGGATTGTCCTAAAAGACAAAATAAGAAAAAGGGAAACAAGAGAAGACATCATGCTCATGCTGTAGAGGATGATGAACCTTCCACAAAGGGAATCAGACAAGAAAGTGATGATTCTTCAAGTGATGAATAATATGTCTTGATTTCTGCTCTTACGGGAAACATCACACATGGAAGCAATGATTGGCTTATAGACAATGGGGCTTCCAAACATATGATAGGATTCAAAGAGTCCTTTGTGAAACTTTCAGAACATGAATCACCCCACAAGGTGAAACTTGGAGATGACTACCCATTAGAGGAAATTTCAACTCAAAATGGGCCTCCTAAAAAGAATTAATAAAATAATAGTTAAAATAATAAAATAATAATTTTTAATTTTGGAGGAAGACAAAAAAAAACTACTTTTTTGTTTGTATTTTCGACATATCTCCCCGTGTTTTTACTCAAATTTCGATCGGGAGAGCTCGTTGGATGCGGAATTAAATTCCACATCCAACGAGTACCCACTCGGCATACTTTTGACGGACCCCGCTACCCAAAAAACAAGAAATCCCTGAAAAAACATGATGATGCATTTGAGTAAAAACATGGGGAGATATGTCGAAAATACAAACAAAAAAAGTAGTTTTTTTATGATACCTATCTCTAAATTTATATTAAAAAAATGTTTAAGACCTGTACGGTATTTCAAATTTAAAGTAATTTCATTGGCTAACACATGATGACATGGAATTTGAATCAAAATTAAAAGGCCCATTTTGAGTTGAAATTTCCTCTAATGCAGTATCCAATAAAAGGTAGTGGGGAATCCTCCTATAAGCTAGACTCTGGAAAGTCTATGAAGATGCAAGATGTATTGTTTGTAGTATGTACCAGGACTAAAGAAGAACCTCCTCTCCATATCTGCATTAGAGGCAAAAGGCATAAGAGTTGTATTTATAGATGGCCAAGTTATCATGTGGCCAAAGGGAAAGATTATTAATGATGCAGTAGTGATTGGGGAACAAGAGGAAGGTCTATACAAATTGAAGGGCCATCCAGAACAAGCTTTGGTCCATGACACAGTAGAGCCAAATGAACTTTGGAATAGAAGGCTTGCACATGTGCATTACATAGCACTACCACTTGCAAGCAAAGCTGTTGAAGTTCTTCCAGAAATTCAGGCAAAACATGATGGAGTCTGCAAAGGATGTGCGAAAGGAAAGAACACAAAGAAAACATTTCCAAGTAGCAAGAGCAAGACAAAAGGAATCTTGAAAATCATTCACTTCGATGTATGCGGTCCGATGTCATCCAGTTCATTAAGCGAGATATGTATACTATGTTTCCTTTATTGATGATTTTTCTAGGAAGACATGGATTTACTTCATGAAGAACAAAGATGAAGTATTCAACAAGTTCAAGGAATTCAAAGCCTTGATCGAGAACGACACAAAAAAGAAGATCAAGACCTTACGATTAGATAATGGCGGAGAATTCACATCAAATGAATTCAAAGCATTATGCAAAGATTCAGGGATTAAGAGGGAGTTAACTACTCCATATAATCCACAACAGAATGGGGTTGCAGAAAGGAAGAATAGAACGATCATGGAAGCTGCAAGGACTATGCTTCATGATCAAGATCTTCCCATGCATCTATGGGCAGAAGCTGCCAGAACAACGGTGTATGTACAGAACCGTACTCCACATAGAGTACTCGAGAACAAGACACATGAAGAAGTCTTTTCCGGCAAGAAACCAGAAGTCAGCCATCTCAGAATATTCAGCTGTCCAATGTACATACACATTCCAAAAGAAAAGAGGACAAA
This sequence comes from Pseudotsuga menziesii, assembly GCA_001517045.1. Classification (NCBI taxonomy): domain Eukaryota; kingdom Viridiplantae; phylum Streptophyta; class Pinopsida; order Pinales; family Pinaceae; genus Pseudotsuga; species Pseudotsuga menziesii. Next base: position 58,216 of record LPNX010072846.1, on the reverse strand, counting down.
GCTAGATCCTTCAAGAAGGAAGGGTATATTTGTGGGATACTCTGAAAGCTCGAAGACTTATAGAATATACTTCCCAGTATTCAAGAAGATTGACATTAGCAGGGATGTAACATTTGACGAAGACTCAGCTTACAACAAATCCAGAAAAAGACCTGCTAAAGAACCTAAAGAAACAAAAGCACCCAAAATTCATGACACAACCATGAATGAAGAAATTCAAGAAGAAGAGCGAGAATTTGAAAGACCTCAAGAACTTATAGATCCACCTCAAGAGAAGAATCCTCACAAGAGGAAACCTGCTTGGGTATGATAAACCATCCAAGGTGCAAAAAGATATGGGGCTCTAGAAGAGAAACACAGAGAAAGAAAAAGAACCAGGTCCTGCTCTGGTTATGTAGCCTTATTATGTGATTTCATCGATAAAGAACCTTCCAATTATGAAGAAGCGGCAGAAAAGAAAGAATGGAAGGATTCTATGATCGAAGAGTATCAATTGATCATGAAGAATGATGTTTGGGATGTTGTCCCAAGACCATAAGGGAAGTCTGTTGTAACTTCCAAATGGATCTACAAGATCAAGCATGCTGCAGATGGTAGCATAGAAAAATATAAAGCAAGATTTGTGGCTCATGGTTTCTCCCAGAAAGAAGGAATAGATTATGAAGAAACTTTTGTACTTGTAACCAGATACACTTCCATCAGATCAGTACTTGCTCTGGCTGCAGTGATGAAATGGAAGATACACCAGATGGATGTCAAGACTACTTTCTTGAATGGTGTAGTGGAAGAGGAAGTGTATGTGGAGCAGCCACTCGGTTTTGAGACACATGACGGAGAGTCTCATGTGTGTAGATTGAAAAAAGCCCTGTATGATTTGAAAGAGGCACACAAGACATGGTACGGCAAAATTGATGGCTTTCTATCCAGTTTTGGCTTTACCAAGAGTAAAGCAGATTCCAACCTTTACTACAAGGTTGAAGATGGTAACCCAGTAATACTTCTACTGTATGTAGATGATTTGTTTGTAACAGGTATGGGTGGATTGATTACCGATACGAAGAGGAAGCTTGCTGCCGAGTTCGAAATGAAGGACTTGGGTATGATGCATTATTTTCTAGGCATGGAGGTGTGGCAGAATGCAAATGGAATTTTCCTAGGGCAAGGGAAATATACGGTAGAGATCCTGAAGAGATTCGGGATGATGGACTACAAGGCCATGGCCACACCTATGGCATCAAACCTGAAGCTATCAAGTGATGCTTCATCAAAGTCGGTTGATGCTACGATGTATCATTAGATGATTGAGACCTTGATGTACCTGACGAACACAAGAACAGATATTTGCTTTGATGTGAACACCTTGAGCCAGTTCCTGATAGATCCAAGACATGTTCACTTGATTGCTGCAAAGCATATTCTGAGGTACCTGAAGGATACAGTTGATTATGGGCTCAAGTATGAGGCAAATCAGAAGATTAACCTAGAGGGTTATGTTGATTCAGATTGGGCAGGCAGTGCCATCGATAGAAAGAGCACTTCAAGGTGTTGCTTCAGTATGGGATCAAGTGTGATCTCTTGGTTTAGCAAAAAGCAATCCTGTGTGGCACTGAGTACAGCTGAAGCGGAGTATGTTGCAACTTGTTTAGCTAGTTGTGAGACAGTATGGCTAAGGAAGCTACTGTCTGATTTATTTGATCTCCAGTTAGATGCTACTTGTATATATTGCGACAACCAGAGTTGTGTGAAGTTGTCAGAGAACCCGGTGTTCTATGACAAGTCGAAGCATATCGAGATCAAGTATCACTATATCAGAGATATGGTGCAGAGAGGAGTAGTGAAGCTCTAGTATGTTACGACGGACGAACAAATAGCTAATGTGCTGACGAAGTCATTGGCCAGAGTGAAGTTTGAGTACTTCAGAGAGAAGCTTGGTGTTCTCCAGATCGAGGTTTCACCCAAGGGGAAGTGATGAGTCCGTGAGCCATTCTGACATGGTGAGAGGATTGGTTCCTTCCATGCTCAGATGTAAGGGTTGAGCCATTCTGTCATGGTGAGAGGATTGGTTCCTTCCATGTCAGATATGAGTGCTGAGCCATTCTGATATGACTGTAGGATTGGTTCCTACATGATCAGATATAAGGGCTATTGCTATTCTTTGAATGGAGGTACCTGGTCAGTTACCAAGAATACTCAATCTAGGACTGTGGGCCATTCTGATATGACTGTGGGATGTAGTCTCACATAATCAGATATAAGTGCAGGGCCATTCTGATGTGATTGAGGGATATGTTCCCACTTGATCAGATATAAGGGTTGTTGCCATTCTATCATGGTGAGAGGATTGGTTCCTTCCATGTCAGATGTGAGTGCTGAGCCATTTTAATGTGATTGTAGGATTGGTTCTTACATAATCAGATATAAGGGCTATTTCCATTCTCTTAATGGAGGCACCTAGTCAGTTACTAGGAACCCTTAGTCTGGGACTGAGTGCCTTTCTGACGAGTCAAGGTCAGATGTAAGTGCTGTCCCTTTCTGACGAGTCAAGGTCTGATGTGAGTGTTGTGCCTTTTCACAAACGATAGTAATTGTGTCCTATCATGCTGGTGAATGTAAGTGTTGTGCCTTTCTGACGAGTCAAGGTCAAATATAAGTGCAGTGCCTTTCCACAGATGATAGTAGTTGTGTCCTATCATGCTAGTGGATGTGAGTGCTGTGCCTTTTCACAGATGATAGTAGTTGTGTTCTATCATACTGGTGAATGATGTGCCTTTCTGACATGGTGTTGGATGTGTTCCTCTCATGGTCAGATGTGAGTGTTGGCCATTCTAACTAAGGGTCATGTTATCCAACTTTTTGTACCATAAGTTGGGTTACTTGAGGAGCCGCCAGTTGACAGACTTGTTCAAAGTCTGATTCCAATGTATCAGTTGATCCGTCTGCTTGTCTAGCCAATATTGGCTAGTCACTTTTTTATTTGAATAATTTTGACCATGGCCCCACGGGGTTTGTAATAAAATGTGCTAGTAGGATATTTTTGAGTGGTTCGGTCTCCTGAGACGTAGAATCTCAAATAGGGTATTCCAGGGAGTTTTTTGCCCCTAACAATTATGCTTTGCCTTCAGCCGAGTATAATTGACGAGGTTTTCTCCCGCTTCCTCCAAAGCTAAAATGCCCGATGTTGAATTCTGGGCCTTGGGGGGTTATTAGAGCCTAACTGAGTGTTATAAGACTACTAGACATTATTTAGATAGATCATGGTCATGTCCTAAGTCATCTGGACACATAAAAAAAATTCGAAAAAATCTTTTTCGAACAGTGAAAAATTATTTTTTAACTTTTAATTATTTTTCCTAAGTTTTTTGGGTTAATTTTTCCATAAATTAAATGGAAAAAACCCGTTCGTGATCCGGACTCAGAATTCAGTGATTGAAGGCTCTAACCTTAAGCCAAAAATCATTCTTGATCAGCCAACCAGTCAGAACCAACTTTCAGATCAGCAATCGGACACATAATGCATTTTTACTCAAAAAAGTCAATTTTGAGTAAAAAATGATTTTTTAGTAAAAAAATGATTTTTAGTAAAAAAATGATTTTTATTAAAAAAAAATGATTATTTTGAAGAAAACTAAAACTCTCCAAATTAATCCAAATTTAGTAAAATAAAAGACTAAATGACATCTCATGGAACACTTATGATGATTGGAGTTATCATAACTCAGCTTCAGTCATCATTAAGAGAGAAATTAATTTATTATCAGTTATCAGACATGTCATCTCTAGCTAAAGATGAGATGGAGAGCTCTCATTGGTCCGGTGATTTGATCGAGGTGAAGACTGAAGCTTACACCATCAGTGGGCTTCCCAAGCCTAGCTCAAGCTCCTGCCAGACCTGAAGGATGAGCTTACCTACATCTAGACTCACACATGTGGCCTCATCCTTGGCTTGTTTTCAGTGCACAGGTTTGGAGTGGGGGCGCCTTGCCTGGGTGGAGGCCTCCCCTCACTCCCGGTTCTCCGGTTTAGGTCTGGGCTCTTTGTTAGGTGGCTAAGCTGGTTAGGGTTGGTTTTTTGGTTTTAGGGTTTTAGCACTCTCTCATTTGTTAAAAAGAGGCTCTTTCAGCTCTATTTGGATGAAACTTTTGGGAAAAAGTTACTCTGAGAAAATTGTATCAAGCATTTTGCTTTAGCTTTGTTAATAAAGATATTCGACTTTGGAGGTCTATGGGCTTTTGATTATGCTGGATTCCTCATGGTTGAGGTGATATTGTCTCTAACTCATCTCATTTAAATACTTGTATGTGGTTTAATCTTTTGCTAGCTCAAGAAGGCCAATGTTGGCACGGTAGAATAGCCATTTGTAGCTTCAATTTGGTTATTTATGCAAAGTAAATCGATATTTTGATGGACATAAGTAGTAAGTTATACAAAATGTTGATCTTGAATTGATTTGCCTAACATACTAGCATACATTTTATCTCACTGCTTGTTTTAAGTTTTGATGTGATTTAGGCTTCACAGGTTGTAGAAGGGTGTGAGCTCAGCTGCTTCTATCCCATGCTTCAAAACAACCACTTGAATCTAAAAATTTTTGCAGGACCTACACTGTTCGTCATCTTTTGCTTCGAAAAGGAAGCTTGGAATAACTCTCTCTCTTTGGTTCCATCTTCATAAGTTAATGTTTTTTGGTTACCAGTCACTTAGGAAGCCCTAGTTCACTTTTTTCAACCTTTAGGCTTCCTCCCCATTGCCTTGTTTGGCTTGCATTTCCTTCTTCTTCTTCGCTGCCCTCTTTTCACTTTAGTTTGCAGCCCCTTTTCCTCATTTTGGACAGCCCTCTTTTGACTGTTCGCTGCCCTTTTTTTTTTACTGTTTTACAGCCCCCTTTTCTCCATTTTGGACAGCCCTAGCATGCCCTAGTTTTCCTTCCTTTTTGCCCCTTTTTTGCCATAGTTTTTGGGCCCTCTTCAACCTTGTTTGTGGCCTTTTTGTCCACTTTTTGTTCGCTGTACTGTTTTTTCATTTTTATTGACAGCCATTTGTTTTCTCTTTCGCTGTCCCATTTTCTTAAATTTTCGTCTTCCTCTAGCTTCATAGTTGGCTGCCCCTTTTTTTCCCTTCTTTGGTTTTGATCCTCCTTTCGTTTTCTTGCCTTCTTTCCCTCACCTTCCTTTGTTTCAGCCCTCTTTTCACTTTGCTCTTTCTCTCTCTTTCAAACTTCCTCTTCCCTTTTTTTTTTGAAAAGTTTTGAGAAAAGTTAAAAGTAAAAGTAAAAGTACTCTCTTTTTTTACATAAGTCCTGATATTAAGTAGAGTGATTTTGCTTTCATTTGAAAAGTCCTTTCAAGGATTAAAATCCTTAAGGCACTTTGTATAAAGTTTAATAAAAAATATTGTGTTTGAGTAGGGGTTTTTAAGTCCCCACTCTCATCCTCCCCCATTTGGGGAGGCTTGTGTTGTGTGTATGCTTAGATTAGTGCTTTTTTTCATCATTGATTATATCTCATGCTTAGATCACTAATTGTTGATTCATCACTTGTAGATCATTAATTAAGTTGATTACTCTGTTTTACATTGTATACCATTATAAGCAAATCAACTGTGCAAATCTCTTGAATCACACCATAAGGTAAATCAAGAGTGCTCTCTATCGGAGAGTTGTATTTTCATTGTTTAATAAGTTAATCAATTAATCTTGAAAGTCTCTTGAACTTGTCGTAACACAAGTCAAGAGCACTCTCTATCGGAGAGCATCCTAGGTTTGCATAATCCCTGCATTAGTTTCATCTAGATTAGCTAAGTCTCTTAAACCGTTGTCATAAGACAAGGTCAAGAGCGCTCTTTATCGGAGAGTTTTAATTAATTAACTTAATAAAATTCGCAACTCACATCCATTTAATTAATTAACCCCCTTCCCCCTTTGCCGGAGTATTCTCTGACCGATCTTCGAGCGGAATACCCAGAAACGGCATTGGATCTCTAAACCCCATAAGAGGAACTTAACTAAAACTTTTCCCCATAACCAACGCACCGGCATTGTTCAATAAATACTGAGGCATGTGGGCAAATTCCAAGTGTGGGCGCCGGGCTACCTATTCTGGGCACTGGTAGTTAAGTTATTGAACACTTACATTTGACCCCAGACAGGTCCGTCATGTCTTCGAACGGAGCCACTGAAGGTATTACCGATTAGGACATCCAGCCACCATAAGCAAAGATCACAAGCAAAAAACTCTTAAAATATACCAAGAGCACTCGCATCACCTAACATTCACTAGCTTGATTTCTAGACTTGTGTTTAATTCTCTAGCGCATTTCAGCTTCATTGACTCCATAAGGCACTGGTCCTTTTTAATTTTCATAATCATATTATTTGATCAATGGTCTATGGTTTATCATAATTTCTTTCTCTGAATGCACTATTAAAGTCTAGAATTTTTGCTTATCTTTGTAATCTCTTGTTAGCAACATGGATTGCTTTTGATTTAGTGTCATATTCATAATATACAAACACTTCAAATCATAATAACTCCTAAACAACACCCATCCACATCCGCAACTAATCAAAACACTTTAACAACTTAAGAGCCATAGAAACCCGTTTGTAGGGACTACCCCCCTTGGCTTCGTTAGGAGTTAGCCTAAACGGAGGAGCTAAGAGTAGGTGACAGTACCTAGCTCTGTGCTTGCCCCCAAGGTCACACCTCTCCCACTTTCTCAAGTGAGGAGACAGCTTTCGGAAGATTTTTGCTGCTGGTGTGCAATCAGCGGACAACAAGTCAGATATAAGCGCTAAAGAAAACTTACAAGGAGGCTAGGCCTACAGCCAACATGAAAAAAGGTTGGCTCTGTAGAACTTCCTATGACGAGAAGAATCATGAGATAGCACCTATGATGATGACCCAGTGCTGATCCAGATCAAGTGATGATTAAGATCCAGTAATGATGTCTTCGAGATGATCCAAATTGAGTGATAATCCAGATCCAGTGATGATGTCCTCGTGATGATCCAGATCCAGTGATGATCCAAATCCAATGATGATGATCCAGATCAGTGATGATCCAGATACAGTGATGATGATCCAGATCCAGTGATGATCCAGATCTAGTGATGATGATCCAGATCGAGTGATGATCTAGATCCAAGATGAAGATAACTTGAAGATGAAAATGACTTGAAGATGCAGATGATGAGATGATCCAGAGAAGAAGACCAGTGCTAACAAATTGTGTCGAGAGAATACCTTCCTAGTTAAGAGGGAGTGTCAATATATATGTAACTTCGGAATGTATTCACTTGTATGTTTCATGTATTGTACCCCGATGTTTATTCCAGGAAGTACCTGTAATGTAGTTGAGTCATGTCATGCCTCGATGTTCCTATTGGGAGGCTCTATAATGTAAACAAGTCATGTCAAGTCATTGTGAGTAACCCTCCTATTGTTCAAGGGTTAAAGTCCCCGCAATTCCGGGGCCCTAGGGTTATTAGACTCTCCTAGAGAAGTCAACCCTAGTGAGTTATTGTCAAGTCGAGAATTAGTATAAATAGAGAGTGAGCCTCTCTATTTAACACACTCTCACTCACACTCAGTTGTAGCTCATAGCTGGGGCTAGAAAGAAAAAGGCTACTGCTGTCGAGAGATCCTCTTACTGTTTTGGGGTTTTACTTTTGGTGTTGATTCTATCTCTAAGGAAGTTGCGAGGTTTTCTCCATTTATGGTTTCCCTGAGGAAAAACATTGTTTTCATTGTTTCTTGTGTTTGATTGCTGTACTTGTTATTCTCTCAGTTAAAGATCCTAACATAATGCTAGCTTGAATGATAAAAATCTAACATTAACTTAGCTATTTTCGGTTAAAAGTGTGTTGACCCAAAGGTACTTTCAAAGTGTTGTCGGGCATATTTAAGTTTAATAAGCTTGTTGGTTTTTAGCAGGTATAACAGAAAAGAGGAGGAGGTGCTGTTCGAAAAGTGACTTTTGGACTATCCAAAACCCCCCAGGGGTCTCCCCATTTCCCGAAATCTTTAATTTTTGCACTTTGTAAGCTCTTGGGTTCGTTCTGTATAAGAACCAAGAGGCATTATATCAGTTTGTCGATATTGTAACCATTGGTAATAAAAAATAATTTTGAATAGGCTCTTTCGAGCCCATTCCCCATCCCCCCTTGAGGGATTTGCGTCTTTTTTTCTTTTTTTGCATTTTTCTTTTTTTTTTGCTCTAGATTAGTTTTATTTATGCAAAATAGTGTACTTTGATTACTTTCATCATATCTTCCATATTATAAAGTCAAAGTAACTTTAATACTTACCCCATGAATTCCAATTGAACCGAAAGGTGAAAGAGGGTCATGGTAGATTTAATTAGAGAGCTTGTGGTTTGTTTTATTTTTACTGCTTCATTATTCACTATTAATTTTTGCAAGCAATCAATTAAAATCAACCCCCTCCTTGATTCCCCGATTCGGGTCCACTTGGACCGAAAAAGGTTCCTGGAGGGTTTTCTTTTTAATAAAAACACATCGATTAAAATTTACTAAAAATTACAAAGACTCCGGTGTGTATGCTCTGCGTTTTGGCTGTGGTTCGTCCGATTAGTCAAGCTGCATCAAAAGCAACGTCAGTGACTAGATTTAATTAGGTTTCACTTTCCCCAATTAACCACCATTGGGCGAAAATCCAACACCTCGAAAAAACTGTAAGCGGTGGCAAAATACCCATAGGAGTGGGAACAACTGTAAAGTGACCTCGAGGCACCGATCTCTGTTACACCCTAACGGGTGTATTATGAACACAGTCTCTGAGATTCCATCCAGCCCACAAACACCTTGCGGGTAGCTATGAAGGTTTTATTTTTGGACATACTCCAAGTACCCCTCAGGTATATCTGGAGTCCCCCCTCGCCTAATTTAATCCACTCATTTTTCATATTAACTTAAAACATACCAAGAGACAATTGCAAAACATTCACTCCAAGCACATGCAAGCACATTTAATCATTTTACGACTCCATTTTAAGGCACTGGTTATTTGTTTACTTCTTTTGATATATATATTATGTGTCAGCATTATGCTTACTTGTGTTTAATTTTCATCTTGTTATTTGTGGTTCTCAATTGTTAATTTCAAACTCCTAAGCAACTTATTCAATTTAATACCATCATACTAAAGTAATTAGCCTTAGAAACTTAATAGGGTCTACCCCCCTTGGCTTCGTTAGGAGTTGACCCTAAACGGGGGAGTCAAGAACAAGGTGATAGCCTTGACTCGAGACTTTCCCCCAAGGACACACCGAGTGGCTTGACGATTTCTGCCACGTCCCCCCCCAGGGTGTGTGAAAGGAAGCAACACTACAACTACAACTATTGAAAATTAGGGTTTCATGCTTGAAAACCTTAAAATACTAAAAATAGTAGTTTTGGTAGATTCGCTATATCTCAATATTGGAGAAAGCTCAAGAGCCAAAACTTTCACAGGACAAAGATAAACTCTTGATGTACACTGTGTAAAAGTTTTAGACTCAGATTCTCTATGTTTTGGAAGATATTATTCCTCCAAGTTAGGGTTCCAGCCTCTCCCAGGATTCAGCCTTAAAAAAGTGACCTAGGGAAAATTGCTATATCTCGGGCTACGAAGGTCCAAATGAAATTTCGCAAGCTATTTCAGAAAGGGCACAGACTGTAATTTCTGTGGTAAAAATTTCAAACCCCGAAGGTGAAACAATGACACGTGGCAGTCCGTACAACTTCGATCTTCTGAACAGTCCTGAAATAAGTCACCTTTGGAAAATACGCATAAGTCTCAATTGGTGAAACCAATTCTGCTCAACACTGCAGTGTTGGAAAGAGAAAAGACAAGGCTACCTTAGTACGAAATTTCAGACACAAAGAAGTAGTAATTTCGAATATACCACAGAAACAATATCAAGCATTTTGCAGAAGAAATTGAAGAAAACTAAGACATCAGATATTTTGCAATTCTTATCACAATGTTGGGAAAATGAATATGTTGCTCATCTCGCCTTCAGGAGGCTCATATTTCTATCCAATCAGATCTAAAAGATTCCAAGTTTTGAAAATTAGGGTTTCTCTGACAAACCCTAGATCAGCCAGATCTGGAACTAAGACGAACACCTCAAACCGGATTTCACTGGTTCTTAAAGAAAATGAATTGAACACCTACATAAGTGGAGAGGTTCTAGTTTCAGAGGGAGATGAGGCTACAGCCTTACACAAGAAGAAATTCGACTCATAATAAGAGAAGAGAAGATGGGAGCAACTAAAGATCAAGTGCTCACGATTCAAAGAAGATCCCTCAAGCGATGAGCAATATGAAGAACTCAATTCTTGAAGACCCTCTTATCCATCTTAGCATTTGGATAAGAAATGATGATGTCATGAACGAAGAAAATTACGAAGCAGAAGGATCAAGAAAAAGTCTAGCCACGAAACGAATAAAAGATAAGTATTCAATTGTCATTTCATGATATTGTGTTGTTATGCATTTGATTATATTCATCTGATGTGTTATGCATGATAGAATGTTTGCATTAATGACAGTATACTACTAATATGCATGTGATGGGTAAGTAGCTCATGGTGCTATACAACTCTCCATTGCTACTTATCTAGAATGAAACCTCTTCGCTGACATATTTGATTAAGTGCACAATCTCAATGATGTCATGGTAGACATGGAAGGCATCTAGAAAGTTTTCGTGAGATATGGATGAATATTGTATTGGCTAAACATTTGTATGATGCATAAGAATCTGTCGTTATGCATATGATCTATGAAATGGTTCTAACCATGCAACTGGTGCATTTGAATTGAAGGAAAGGTCCTGTACAACCACCTATAAGAAAAGGAGGATGAGACTTGTTCCGAAGAACAAGTGATAACAACTCAAGATCCACTCCAATAAACATGAACCTGAAGCTCCCAAGGTCAGAGACACCATGACAGAAGAAAGAGCTTCAGAGAGCGGTAGATCCACCTCGAAAGATGAAGACCACCTTGGGTACAAGAGATAACTCAAGATGAAGAAAAGTATGGCGATACTTCAAAACCAAAGTAAGAGGCCTCAAACACACTCTAGTTGTGTAACACAGTTGGGTGACATCATTGATGCAAACCCTTTCAGCTATGGAAGAAGCTATGATCAAAGAGTAACAGTTGATCATGAGGAATGATGTCTACGATATGGTTCTGAGACCTGAAGGGAAGTCCGTAGTGTCTTCCATATGGATCTACAAGAACAAGTGTACAGAGCAAGGGTTGTGGTTTGTCTCAGAAAGAATAGACTATGGCATGACATATTCTATTGACCATACACACTTCTTCAGTAGAAGTATATATCAAGCAAAGAACCACCTGTACAGAATATGCTTTGTACGAGCTCAAAAGGAACCCATAGAAAAGCACATCCAGGAGCTTGACAGATCACCTAAAGTGATGAATATCTTAACCTTTGCTACAAGGTTGAAGATGGAAACCTATAGAAGAAAACAAGCTCACAGACAGGTACAAGAGGAACTTTTCAACAAAGTTCAAGATAAAGGAATCTTGGTATCTAGTAACCTGAGATGGATACATAGTAGCATAGGATGCTACCTGTCCCTCCAGTAAAGAATGCAGAAGGAAGATGATGCTCCGCTTCAGGGGGAGTGGCTACAGAAGATCTATGGATTCGACATGGTACGACATGATGGACAACTTTCTGATGGACCTAGATTTTACCAAGAGTAAAGTGGGTTCCAACCTTCAAATTTAAATGCAAAAGACTAGGATATGTCGATGACCCAACATAATGAACTCATGGAAGATGCAATGATGGAAGAATACCACAATGATGTTTGGGATAAAGTACTAACTGGAAATCAAGAGTGTGATATCTTCTAAATGAATTTGCAAGCTAAAATATGTTGCTGATGGAAGTAAGGCAAGATTTGTGGCTAAAGGATTCTCTCAGAGAGAGGCATTTGATTATGAAGAGACACTTGCTCCAGGAAGCAAGAACTATCATGGCACCTGCTTCCATGATGAAGTTGGATCTACAATGGATGGATGTAAAGACAACCTTCCTAAATGGTATGATTGAGGAAGAGGTTTACATCGAACAGCCACAGGGATTTGAAGTCGAAAAAAAAAGTGACTCACGTATGCAAGTTGAAGAAGGCCTTGTATGGCTCGAAGGAAGCTCCTAGAGCTTGGTATCGAAGGATAGATAGTTTCCTGACAAGCTTGGACTTTACCAAGAGTAAAGCCGACCCTAACCTTTACTTCAAAGGTTATAGAAGATGAATCTGTCATACTATATATGGTTGACCTATTTCTAAGAGGGAATGAGAAACAAATCACATATTGCAAGAAGAAGCTAGCTGAAGAATTCGAGATGAAAAGATATTAGATTGGTGCTTTATTTCCTAGGTCTAGAAGTATGGCAAAGTTTAGAAGGAATCTTTCTCAACCAGGGAAAGTATTGAAAATATTCGATATGTTGAAATGCAAAGCCATGGCCACACCCATGGATACCAACCTGAAGTTGTTAGCTGATGACTCCTCAGAATTAGTGGATGTGACTCAATACAGATAGATTATTGGGTCATTGATGTATCTAACAAATACCAAACCAGAGATTTATTTTGTTGTGAACACCTTGATTCAGTATCTAGTTCAACCTAGACGTGTTCACCTGATAGCTGCAAAACATGTGATGAGATATCTGAAAGGGACTATAGAATTTGGTCTATACTATGATGGAAACCATGATTATCGATTGTATGGCTATACAGATGTAGATTGAGCTGGAAGTGTCTCAGACAGAAGAAGCACATCAGGTGGATGTTATAGTCTGGGGTCTGCTATGATTTCATGGTTTAGAAGGAAACAGACCAGTGTTTCTCTTAGCACGGTTGAAGCAGAATATATAGCAGCTTGCTCTGCTAGTTGTGAAGCCATATGGCTTCAGAAGCTAATGTCAGGTTTATTCAACCTGGAGTTAAATACCACCGTGATTCTATGTGATAACCAAAATTGTATAAAGATGACGAAGAACCCAGTGTTCCACGATAGGTCAAAGCACATAGAAATCCAGTATTTCTACATTCGATATATGATGCAGAAGGAATCCATAAAGCTCCAGTATGTGAGTACCGATGAACAAGTTGCTGACGTGTTGATGAAGCCTCTGTCTCGAGTAAAGTTCGAATACTTCGGTCTTCGAGAATGAAGTGGGATTGTATCATCCTTGGGCACTTGCCCTAAAGTGATTTGGTGACTTCGGTCTTCGAGAATGAAGTGGGATTGTATCATCCCTGGGCACTTGCCCTAAAGTGATCCCGTGACTTCGGTCTTCGAGAATGAAGTGGGATTATATCATCCATGGGCACTTTCCCTAAAGTGATCCGGTGACTTCGGTCTTCGAGAATAAAGCGGGATTGTATCAACCTTGAACTTTTGTTTAGAACGGATCTAGTGATTTCGGTACTTGAGAACGTGGTAGGATTGTATCATCCTTGAACTTTTGTTCAGAACGGATCCGGTGACTTCGGTACTCGAGAACGTGGTAGGATTGTATCATCCTTGAACTTTTTGTTCAGAACAGATACAATGACTTTGGTACTCGAGAACGTGGTAGGATTGTATCATCCTTGAACTTTTGTTCAGAACAGATCCGGTGACTTTGGTACTCAAGAACGTGGTAGGATTGTATCATCCTTCAACTTTTTGTTCAGAACGGATCCGGTGACTTCGATACTCGAGAACGTGGTAGGATTGTATCATCCTTGAACTTTTGTTCAGAACGAATCCGGTGACTTCAATACTCGAGAACGTGGTAGGATTGCATCATCCTTGGACTTAGTCCTAAAGTGATAGGGAGTGATTATCCCATAATTGTATCTGGTGACTTCGGTTGTCGAGAATGTGGTAGGATTGCATCATCCTTGGACTTCGTCCTGAAGTGATAGGGAGTAGTTATCCCGTAATTGTATCCAGTGACTTCGGTTGTCGAGAATGTGATAGGATTGTATCATCCCTGGACTTAAGTCCAAAAGTGATCCAAAGACTTTTGTCTTCGTATTGTGAATTGCAAGATGCTGCTACTGATGATGATGTTGTTGATCGAAATATCAGAGTGTGATGATGATGTCACTGATCGAAAGATCAGAGTGTGATAATGATTTTGCTCAGAGAATTGTTGTTGATGATGATGATGATTGAAAGGTCAAAGTATTGTTGATGATGATGTTGCTGATTGAAGATTAAAATGTTGATGATGATGTTGTCGACCGAAAGATCTAAGTGCTACCACGAAGGATCGAAAGATCAAAGTGTTGCTACAAAGGATCAAGTGATCATATGATGCAGAAGATGAAGACATTAAAGAGTAGTTGTTCCAAGCTATTGATGAATGTTGAAAAACTTCCTATGACGTATAGATGTATCACCCTGATGATGTTGAAGATGCTCTATCTCCTCTTCCTACTGCTGTTGTTGATGTTGTTGTAGAATACCCTTCTTGTTAAGGGGGAGTGTTGAATTATTGTAACTTCGAATTGTATTTACCCCAATGTTCCTATCGGGAGAATCATGTGTATTTTATTGTACCCCGATGTTCCTATTGGGAGAATCATGTGTATTTTATTGTACCCCGATGTTCCTATCGGTAGAATCATTTGTATTTCGATGTACCCTGATGTTTCTATCGAGAAAGCTGCTAAGAGTCATGAGGAAGTCCCCTCCTTTGTAAGTCAGGGAGCAAATTCCCCACAGTTGTGGGGTACTAGAGTCTCCCTAGAGAATTCCACGCAATCAAGTACACTGGGGCCGACTTAGTTGAGTTAAATGTCAAGTGAACGAAAGAATATAAATAGAGGGAGGCGCTCCTCATTTGAGACACAGATACTCACTTGTGTATAGCGCATGGAGAGAGAGAGAGAGAAAGACATATCTGTTGGAGGGGGCACACCTGTTTTTGGGTCTTGTCTTTTATCTTTTATACATCTTATACAGACGAAGTTTTTGTTGGGTTTTATTCCCCATGAGGGTTTCCCAAGATAAATCTTTGTGTTCTTTTTGTGTGGTTGTGCTTGTCTATGTTGATGTATTTGTAACTTCGGAATGTATTCACTTGTATATTTTATGTATTGTACCCCGATGTTTATTCCGGGAAGCATCTGTAATGTAATTGAGTCATGTCATATCCCGATGTTCCTATTAGGAGATTCAATAATGTAAACAAGTCATGTAAAGTCATAGAGGGTAACCCTCCTTATTGATCAAGGGTTAAAGTCCCGGCAGTTGTGGGCCCCTAAGGTTATTAGACTATCCTAGAGAAGTCGGCCCTAGGTGAGTTATTGTAAGTCGGGGCAATAGTCTCCACCATTTTGTTAAGGTTAACCCTCCTTGTTGATCAGAGGGGAAAAAGTCTCCACAGTTGAGGGGCACTAGGGTTATTAAACTCTCCTAGAGATGTCGGCCCTGGTAAGTAATTGTTAAGTGAGGCTGACATGTTGGAGTGGACATTAAGTGAACGAAAGAATAAAAATAGAGAGTGAGCCTCTCTATTTATCACACACACACTCACTCATTGCGGCGCATGAATGAGAGAGGAGAACCTCTCTCAAGTGAGAAAGAGAGAACAAGCTGTTGGAGATCATCTTTATGTTTTCAGGTTTTACTGCTGCCATTGGTGCTCATTCTATCTCTGAGGAAGTTGCGAGGTTTTCTCCTTTATGGTTTCCTCGAGGAAAAATCTTTGTCTCTTGTCTCTTGTGTTTATTGATGTGCATGTTATTTTCTCAGATAAGATCCTAAGATCATATTGCTTAAATGATATAAATCTAACATGGTATCAGAGCTAACCTGAGAAGAAGACATTGTGCAGCTGCAGAAGCTAGGGCTTCTTACTTTTTGGGTCTCTCTCCACAATCCATCAGCAAAAGTATGCTCGACTGACACTCCACTGAAGGGCACATCTTTCTGTTGAAGCAAAATTTGATTCCAAGCATTTTTAGTTTTTGGTGCAGGAAATTAGGGTTTTTTTCAGAAGAGGAATTTTTGAGTGAGTGCGGCATAGGATTGTTCTCCTCATCAAAATTGAATTTTAGAGACCTGGGTCGAGATTTTTGGTTGGGTGAAACTACAAGAAAGTCAAACCCTAGTTTGACCCCAGGCCATTAAAACCCTAAATACTAAAACTGATAAGTTTTGGTGCATTTGCTATATCTCAGGATTGCAAAACTCTCAGGGGCCTAAACTTTCACAGGTCAAAGATAAATTCCTGATGTACACTGTGTCCAAGTTTCAGCCTTGGATTCACTATATTCCAGAAGATATGACTCCTCCAAGTTAGGGTTCCAGCCTCTTCCAAGATTCATCCCTCAACAAGACACCTGGGGAGAATTGCTATATCTCGGGCTACCAAGGTTCAAATGAAATTTCTGAAGATGTTCCAGAAAGGGCACGGACTTCTATTTCTGTGGTAGAAGTATCAAACCCCAAAGATGAAACTGTGACACATGGGAGTCCATACAACTTCGCTATGCTGAACAATCCTGAAACAGGTCACCTTGGGAAAACGATCATAAGTCCCAATGGGTGAAACCAATTCAGATGAAACCTATGGTGTTAGAACAAGGACATACGAGGCTACCTCAGTACGAAATTTCAAACACATAGGAGCAGTACTTTCGAAGATACCGCAGAAACAGTATCAGGCATTTCTGCAGAAGAAATTGGTAAACTAGGGCTTCCTGTTTCGAGAGCTTCCCTCCACTATTTTCAGAAAAGGAGTACATTGAACAGCTCGCCTTGAAGATATCTATCTTTCTATCCAATGAGATCTGAAAGATTTCAAGTTTTGAAAATTAGTGTTTCTCTAACAAACCCTAGATCAGCCAGCTCCAAAATTAGGATGGACACCTCAAATCGCTAAGATCTAATCTTTTACTATTTACAGTCGAGGTTCTTATTTCAAGATGACTAATCACACCAGCTTGATGACAAGCTTAGTGAGGCTGACAACTTCCAAGCATGGAAGTATAAGATCTCACTAGTTATTGAAGGAAATGAATTGGACACCTACATAAGTAGAGAGGTTCCAGTTCCAGAGGGAGATGAGGCTAAAAGCCTTACACAAGAAGAACATGGTCAAGGTCAAGAAGATCATCGCTGATTCAATCACGGATCACCTTATACCACAAGTGTCTTCCCTAAAGACACCGAAAGAGATGTTTGATTCCTTAACCAAGCTATTTGAAGGGAAGAACATAAATCAAAAGATGACTTTGAGAAAACAGTTGAAGAATGTGAAGATCCAGAATGCAAAGACCATATAGTCATACTTTACAAGGGTCTCTTAAATCAAAAAACAAATTGAAGCAATAGAAGAAGAAGTGGAGAATGCAGAAGTTGTGATAACCACCTTAAATGGCCTCCCAAGATCATGGGATTCATTCATTCAAGGAATGTGTGCTAGAAGGAAGTGAATACTTTCAACAAACTCTGGGAAGAGCACACACAAAAAGAAGCTCGACTCATAATAAGTGAAAAGAAGATGGGAGCAACTGAAGATCAAGATTTCACGATTCAAAGAAGATACCTCAAGCGATGAGGAATATGAAGAACTCAATTCTTGAAAAGCCTCTTATCCATCTTGAGAATTTGGATAAGAAATGATGTTGTTCTGAATGAAGAAGATGATGAAGCTGAAAGGAGTCTACCCACGAAACAAATAAAAATAAGTATTCAATTGTGATTTCATGATATTGCTTTTGTTATGCATTGTTTATATTCAGTTGATGTATTATGCATGATAAAATGTTTGCATTAATGACAGTATACTACTAATATGCATGTGATGGGTAAGTAGCTCATGCTTCTATACAACTCTCCATTGCTAGTTATCTAGAATGAAACCTCTTTGCTGACATATTGGATTAGTGCACAATCTCAATGTTGTCCTAGTAGAGATGAAAGGCATCTAGAAAGTTTCCGTGAGATATGGATGAATGTTGTATTGGCTAAAATAGTTGCATGATCATATATTTATGCATAAGAATTTTGCTATTACGAATATGCCTTATGCATTTGACTTGTAGGAAAAATCGCGTACAATCACCTACAAGAAAAGAAGGATGAGACTTGTTCCGAAGAACAAGTGATGACAATTCGAGAAATAATCCAAGAATGAAGAATAATATGACGAATGCAGCGACATCATTGATACAGAACCTTCCAGCTATGAAGAAGTAGCCAAGAAGATAGGGAAGACCAGTTCAAGAAGAATGATGTCTAGGATGCAGTATCGAGACCTGAAGGGAAGTTCGTAGTTCCATCATGCAGTAGATGGAAACATCGTGGGATACAAGGCAAGATTCATAGCACAAGGCTTCTCACGGAAAGGAGTAAACTATGAAGAGACATTTGCAGCCACTAGAAATACACATGACAGGCAGAATCATGTGTGCAAATTAAAGAAGGCCTTGTACGAGCTCAGAAGACACCCATGGGATAACAGATACATGATAAGCTTAATGAAGATCTTAACCTTTGCTACAAGGTTGAAGATTAAAGCCTATAGAGGATGACAAGCTCACAGATGGGTGCGACAAGAACTTTTGAAAAGGTTCAAGATAGAGGATCTTGGTATCCAGTGACCCTAGATGGATACATAGAATATTAGTAGTAAAGGAAGCTACTTGTCACTCCGGTACAGAATGTTTCAGTGCATAGAGTACGAAAGACAGAGGGAGAATGATGCTTCGCTTCATAGGGAGTGACTGCAAAAGATCCTGAGGTTCGACATGGTACGACAGGATGGAAAGATCACTGATGACTCTAGGCTTTACTAAGAGTAAAGCGGATTCCAACCTTTGCTTCAAGGTTAAAGGCAGAAGACCAATGATGCTCCTGTTATATGTCGATGACTTGTTCCGGACAGAAAAGAGGAACTCATTAAAGTTGCAAGAAGGAGACTTGCTGCCGAGTTCGAGATGAAGGACTTGGATATGATGCACTACTTTCTAGGCATGGAGGTGTGGCAGAATGCGGATGGAATCTCCCTGGGACAAGGGATGATGGACCGCAAGGCCATGACCACACCTATGGCATCGAACCTGAAACTATTCAGTCAGGCTTTATCAAATTTGGTCGATGCCACGATGTATCATCAAATGATTGGATCCTTGATGTACCTAAGGAATGCAAGACCAAATATTTGCTTTGTGGTGAACACATTGAGCCAGTTCCTAACAGATCCTAGACATGTTCACCTGATTACTGCAAATCATATTCTAAGGTACCTGAAGGGTACATTTGATTATGGGCTCAAGTATGAGGTGAATCAAAAGATTAACCTAGAGGTGTATGTGGATTCGGATTGGGCAGGCAGTGCCATTGATAGGAATTGCACTTCGAGGTGCTGCTTCAGTATGAGATCAGGTGTGATCTCTTAGTTTAGTAGGATGGAGTCTTGCATGGCGCTGAGAACAGCCGAAAGAGGAAAAGTGAAGCTCCAGTATGTGATCCAGATCGAGATCTCTCGAAAGAGGGAGTTTTAGCATAGTCGGTGAAACCAGGTTGTCTGAGCATAAATCCTGGCGAAGCTCATAGGTTGCTCAAACATAATCACTCCTATAGGTTGTCCTTGGATGTAATCGGTCCTGGCGAAGCTCACAGATTATCCTTGGACGTAATCATCCTTGATGTGATTCTATGCCAGACATGGCCAAAGTGAAGTTTGAGTACTTTAGGGAGAAGCTTGGTGTTCTCCAGATCGAGGTTCCCTCCAAAGGGAAGTGATGAGTTCAAGAGCCCTTCTGACATGGTGAGAGGATTGGTTCCTTCCATGATCAAATATAAGTGCTGAAGGGCATTCTTTGGGAGAATGGAGGCACCTTGTCAGTTACCAGGAATACTCAGCCTAGAGCTGAGAGCCATTCTGATATGACTATGGGATTGACTCCCACATGATCAGATGTAAGGGCAGGGCCATTCTGACATGGGGGCAGGGTGGGCCCTCCCATGGTCAGATGTAAGGGCAGGGCCATTCTGACATGGGGGCAGGCTGGGCCCTCCCATGGTCAGATGTAAGGGCAAGGCCATTCTGACATGGGGGCAGGTTGGGCCCTTCCATGGTCAGATAAAAGGGCTGGGCCTTTCTGACATGGTTGCTAGATGTGTTCCTCCCATGGTCAGATATAAGTGTTGGGCGGGCCATTCTGACTTAGGGTTAGATATAAGCGCTGAAGAAGACCTACATGGAGGCTAGGCCTACAACCAACATGAAAAAGGGCTGGCTCTGTAGAACTTCCTGTGACGAGAAGAATGAAGAGATAGCACCATTTGATTGAGATAGCGGAAGCAGTGATGATGATGATCCAATGATGATCCAGTTTTGATGATGATCTAGTGATGATGATCCAGTGATGATCTAGATGATTCAGAGAGGAAGACTTGTGCTGATAAATTGTGTCGAGAGAACACCTTCCTAGTTAAAAGGGAGTGTTGATGTATTTGTAACTTCGGAATGTATTCACTTGTATATTTTATGTATTGTACACCGATGTTTATTCCGGGAAGCATCTGTAATGTAATTGAGTCATGTCATATCCCGATGTTCCTATCGGGAGATTCAATAATGTAAACAAGTCATGTAAAGTCATAGAGGGTAACCCTCCTTATTATTGATCAAGGGTTAAAGTCCCGGCAGTTGTGGGGCCTGTTGCCGCCTAATTCACACTTTAAGATGCAGAAAAGTCACAACCTGCTATGTGTGTCCTTGGGGGCAAGTGAGAGCTGGGGACCACTGTCACCTCAGTCCGCAACTCCTCCGTTTAGGCAAGATCCCAACAGAGCCAAGGGGGGTAGTCCCTATGGGAAAGTAAGTTCCAAGTTTATTAATTAATCACTGATTAATTAAAGGGATCGTTTAAAAGGAAAGAGGCTAAGACCTTATATAAAACAAGACCAGTGCCTAGATAATGGAGTCAAAAGATAGACTTCGTCTTTATGAAAAATGAAATGTTAATCTGCAATTGAACTATAGCTTCAGTATTTAATAAAGAAATATAAGAATAAACAATGTGATTATAAACAGTAATGAATTAAAACAAATGTATGGACAAATGAAACAAATTTGCGAAATAGCAGAAAATCGTTATGAATACAGATTACTAAACCAGCCGTAAATTTAAGGTATGAAAAGATTTAAGCAGTTAACATTCACCACATGCTCATTTGCAGAATCGAAAGTAAATAAATGTACTGAGAAATAAAGTGCTGGAAGTAAAAATTGTAGTATTGTGTTGGAGAGAGAGAATGCTGAAAATGAAAAATGTTGTAGAACCGGTTTTGAAATGCTTCTTGGTTTATTTTAGTTAATTTTATTAAAGTTGTTCTTCTTGGATTAAATTTTAGAATCGGTGGTGTGACTACCCCGATCTAGAACTTCTCCAGTCAAAGAAGGAATGCTGTTGCGCTCAACAAAGTGGGAGCAAAGCCCACCCGTAGCTCACAGGTCAATCCCCAATGCCCCAGTGCTCAACAAGGAGGACGTCGAACCGCC
>LPNX010072846.1:0-26496 GCA_001517045.1 Pseudotsuga menziesii | reverse complement strand
GTCCCTAAAGGGAGATGACAAGCGGATAGAGGATACACAGGTTTGATAGGTTGTATGATTACTTTTAAACAGAAAATTAAAGTTGCATAAACTTGAAAGAAAAACTTAACTAACTACAGTAAACTCACCTCACAACAATCTTTGTGACATAGATGATGGTCTGCCACAAACATAGGTGGGTAGCTGGAAATAAAACTAGTTATCTACCTCTTCCTAATCTACTTACTTATAAATTACAAATGATTACAAAACTTTACAGAATACCCCAAGAGACTCTCTTTGGGGTTTACAATAAAATGGAAAGAATACGGAAGAAAGGGTTGAGGGTTTGAACCCCTTTTGAAGCGGTGGAAGTTTGAAGAGATTCCGGGCCTATTCGGGCATCAAATCTCCTTCAAAATGTGCATAACCCGTCATAAACCAGCGAGCTATTCTTCGCTGAAAATCACAGAAAAACACTAAATTTTTTTGTTAAAATACTAGTACAATATTCACAAATTTACATAAAAAAATATGAGTGTAAAATATTGCAGCAATGAGCGATTTAAAGGGCTGGAAACTATTATGCAGACTGAATGACAGACAAATATTTATTACAACTTTGAGCGCTTCGCGTTTTGATCACAATTGCTTGATCTCAGACGAGGGATACCACGATTAAGCTCAAAGTGTAGATAAATATAGGCTGGAAATTATACAAATGCAATATTCAAAATAACTGTAAGAATCGGAGGATAAATATCAAAGAAACTTAGCTAAACAGTGTTTAAACAATGGAAATGTAAGCCCTAACTAATATATAAGAGGTTAGGGCCCTAAAACAAAGGTTACATTCACTATACAGTGAAATAAACCCCTATTTATGAAGGCTGAAAGTAGATGGCCGAATTTAAAACTTTGCCGGAATGATATTTGGAGAGATCTCCTTGCTTTGAATAACCTGCAAATAACTTCTATGCCTGCAAGAATTGTAATCCTAGTGATGAATACCTAACACTTCCGGCAAAACACTTTGTAAAAAATGTCAAATCATTCACAAGAAAGAATAAAAACACTTTTATTCTTTAATCTCTCCACAAAACACTTTGTGGAGAGCTAACTAGAAAAATACAATAAATGCAAACAAGACAAATACAAGGTTACCTTACAAAGATTCGGATCATGAAAGAGCTTGTAGCATAGTATCCCTCCAAAGAAATTTTTATTCAATGGCCCGACTTGGGCAAATCTTCAATACAAAATATAGCAAGAGAATATGAGAGCAAGAAATTCCGGCAGCATGACAATAGCATGAGAGATCCTCATTAATGAGGGAGTGAGACCCTCATTAAATAGTTGAGACAATCCCCAACTCTTTGAAGATAAATGGTTGAGATTAGATCTAGATCTAGGGTTTAATCCACACCACTAGATCTAGGTATTTGGCTTTCTATTCTTCTCCATTAATCTCCACCTTTAGATTAATTTTTAATCAAAGGCCACAAGCTTAATCCATGTCCAAGTATTCTCCATCTTTAGATCTAGGTCTTTGGATAAATATCCACCATTAGATGAGCTTTTAGGTTTAAGAAATAAAAATGGAAAAAACATGGGCCCCAAGGTGGGCAGGCCACAAGCTTAATCCATGTCCAAGTATTCTCCATCTTTAGATCTAGGTCTTTGGATAAATATCCACCATTAGATGAGCTTTTAGGTTTAAGAAATAAAAATGGAAAAAACATGGGCCCCAAGGTGGGCGCCCTCCTCTAAATACGGCGGAATCCTCCAAGTCTGGCGTCCTCCAAAATAGTGTAAAACGTGGGCTTTAAGAGATAGCGCCCTCACTAAAGTAGCTAGCGCTCTATCTCATGGTAGCGTCCCTCTAAAATGCAATAACGCCCATTAAAATAGCGCCTCTACTAAAAACATGGCGCCTTCTCCACTAAGTATGGCGGCCCCTTTAAACATTAGCGCTCCTCCTTTTATGGGCGCATCCCCTAAATTTAGCATGGAGTTTTTTCATGGTAGCGCCCTCACTAACATTGGCTAGCGCTCCCTTTAATTTAACGTGGGTCCCTTCCATTTAGCGTGGGTCCCTTCCATTTGGTGGCGCCTCCTCTAGATTAGCGTTGACTTTCATGTGGCGCCTCTCCAAATTGTAGTAGCGCCCTCTATATTGTATCTAGCGCCTTCATTATAATAAGATGCCTCCATTTAGTGCTAGCGCTCCCACTTAATATAGTGTAGCGCACCTTCAAAATGGTGGAGACTCTTCAATGTATAGCGCCTCATCTTGATTTGGAGTGGGCCCAACTTTATATTAGCGTGGGTCCCTTGTATGCTAGGGCTTACCTCCAATTTTGATGTCCATTATGATGGTAGCGCCCTCCACTATATGCATTAGCGCCCCTCTAAACAAAAACGTGGTGCTTCCATTTGATGTAGCGCTCCTCCAAATAATAGTGCCCACCTCCATTAAAATGGCCGCCCTTCTATTTGATGTAGCGCTCCACTATTTTTGTTGGAGTCTTCATACATGGTGACGCCCCTCTTTAATGTAGAAGCCCTCCATATATGTGCTAGCGCCTCCTTAGTGAGGTTTTTTCCTTGGACGTGGTCTTTTTAGTGAGGGTCTAGCCATTTAACTTGGCTTTGACCTTAGTCATTAGCTCCACTAATAAAATTTAACCTTAGACTTAGGCTAAATTTCAATATTCACCTTAGATTAAATTTTCCAATTTAATTTTTTAAATTTTCCAATTTTGACTTAGGAAAATTAAAAAATAACTTGAAAAAAATTATATCTAGGCCATGGGGGGGTGGAAAACTTTGAGATAAATTTTCCTAGGCTTAGGAACCCACAAACCAACTTACCATGGCATTTTTTTGATTTTTTACTTCAAAATCAAAAAATGTGAATTTTGACTTAGGGAAATTAATTAATGCCCTAGGAAAAATAGACCTTGCTTACACAAAAATGGTCTATCTCCTCAACCACTCATCAGAATGACATGGGACTCGAAACAGTGGCTTAGGGGGTTTCATAGCAATTAACTTTGCATTCATAGCCCCTATTACAAAATGCCATGCTTGAGCAATTACATTATTACATCAATAACTGAGTTAATTAATCACCAAGGGGTGAAATTAATTAACCAGGAAAAAATTAATAAAATACAACAACACAACGAAACTCCGCAAGACTCTATACAAGTGTCTAGCATGGTCATGAATCACTCTTTAAAGCCTTAGCCACCTCATGGAATTGACTGGTAGAACACCTGTCACCACTTTGGAGGATTTTGAGTGAAAACCAAACCGATTAAACTCGTTTGTTCAACAAGGTCAATTGGAAAGGGAAAAACACTTGATGAGGGGACTTCCCTAACAACCCGTTCCATGGTGTGGCATCCATATCACATGACCCACACTAGCACATAAAATTACATTAATTTTCCCACGTAGGGGAGCGGACATTTCGTTTTACAAAGGGGCAATAGCCCTGCAGAAGTGAAAAATCCTCAGATTTTTTTAAGGTACAATTATGTACATGGAGTTGCCACCTAGTCGAAATAGGTGGGCAACAGGGCCCTAGGGTTATTAGACTATCCTAGAGAAGTCAGCCCTAGGTGAGTTATTGTAAGTCGGAGCAATAGTCCCCACCATTGTGTCAAGGTTAACCCTTCTTGTTGATAGGAGGGGCAAAAGTCCCCACAGTTGAGGGGCACTAGGGTTTTTAGACTCTCCTAGAGATGTCGGCCCTGGTAAGTAATTGTTAAGTGAGGTCGACATGTTGGAGTGGACATTAAGTGAACAAAAGAATATAAATAGAGAGTGGGCCTCTCTATTTATCGCACACACACACACTCATTAGGGCGCATGAGTGAGAGAGGAGAAGCTCTCTCAAGTGAGAGAGAGAGAACAAGCTGTTGGAGATCATCTTTATGTTTTCGAGTTTTACTGCTGCCATTGGTGCTCATTCTATCTCCGAGGAAGTTGCGGGGTTTTCTCCTTTATGGTTTCCCCGAGGAAAAATCTTTGTGTCTCTTGTCTCTTGTGTTTATTGCTATGCATGTTATTCTCTCAGATAAGATCATGTGATCATAATGCTTAAATGATAAGAATCTAACAGTCTATCTTTGAGTGATCTTTTGACTTATGGTTATGCTGTTATGATGCTAAATGTTATAAGATATGATATAACCATAAAAACTTAACACATGGCGCTGAGTATAGCCGAGGCAAAATATGTTGCCATTTGCTTGGCTATTTGTGAGGTAGTATGTTTCTTTTGAAAACTACTATTTGATGTGATTGATCTAACATGCATTTTTGTATGATGCAGAGAGGAGTAGTGAAGCTCCAGTATGTGATCCCGATCGAGATCTCTCGAAAGAGGGAGTGATGAGTTCCAGCATAGCCAGTGAGACAGGTTGTCTGAGCATAAAATCCTGGCAAAGCTCGTAGGTTGCTCAGGCGTAATCAGTCCTGCAGATTGTCCTCGGATGTGATCAGTCATGGCGAAGCTCGTAGGTCCTTGGACGTAATCAACCCTGATGTGATTCTATGCTAGAAATGGACATAGTGAAGTTTGAGTACTTCAGAGAGAAGCTTGGTGTTCTTCAGATCGAGGTTCCTTCCAAGGAAAAGTGATGAGTCCAAGTGCCTTTCCAACATGGTGGTAGGTTGGGCCTCCCATAGTCGAGATGTAAGTGCAGAGCCTTTCCGACATGGTGGCAAGCTAGGCCTCCCATGGTCAGATGTAAGTGCAGAGCCTTTCTGACATGGTGGCAGGATGGGCCTCCCATGTTCGGATGTAAGTGCAGAGCCTTTCCGACATGGTGGCAGGCTAGGCCTCTCATGGTCGGATGTAAGTGCTGAGGCCTTCCGATATGGTGGCAGGCTAGGCCTCCCATGGTCAGATGTAAGTGCTGAGGCCTTCCGATATGGTGGCAGGCTAGGCCTCCCATGGTCGGATGTAAGTGCTGAGCCTTTCTGACATGGTGGCAGGCTGGGCCTCCCATGGTCAAACATAAGTGTTGAGCCCTTCTGACATGGTGGCAGGCTAGGCCTCCCATGGTCAAACATAAGTGTTGTGCCTTTCTGACATGGTGGAAGGTTGGGCCTCCCATGGTCAGATGTAAGTGCAGAGCCTTTCCCCGAATGGTAGTAGGTGTGTCCTACCATGCCGGTGGATGTAAGTGCTGAGCCTTTCTAACATGGTGGCAGGCTGGGCCTCCCATGGTCAGATGTAAGTGCTGGGCATTTCCGACATGGTGGTAGGATGGGCCTTCCATGGTCGCATACAAGTGCCAAGACCTACATCCAACATGAAAAAGGGATGGCTCTGTAGAACTTCCTCTGACGAGTAGAATTGAGAGATAGCACCATTTGCTCGAGATAGCGGGAGCAATGATGATCCAGTAATGAAGACTTGTGCTGATGAACTATGTCAAGAGAATACCTTCCTAGTTAAGAGGGAGTGTTGATGCATTTGTAACTTCGGAATGTATGCACTTGTATATTTCTTATTGTATTTCATTGTACCCCAACGAAGATGTTTATTCCTTCGATCGGGAGAGTCATTAATATAATAAAGTCATGTAAAGTCATTGAGATTAACCCTTATTTGTAAGTCGGGGCAATAGTCCGCACAATTGAGTCATAGTAGGGTTATTAGACTCTCCTACTGAGGTCGGCCCTGTAAGAGTAAAAGTCAAGTGGAAAACAAGTATAAATAGAGAGTGAGAGTCTCTATTTGAAACACACTCACTCAACAGTAGCGCATGAGTGAGAGAGGAGTAGCTCGCACAAGTGAAAGAGAGAACAACTGACGGAGATCATCTTTGTGTCTTTGGGTTTTACTTTTGCTTTTGGTGCTCATTCTATCTCTTAGGAAGTTGCGGGGTTTTCTCCTTTATGGTTTCCCCGAGGAAAATTATCTCTCTTGTCTCTTGTGATTATTGTTGTGCATGTTGTTCTCTCAAATAAGATCCGAGATCATATTGATTAAATGATAAAAATCTAACAACATGTAGTTGCATGTTGTTGTAAATTAGTGTAAAAAGCTTCTAATTGGTTTCTCTATCATACTTTAGCTTGCTTCCCACTCTTTGGACAGCGAGAAAATCTCATGATATGAACACTTACATTCATCTAGATTTGTAGATTATAAGAATAGCCCCCTCTTTCATTGGTTTTTAGTCTAACACTTGTTGGCAAGTTATAACTCCATCTTGGAGAGATCAAAGGGCTCTATTTGGGAGCATGTTTGTTGTTGTTTCATAACTTTTACTTGCATATTTAAGACTGAACACGTAGTCCAAAAAGCAGCCTCAATTTCCCCCTTGGTTTGGTCAACTCAATTTGGTAAAAAAGTAGCATTGTTTGCATTTTTCACTCTTCTTCCATAAACTCGTAAGCTTGACTGTTGGCCATAAGGACCAACAGTAAACACTTCTCAAAAGCTCTGACTTGTGTCTGTAACCAATCTAGTAGGATGGTGGTGTCACAGTCCCCCTACCCTCTGCGTCTCATTTTTTGCATGTCAATTTTTGCATCTAACTTCGCACGCTAACTCTAAACTGATTCCTAACTTATAGATTAGACCACACTTCCTTTGGCTCTCTAAAATTAACCTTAGAATTTTGTCTTTTTCATTTTCCATTTCTACATACATATTACTGCATGCTAGTTTATTATGCTCATTTATTCCTTTTTTTTGTAAGTAAGAAGTCTTTCATTATATTAACAGCATGATAGAAAATTACAGCCCGAATCCTTTAGTCTAGACCATAACATCGACCACTACCCAGCCTTCCCACAGAAAGTTTGACCAAAAAATTTACCCAAACCTCCATTATAGTAGAAATCTTCGTAGGACTGAGATACAAAAGGTCTCTGAAAAACCCCGCTTTCTAACAGTTTGAACAAAATACTTCTTGACTGAGGTAAGAAGGTGCCTATAGACTACTAAAAACAAACTTACATCGAATCTTAAAAAGCATGCATTCCAATGCAGATCCACAACATACCTAGGAGCCATTGCACTTGACCACTCAGAGTAGGATATATGGAAGGCCTAGAATACCACCCTGGCGTGAGCTCTCATCCGTCAGTTTTGGGATAGGCATAGGAGGCGGAGGTGGAGGAACCAACACCCCAAGCCTCTTCATGAGCATGTCCACCTTAATGTTCAACTTGTTGATATCTGAGGTCATTGTCGTTCGTCATTGGTCCATACGACCGGCCGCTTCATCCATCGTTTCCTTGTCCCACGTCGCCCGACCAACAAGATTTTTCATAACTTAGAATAGGGCCACAATCTTCTCATACAGACTAACCCTGCCAACAGAATCTCCTGGGTCAAGGATCCACTCTTCTACCTTCCGACATTCTTCTTGAAGAATCTCTCTGTCAAACTCATCCCACAATTGTTTCTCCGTGTCATTAACTCTTTGTTGAATTTCACTGGGGAGCTCGAGCTCATACATCTTGGCCTCCCACATAGCCTTACACTGGACTCGTGCGATCCTTCCAAAATCCTCCTATTGGTTAGAAGAGCGCTTCCCCTTCCCTTTCCGACCTTCCATTAACTCGTCACCCCCTTGCACAGAGCCTTCAAAAGAGGTCGCACTCTCCACTTTCTGTAGACTCTTGTTATGGAAACAACATAATACAGACACCTTGTGTAGTAACTCCTGTCACCCAACGCCGCTCTAAATAGCAGATCCCTTATTAGAAACATCATAACGCTCCTGCGACATGACACTGCAGGTACAGTCTGTAGTCCGAGCCAAATAAATTTCATATAGGGACCCATATTTTCCTACTCTATCACTCCTGCTTCTAATCTCTCGAAAAGATGGAATTCTGATGTTGGTTTGAAGCGGAATCAAATCCTGCATGTCCTTCACATGGGCCTCCCTCCCACCCATCTGATAATCCACGTGTCCAAATTAGAGCTCATGGACTGTCCGATGGCCAGCACGGCTTGTGTCATGATTATTCTGCATGTCTTTGATTGTGAATTTCACGCAACTGGCTCACCCTGTCTCATCAGTCACCTCACTCCACTCTTTAGCTTTGATAGCTCGACACGTTTCCATACCCAAGTTCGTCAGCTAATCCACCACCTTATTCCCCTGTCATCAAACATGGCTAAAGCTGGCAGCCAGGAAACCCTTGAGTTTCTCCACCCTTCCTTCAAGTCTCCACGAATGTGCCACCTTGACACTATGTGTAGCATTTTGGAGCTTAGTAGCCATTTAAATGACTACCTGGGAGTCCCCTTCAATGATTATTGGCATCCAGTGGTTTTCATTAAACATTTCAATACCTTGCAGAAGGCCTTCTATCTCGACTACATTGTTGGTTTCCCATCCAATGAAACCAAAGCCAAATCCCCTCATGTTTCCTCTGCTATCCCGCACAATGTACCCATAAACAGCCAATCCTGGATTACCCTTCAATGCACCATCGATGTTTAGCTTGAAAAGCTGTCAGGAGGAAGCTTCCATTTCCCTACACTGATCATCATTGTGGCTGGGCTTNAAACAGCCAATCCTGGATTACCCTTCAATGCACCATCGATGTTTAGCTTGAAAAGCTGTCAGGAGGAAGCTTCCATTTCCCTACACTGATCATCATTGTGGCTGGTCTTTTCTTGGTCATGTTTGGATGCATGGGTCGTGACAAACCCCATTTCTGCAGAATGTGTGCTTTCTACTCATTGGCTTCCCAATCCGCATTTTCCCAGATTCCCACCCTTATGGTTTCTCTCATTCCGGTCGTGATGGTGTTCCAAACTTTGCTAACAGACCTAGTTTTTCCTTGGAAGGTCCTTGAATTCCTCTCCCTCCTTACTTCCCAGAGCACAAAGTAGGGGAAAATTTCCCACAAACAGTTCAGAATGGGGTTTTGAAATGGATTGTTGGTCCACTCGATAATCGTCTTGTATGGATGTTGTCTTACCCGATCAAATCTCCGGAAAAATTCCACCCTGTGGTCCCAAAAGACAGAGGAAAACTTATAGGCATCCAGGAGGTGGCTGGTGATCTCTTCTTCTAACTCGCACAGGCAACACTGGTAAGGACCCAACATCCCTCTTTTCTTGATATTTTTGCCTATTAATATTTGGTTTCTCATTACAAGCTAGCCGAAAATAGTGATCTTGGGCCACAATTTCCCCATTTTCTATCTGTAGGTTGGATATCGGCCTCAATCAAAATGTCGTATGCTTCCTTCGTTGTGAAGGGTCCTTTTTGGTTATAGCCCCATCGGAGCTTATCACTTCTTGGATTATTTTTCTCGTCCATCTATTATCCAAGGTTTCCTCCAGTCTTTCCACCTCCACCCCTGGGCCAAAGCTTTCCCACCATTCCTTATCATCCCAAATGCGGAAGTCCTAATCCTCTATCTAATTTTTCCATATGTCTTTTACCCTAACAATTCCTTGGGAGATGCATGCTTCCATAGTCTGATGCAAATCCCTATAGCGCTCGAGTGGGGGTAATTGTTGCCATGAGTCTTCCCAAACCCGGGTTGTCTGGCCATTCCTGAGTTCCCAAATTCTATGGTCCTGGACCAAACTTCTCCCCATCTATGCAGTTCGCCAAATATGGGAACCCGGCCAGGGTATGTGCTGAGAAAAGAATGAGCTCTTTTTTATCCCATCCCTCTGCATATTTGGTATGCCATGGCTCCTCCCATGGTTCCTTGCCATGGATCACTCATCTCCACCATAGCCTGGCAACACTTACCACACTTGTCTTTTCAAGGTCTCTAAGTCCTAAACCTCCATGGTGTTTGGGGGTACAAACCACTTCCCAATTCACTAGAGCCCACTTCCATTTTTCGTTGTTTCTACTCAAGAGGAAATCCCTTTGCATAGCCCTAATCTCTTTCAAGGCTGCTTTTGGAGCCACCAAAGTGGGAAGGAGATAAGTCAACATTGCCTGTAGCAAAAATTTTACCAACACCAATCTGTTGGCCAAATTAAGGGGCCTCACAGTTCAACTCCTCAGGCATTTTTTCATATTGTCGAGAAGTTCCGTCCAGGAGGCTTTTTTCACAAGAGAATTCACTAAAGGGGTTCTTAGATATTTGGATGGAAGGGAGCTCTCTTGAAAGCCCACGATTAATTCCATTTAACTAACATTCTAAAAAACACTTCACATTAACTAAATTTAAAATGAATCCTCCCTAGAGATGTATTCCAACGTCCATAACTACAGAATTCTCACTTTAGGGGAAAGTTCTACAGTGGAGGGACCATACTAGGTAGTGATTACTGGGAGTTCTCATGCTATACCCTCGTTTGGTGTATTGCGTCGGATTCCCTGCGACTCCGATCTAGTCACCTCTTCTTACAGTACAACACTTGCCATCTGGACTTGTTTGCACGTGTCACGCGTATATTGCAAGCTTCTCTTTCCCCTTAATATTCCACAAGTAAGAAACAGTTGATCCTTGCATCCAACAGGTTCACAATTCGACAATCCTCCATTTAACAAGCAAGTCAATCCTTACTTCAGTGAGTTCATAGTTTGCCTTTGCTTCCACTTTCTAGTAATTAGATAACTTTCCTTTCTGCTGGTAAATTAATCCATAGTGTAGCTTGCAAGAATTTCTAGTTCTACAATCGTATCCCCTTTGCCCAATGGTTAAAGCACTGATCTCGATTATATACATGTTGAAGCTTTGATTTACTTGTTGTAGTGATTGCAAATGTTAATTTCCTTGTTAGATATACTACTAGATTAATTTCCTAGTTTCTTTTATTAACTCCTAAGTCTCTTTTTCCAAAGCGACCCTCCTTAGATTTCTTAAGGTCTACCTCCCTTGGATTTTGTTTACGAGTTGGCCTAAACAGAAGGAGTTTAGTGTTGTGATGATAGTTGATCTTCACTCATTGACTTGCCCCCAAGGCCACTCTCAGTGAGTTGAGATTTTCTCATGTTTACATGCAAATCTAGGCTGCAACACTCTCTGTATTGTATTATGTATTTATATGAGTACAAAATTAGTGGAGAGTAAGGTCATCTTTGACCATGTCTCCTAGGGTTACAATTATAAAATACATATTTGTTAAGATTTTAAAAGTTGTTATACCAAAAACAAAAGGATCTCTGAAAGAATAACAAGCACATTAGAACAAAAGAGAACACAAAGATTTATCCTAGGAAACCCTCATGGGGAAGAAAACCCGACAAAACTTCCTCTATATAGACTTCAACCAAGTACAGTGTAAGACCCAAAGAACAAGACTAGACTCTTTCCTCTCCCCCAGATGGATTGTCTCTTCTCTCTCTAGCACAATTGCTTGAGTGTTCTACTAGTCCAAATGAGGGAAGCGCCTCTTTTGTTTATACTAATCAGCTGAGAGGCCTAATAGACCAACTGGTTCAACTTCTCCTTGCTCCCAAGGCTGACTTGCCTTGCAAGACTAAAAAATACATAGTAATAATACTTTTGTGGGTACAACTGACCTGACTTACAACAAAGGTTTTTACCTCAAGACTTTACATGACCAAATACATCAATGACATCCCTAGTCGGAGGAACATCTCTGGAAGGGGTAATAACAATAATAATAGGAAATAGAATATCTTCCGCAGTTACATTTCTTTAACACTCCCTCTTAACAAGGAAGGTATTCTATAATACAACGACATGTCTGTACAATTGACTGCTGAATATATATGTCATACAAAGTTTCCACAATTACATCAACATCATCATCATCCATGGAACATCATCATCATAGACATCTCTATCATCTGGTATTGTCTCGAGCATCATCATCATCTCAAGCATCATCTCTGGTATCATCTCAAGCATCATCTCTGACATCATCTAGGTCATCATCTCTTGCATCATCTCGAGCACATCATCTCTGGCATCATCTTGAGCATCATCATCATCCCGAGCATCATCTCTTCGAGGATCAGCATCATCTCTTCGAGCATTAGCATCATCTATGGTGTCATCTCGAGCCTCATCATCTCTGGTACTGAATGCACGAACTCGTCTACAAGTGAATGCAGGACCACTCTCCATAAGAGAGTTCTATCATTTGCAAGACCATCCTCAGCTGGTAAGTGCTAGGACCACTCTAATCAAGAGAGTGTTCTTGTCCATAGGACCATCCTCAGATAGGATACTGTCGTCTTCAACTAAATGCAGATATCGTCTGCAACTAAATGCTGGACCACTCAACATATGCGAGTACTATCGTCTATAGGACCATTCTCAGTCGATAAGTGCTAGGACCACTCTCAACAAGAGGGTGTTCTTGTCCACAAGACCATCCTACAAGTGAATTCAAAATCACTCTCCAGAAGAGAGTACTATCGTCTGTAGGACCATCCTCAGTTGGTAAGAGCTAGGACCACTCTCAACAAGAGACTGTTCTTGTCAGCAAGACCATCCTATAAGTGAATGCAGGATCACTCTCCAGAAGAGAGTATTATCGTCTGTAGGACAATCCTCAGCCAGTAAAGGCTAGGATCACTCTTAACAAGAAAGTGTTCTTGTCCGCAAGACCATCCTACAAGTGAATGCCTAATCACTCTCCAGAAGAGAGTACTATTGTCTGCAGGACCATCCTCAGCCGGTAAAGGCTAGGACCACTCTCAACAAGAGAGTGTTCTTGTCCTTGTCCACAAGACCATCCTCAAGGAGGATACTATCGTCCACTAGTGACTGTCGGACCTCATCAACATCTGCATGCACACTGGCCTTTTCTACACTGGCACGTCACTGCCAACTCATCGTCAATAATAATCTTATAATCACTCCCTCTTTCTAGGGAGGTCCTTTCGGACTACACCAAGCTTGTCTCAAAAGTGTTCATACTTTACACGAGATAGAGGCTTAGTCAACAATCAACAACTTGTTCCTCTGTACGAACATGCTGAAGCTTCACAGTTCCTCTCTGTATCATATCCCGAATGTAATGATACTTTATCTCTATATGCTTTGACTTATCATGAAACATCGGGTTCTCTGTTAACTTGATGCAACTCGGGTTGTCACAATAAATCTCTGTTGCATCCATCTCGGTATTGAAAAATCTTGCCAATAGTTTGCGAAGCCATACTGCTTCCCTACAGGCTGAACATGTTGCATTGTACTTAGCCTCGGCTGTATTGAGGGCAACACTTGTTTGCTTTCTACTAAGTCATGAGATCACACCTAATCCCAAACTGAAACAACATCCCGAAGTGCTCTTTCTATCTTCAGCACTTCTTGCCCAATCCGAATCAGTATAGCCACACTATATGAATTCAATGTCGGCTATATATCTAATTCCACAACCCAATGTATCTTTCAGGTACTTCATAACATGTTTTGTTGCAACTAAATGAACATGTCTGGGCACCCACCATATACTGAGTCAAGGTGTTCACAACAAAACATATATATGGTCTTGTATTTGTCAAATACATTAGTGAGCCAATAATCTGTCTGTATAATGTGGCATCTACTCTTTTTGAAGAATCATCATTCAGTAGCTTCAAGTTTATCACCATCGAAGTGTTGATTGCTTTGCAATCTAACATCCCAAATCTCTTCAAAATCTCTATTGTGTATTTTCCCTGGTTTAGGAAAATCTCATCAAGAAACTGCCATACTTCAAGACCTAGGAAATAGTGCATTGTGCCAAGGTCTTTCATCTCAAATTTTGTTGCAAGATTCTTCTTACATTCGCTGATGAGCTTCATACAATAGTAATATCATGATTCCGTCATTTTCAACCTTAATAGTAAAGGTTGGAATCAGCCTTACTTTTGGTAAAACCCAAATTCATTAGAAATCCATCAATTCTTGCATACCATGCTTCGAGTGCTTGTTTTAACCCATATAGAGCTTTCTTTAATCTGCATGCATGTGTTTCCTTGTCGTGGGTTTCAAATCCTGGTGGTTGCTCAATATATACTTCTTCTTCTATGACTCCATTTAGGAAAGTTGTTTTTACATTCATTTGTTGTAGCTTCCATTTCATTTTGGTTGCCAAGGCAAGGACAGTTTTGATACAGGTATATCTTGCTATTGGTGCAAACGTTTCTTCATAATCAATTACTTCCTTTTGTGAAAATCCTTGTGCGACAAATCCTGCTTTAAAATTTTCAATACTTCCATGTGTTGAATCCTTCGTCTTGGAAATCCATTTTGAAGAAACTACTGACTTATCCTTTGGTCTTGGCACCACATCCCAAACATCATTCTTTATTATTGACTAGTATTCTTCGATCGTAGCCTGCATCCATTCCTTCTTCTTTGAAGCTTCCTCAAAACATGTGGGTTCTTCATCAACAAGATTGCTCATTAGTGCCACATAGTTTTAATAGATCCTTTGTCTTTTTGCTTCTTTGATTACATCACAAGCCCAAGTTGGTCTTCATTTTATTGAGATCATCTTTTGGGGTGTTTCCATGAGTCCTTGAGGTTCTTCTAGGCCATGATCTTATTGTATAGGATCTTCAATATCTCTAATTGTTGGTCTGGTACCTTATGTGGTCCTAGGAGCCTCCTATTCTTCTTCATGATCTTCATCTGCAAAGATCTTTCTGGATTTGGTGAAGGCTACATCTTCATCAAATGCGACATCTCTACTGATCTCAATTTGGCAGAATCCTGGAATATAGATTCTATAAGCTTTTGACTGTTCACTGTATCCAACAAATTTTCCCTTCTTTCCTTGAAGGGTCCAACTTTGATCTTTTCTACTTTGGAACATGTAGGCATACAGGACAACCAAATATCTTCAGGTGGCTCACTTCGGACTTTTTACCGGTGAACATTTCTTCTTGGGTTTTGTTTCCAAGAGCACTATGAGATATTCTATTCTGGACATAGACTACGGTTCTTGTTGCTTCTGCCCATTAGTGCACAGGCAAACTTGATCATGGATCATTGCTCTAAATGCTTCCATGATGGATCTATTCTTCCTTTCTGCTACTCCATTTTATTGTGGATTATAGGGTGTGGTAAGCTCCCTCTTAATCCCAACTTCCTTACAGAAGTCCTTGAATTCATTTGAAGTGAATTCTCCTCCATTATCTAATCTTAAGATCTTGATCTTCTTTTCAGATAGATTTTCCACAAGAGCCTTAAATTCCTTGAATTTTATAAATATTTTATCTTTCCTTTTAAGAAGTATATCCAAGTCTTATGAGAGTAATTATCAATAACGGAGACATAATATACATACCCACTTAAGGAAGTGGCTAACATCGATTCGCACACATTTGAGTGTACAATGTCCAAGATCCCTTTTGCTTTGTTGTACTACTTGGGAATGGATTCTTGTTATTCTTTCCTTGAGCACATCCTTTACATACTCCTCCATGATCGATCTGGATCTTTGGTAGACCTGTGACAACCTTTCTCACAATTGGCAATGCTTTGTAGTTTACATGAGCAAGTCTTCTATGCCATAGTTCACATGGACTGATGGTGCTAGCTGTAAGGGCTGAGTCTACGTGTCCTTTCAATTTGTAGAGTCCTCCTTTGACACCAATTACAGTAGCATCATATATTGTTTTCCCTTTCGGCCACATAAGGACTTCACCATCTACAAAGGAAACTCTAAACCCTTTCTTATCTAGAGCTGAGATGGAAAGAAGATTCTTCTTTAAACCTGTAGCATGTAAGACTTCTTTCATCTTCATGAACTTTCTAGTTCTTAATTTGTAAGAGGCTTCTCCCATTCCTTTGATGGGGTACTCATAATCATCTCTAAGCTATACCTTATGTGAATAGTCTTTTTGGGTAAGACAAGAGAGTGAATCCTTATTTCCTGTCATATGTTTGGAAGCACCACTGTCTATGAGCCCAGTGTCACTTCCATGAGGGATTCAAACTGTGAGAGTTGAAATTAGGACATACTCTTCACTAGAGTCTTCATTCTTTGTGTTCTTTTCCTTGTCTAATTCATTTTCTTCAGTTGCACGGGCATGGTACTTTCAGTTCTTCTTCTTGAACTGAACTTTCTTAAGAGGGAAATGTCTAGCAATATGTCCCATCTTATGACATGAGTAACATTCAAAGGATGAATAATCCCTTCTAGGTTTCTTATTCTTCTTGAATTTAGGTGATCTTCTAGGAGATGAACCTTGACTCTTCCTTTTGATTCTTCCATTCTTGGTGTGTGTAGCTAGAGCTTGATCTTAATTATCATTTAGCTTCTCTTCTCTGTTTATTATCTTTCCTTCTTCTTGTACACATTCTTCCCATAGCTTGCTAAACTTGGTTAACTTTCTTCTAGCACATATTCCTCTAATGAAAGAATCCCATTCTCTAGGGAGACCATTTAGGGTGGTCATCACCACTTCTTCTTCAACCATATCACCAATGGTTTATAAATTTCTAATTGTTTTTAGATCTAAGATACTCTTGAGAAATATGATTGTATGGTCTATGTCTTTTGTATCTTCACATCCTTGAGTTGGTTTCTCAAGGTCATTCTTATGTTGATGTTCTTACCTTCAAACATATTAGTTAGTGCATCAAACATTTCTTTTGGAGTATTCTTTGAACATACGTAGGAGATCAACTAATCTTTGATGGAATTAGCTATGATACTTTTTACTTTGATCATATCCTTTTTGTGTTTGGCCTTTGCCTCCTCTCCCGCTGGTTCCCTAACCTCTTCTTTGATAAAGCCATCTAGGTAATGTTCTTCAAGGATGAGCATGATTCTATACTTCCATGCTTTGAAGTTCTCTACTCCCTCAATCTTTTTCAAGCTTGGTATTGTTTGTCATCTTTAATGAATGAAAACTTCAAATGGAAATATAGGAAATATAACTTACCAATATGATGACTACTTTTGGAATTTGCTTCAGGGTGACTTGGGGTTTGACTGAAAAACCCTAATTTTCCAATTGGAATCACTTGTAAAGCTAATTGGAGGAAAAGATGCACCTCCCTAAGGTGAGCTAGACAATATCTTTCTTTTCTGAAATCTAAGGATAGAACCTTGAAAACTATGATGCCCTAGTTTCTCCATGCAACAGTGGTAGGTAAAAAAGTGAAAATCTTCAGAATGAAAAACTGCTTC
The DNA here is from genome assembly GCA_001517045.1 of Pseudotsuga menziesii. Taxonomy (NCBI): domain Eukaryota; kingdom Viridiplantae; phylum Streptophyta; class Pinopsida; order Pinales; family Pinaceae; genus Pseudotsuga; species Pseudotsuga menziesii. The sequence continues at coordinate 9,449 of LPNX010072846.1, read as the reverse complement.
GACGGAAAGATGCGCCTTCCTAGGGCAAGTTCAATGGACCTTCTTTTCCAGTTGATCTGTGGAGGGAGGTATCCGAAATAGTAAACCCTAGCTTGACGGATTGCAGGATAAGTTGTTGCACAATGTCTTCTTTCAGGTTAGCTCTGATACCATGTTAAGATTTTAAAAGTTGTTATACTAAAAACAAAAGGATCTCTGAAAGAATAACAAACACAACAAAACAAAAGAGAGCACAAAGATTTATTCATGAAAACCCTCGTGTGGAAGAAAACCTAGCAAAACTTCCTCTATATAGACTTCAACCAAGTACAATGTAAGACGCAAAGAACAAGACTAGACCGTTTCCTCTTCTCTAATTGGACTATCTCTTCTCTCTCTAGAGAAACTGCTTGTGTGTTCTATTTGTCCAAATGAGAGAAGCACCTCTGCTATTTCTACTAATCAGTTGAGAGCCCTAATAACCCAACTGGGTCGACTTCTCCTTGCTGCCAGGGTCGACTTGTCTCGGAAGACTCAAAAATACATAGTAATAATACTTTTGTGGATACTACTAACCCGACTTACAACGAAGGTTTTTACCTCAAGACTTTACATGACCAAATACATCAATGACATCCCTAGTCGGAGGAACAACATCTCCTGAAGGGGTAATAACAATAACAATACAAAATAGAATAACTTATGCAGTTACATTTCTTTAACAATATTTAGATAAATGATCATCTTCAACCAAGTCACTTACGATATAACTGCAACAATGTAGGTGAACTATAAAACTTAAAGTAAAAATGAAATAAAACATAAATATGATACATGTTCAAACTAGATCCACTATAAACTGGAGACCAAGTCTTATAAACAATTCATTAACATTTTAGACAACAATCTAGCTCCTTCACTTTGGTTGCTATGACCTTAAATGCAATCACGTGTCTAATTATAGTTGGCACTAAGTTACTATCAATTAAAAGAATTTAGATCAATATGATTAGTTTTAAGTACTAAAAAACTAAAATGTAAAATGCAACACTAGCTGGAGGTAGAAAGTTCATGAATGATCTTATCATCCCTTACTATGCGGGACCAATAAAAGGCCATTCTATAAGACTCCTTGGCAGCAATCATCTAAGATAGTTTTAAATACTATAATCCAACCTATGCCAAACAGTTTTACACAGAAAGCATGACAATAACAATGAGCATTTATGAATTCCAAAGAATTTTTTTGTCAAACAAAATGTTTATAAAGCAAAATCCATGTTTCCAAAGATGAACGAAAATTACACAGTTTTTTCAACAAAACAGAAAACCATGTTTTCATACGCATGAAAAGATATCATAATTACTAAACCCCGCAGCATTTATATATAGAACAGTTATCTGACAGTTGACTTACAGTTTCTCTTTATATATATCCATCTTGGCATCAATATCTGCAACATTAGAGGCATGGCAAAGTGATCCCAAAATGACAGCAACCAAGAAACAACCAACACCAGGGAAAAGTATGTGTGCTTTGTTCAGCCCATCATCTAGAAAATAATTTATAGTAGTCCCTGCACCAATTAATTGCCACATCTTTAATCTCTCTCTCTCTCTCTCTCTCTCTCTCTCTCTAATTTCAACTAGAATCTTTGGAAGAAATTGATACACTTGAAAAGAAGGCTTGACAAAAATATCTAAAATGAGAATGCACAGAAATAGTAGTAGCCACGACAAGAATTCAACAAACTGAACAGAAAAAGAAAAAGAAAATATAACACATATAGTGCATATTAAGAATTATGGGGGTAATCTAAACTAAATTATTAAACATAGATAGGAATGTACTTGAGTCTATCTTACACTTGAAAAGAAGGCTTGACAAAAATATCTAAAATGAGAACACACAGAAATAGTAGTAGCCACGACAAGAATTCAACAAACTGAACAGAAAAAGGAAAAGAAAATACAACACATATAGTGCATATTAAGAATTATGGGGGTAATCTAAACTAAATTATTAAACATAGATAGGAATGTACTTGAGTCTATCTTTCAAACCTCAACAGTGAACACCAAACCACACATTATGCTATGAATGTTGTTTATGTGGTTCCATAACATGATATGAGACAAATTTCATTGTTAGAAAAGGCAGTGTTGCAAAAAATCTCTAATTTTTTTAAGTTTCTCAGTTTACCATTTTTTCTGAGTTTTTCAGGCACAAGTTTATGCTTGCCAACATGTTCCCCGATATTTCTGACATGTTTATTTCCAGGCCCTCAGCTATATATTTCCTGTAACAATGTTTGTGACATTCAGAAAAACACAACCCACCAAATTCATCCACGTTCCCAATTGTAAAAAGGATAAAAGTGCTACTTATTTTTGTTTTGTGCACTCAAGAATTCCCTGCTCCAAAATGATCAGAAAGCTCTAGTTATTCTTATAAACCCTAGAGTCTCTAAATGATATAGACATTTGTGTGATCATTAGAACTCAAAAAAATCCACAGCAGATTATCTAATCCTATTGCACCCCCCTACCTCAAAGTAGCAATTGAGATAAAGTCCAGAAGAGCAATGCTAGCCTATGGGCAACTTAACAGGGAGGCCATTGTCGCCTGACCAACCCTCTTTGTCACTTTAGGCCGGCTCTCTTTCAGAACAAGGGGGGCTTCCCTAATATAGGATTGCTAAAGCTTAGGTATTTAGGTTCACAGTGAAAATGAAGGGTGTCTTTAGCCAAACACAAGTTGTATAATAGGAAAATAACAAGGTGATGGGTGGACCAAGCCTAGTGCCAAGTCCACTAGGAAAGGAATTAAGGATAGCAATGAGAGCCTAAGAGGGCATTCTCTTATGTGATTGTGTAGCCAGAATCAGGTAGAAATACAAAGTTATCATGGTGCACATTAAAATCAGAAATTACTTTTGTGAGTTACCCTAATTATGGAGAAAATCAAAATATATGTGAGGGTGTATTTATCAAGGGAATTATTATATGGCAGCTAGCTCTTGGTTAGGATGTAAAACACGCACTAAACATCTCCAATAGTAATACAAAGATACATGAAAGGGGAATATGCCACAATATATATCTTCCTAACAATAGTGCAACCTTCTTGATTAGGAATCATGCTACCTGTTGATGTGCACAAGTTAGCAGCCAAAGAAGAGGAACAAGCTGATCTGCTGATAACACAACACAACTATGAACTCTCTTCCCAACATGTTACTACCGACAGAGGATTCACCACTTTGGACTTCTTGAACCCAACAGTTAATGAGTGCAAACTTTCCAAGGGAGAGACCCTAGCCAAGCTTTTCCCCAAAGCTATCCTACGTGAGCAAGATGACCTCAAGTATACACCTAGCTACGCTTTTAAAAGAGGTGTCTAATGGGTAAGCAACAAGGGAAGCTAGACACAGTCTAGGCTAAGGTGATTAATTAATGATGTTCAATGTTACACTGTTACACCAGTAACCATTTAATTCATAGCATGAGAGTGAAGCACATTACCATAAAATGAAAACAACATGATACAAATAACATCAAACCATCATTAGTGTAACATCTCCAATTATACGTAAATAAAAACATTTTAATTATATATACCAATTCGTAAAAAATAAGATGATACTCCATAAGATGTTATGATTTACGTTCTTTACTAGTTGTGACTACCAACCAAATGCATCTTAATTCTGACTATAAGATATGAGTAACATTAGATCCATACAACCTTTAAACTATGTTTAGCGTTATAAACCAGATGTTTCTTTTGCGACAATACTCTGATGCAAGTACTGTTATAATGTCACTACTTACTTTTGTCGTTAAAATTACTTTGATTTTCTATTGGCTGAAAGTGTGGTGGATGTTGGTTTATGTTCGAGTTTCCAAACACTAGGCCTGATTGGCTCACTCACATACAAACCAGAAACAAATATACTGATCATGTTTTAAATTTATTTCTGTACAGAAATATAAAAATTTGTTTTGCAAGAAAATGCAAGGTGTTGAAGCATCTACTGAAAACGGATCTCATCACAATAATCTAGACAACATTTATGTGGAACTAAATAATCAACCCTCCGAGTTACTGCAAACATTGAAAGAGTTAAAAGATTAACTACAAACTGTGAAAATAGATAATGAAAGAATTTTGGAACTAAATCAGATTTTACTAGACAAAATACAACAACAGAGAAAAAGATAAAAGAAATGCGGACGAAACTGATTCTGAAACAGTATCGTACAAACACAAGGGTAAGAAAGTAAAATATTATGATACTGAATCTTCTTCAAAAATTAACGCAAGGTCGCATAGAGGGAGGTATAGATACACAAGTGAAAGTACTGAAAGCAACGATAAACCTAGGAAAATGAAGTATAAACCTTATGAAGAAATCTCTGGAGAATTTAAAAAGATAATTTAAGTAGAAAAAATCAGCATCGGCAAATTTAAGTAGAAAAAATCAGCATCGGCAAAAAATCGGCGAGCGCCAGAAAACATCTTCTCGACAACATCGGTGAAAAAATCGGCAAAAATCGGCAAACCGGGACAAGCATTAAAAAATGCAAATTTTGTACTTCAATAGGGTCAAAATTTCTTTACCGATTTTTTCCCCTATTTGCCGATTTTTCCCAATTTTTCCCGATTTTTTGCCGATGCTGATTTTGTACTAATATTTTAACAGCAAATTTTTTAGTGTTTTATGTGATTTGCAGCAAAGAATAGCTCGCTGGTTTTTGACAGGTTGTGCATAAGTAAAGAAGAGTTGATGCCCAAAAAGACACAAAATTTCCTCAACTTCAACCGGCACAAAAGGGGTTCCAATCCTCACCTCTTTTCCATATTTTTCTGATTATTGTAAACCCCAAAGAGAGTCTCTTCGGGTATTCTTCAAAGCTTAGAAGCTTTTGTAATCTATAATAAATAGAGTAGGAAGTAGAGTAGGAAGTAGGCTAATATTTGCTTAAGTTTTTTCTGTTTATGCAAGTTTTATTTTTCTGCTAAAGTAATCGTACAACCCATTAAAACCTGTGTATCCTCTATCCACTTGTCATCTCCCTTTAGGGAATTCAAGCTGGATATGAAAAGCAGGGGAAGTGGGGGCTTAGGTAATTAGACTAATTTTCCTTTTCTTATACTACAATCTACAATCAAACACTGTATTTCCCAAGTCATCTTAGTGATCACTTTAAAATCTACATTGCATCTTAATCACCCAAGACTTAAAATTAACCCATAAAATTAACCAACAAAGCTTCTCTATTTCTTGCTCCTCTACTCGGTTATCACCCTCCGGGGTACTCCGAGATACGACCAGGGGAAAGGGAAGTCTTAGTTTAATAGGCATCCATCTAGAGATTTTCAAGTTGATTAAAAACAGTGACTCGAAAACTGCAAGGGGTAGTAGACCGAGGGGGTCTCTAGGCGCCTCGTCGTCCTCCTTGTGAGCACCAGGCCATTGGTGTTTGAACTGTGAGCTAGGGGTGGGCTTTGCTCCCACCTGTTGAGCGCAACAGCAATCCCTCTTCGGTTTGAGAAGAACTAGATCGGGGTAGTCACACCACCGGATCTACAACTTAATCCAAGAAGAACAACATTAATAAAATTAACTAAAATAAACCAAGAAGCACTTCAAAATCGGTTCTACAACACATTTATTTCAAGCATTCTTTCACTACAATCCGTACTACAATTTTTACTTCCAGCACTTTATTTCTCAGTACATTTATTTGCTTTCGATTCTGCAAATGGTCATGTGGTAAATGCTTATCTGTTTAAGTTCTATCCATACTTTTAATTTACTGCTGGTTTAATAACTCTCATTCATAGCATTTTTGTAAATCTGGTTCATGATTCATACTGGTAGACAATCTATACATTGTTGAAAGTTTTGTTTCCTTATTTGGTTTATTCATATATTTCATTGTTAAACACTTAAGCCATAAGTTCATTCATAGCTTAAATCTCTAAATTGTTTTATTTTTAGTAATCTTGTAAACTGGTAACTTATTTTTGACTCCATTATCTAGGCACTGGTCTTGTTTATTATAAGGTCTTAGCCTCATTCTGTAAACGATCCCTTTAATTAATCTTTAGTTAATTAATAAACCTGGAACATAGTCTTTCCATAGGGACTACCCCCCTTGGCTCTGTTGGGATCTTGCCTAAACGGACGAGTTGTGGACTGAGGTGATAGTGGTCCCCAGCTCTCACTTGCCCCCAAGGACACACATAGCAGGTTGTGACTTTCCTGCACCTTAAAGTGTGAATTAGGCGGCAACATCTTTGGCGCCGTTGCCGGGGACAAGTCATTTGTCCTTGGTCCGACTTAATTAACTAATTTATTATTTTTGAATTCTTTAATTCTTTAAAACTGCTAATAAAATTTTTAATTAAATTTTAATAATTTGTTTACCCATATTAGAGCTATCTTTTTCTCCAAGTGGCGACTCCACTTTCAAATATAGTAAGGTATTCTACCCGGAGCCATTCAGTTGGTCTACTCAACTCCCTCGCCGAACCTGAAAGGGTATATAGGAGGAGGTTGAATAGGCTTGCTCCCCATAGACTCCTTGCAAGTCTTGGAGAAGAGGCTGTCTCTGATATCCATTTGTTGTTTGTCCAAAACAACCAACCCACACCAATGGATGATTTATGTATGCCATGTGATTTTTCTGACATCGTTGGTTTTCCTCATGATTTGCCAGAGAAAGCTATCGAAAAGTTACCTTCATTTCAAGGTAATAATGCCGTCAGTGCCAAATCACACATCACCAGGTTCAACCAATGTCTCGCCAAGTGGTGTCATACTCATAACTATGAGGATGTTAAGATGAAGCTGTTTATTTTATCTTTAGAAGATGATGCTATGGAATGGTTTCAAGATCAGAGTGATAATAAGTTCAAAACTCTCAAAACCATCATTGATGCTTTCTATAATAGATGGGGTGATAGAAGAGATAACCATTTCCTGTTGGCAGCCCTGCATACCAGTCAAAAGCAAGAAAATGAGACTATGGATGAATTTAATAAAAGATTTAATGACTTAGTAAAAAGTTTACCTACAGACATCAAGCCCAAAGAAGCATCTCTCTTGATTTATTACATCCAAGCATTTGAAGGTGAAATGAAATATCAAATAAGGGATAAGGAACCTACAGATCTTAAGGATGCACAAGAAAAGGCTATCAAGATAGATAAGAACATGCAAGCTGCTGGTAAATCTAGTATTCCTGGGTTTTCAAGGGGTAGTTCTTCAAAGACTAATGAAATTAAAAAGGTTAAGTTTGAAAACCAGGAGCCTCAAAGTGACTCCATAGATAAGCTCACCCAACTAATTAAGCAAATGGAATTGAATCATGCCAATCAGCTAGCTGCCATGCAGGAAAACCAGACAGCCTTACAAAACAAGGTAGTTTCTTTGGAAAGAAACAGAGGAAATAATTTTCAGCCAAACAAGCCAAATGATAGGTGGCAAAACCAAAGACGACCTCCACCTCAAGATCAAAGGCCCCCTAATCCTCTAGAGTCTACCAATGCAGTTGACCATCAGGCTATTCCGTATTGTAGGCCTTGTGGGGATTTCCATGAAGAAAACACTTGTCAATTCTTTCAGCAAATCATAAATGACAAAATGAATGAACAAGTAAATATGTGTGGGCAAAGGTATGATGTTGGCATATGTGAATGGATGAATCTAGCTCAGAATAGTCAAAGTGTTGAATCAGTAAATGAAGTAGCAGAAGCAGCCTTTGGCCCTAAGCCTAATGAGCAGCAAGTGTCAGATTTCTCTAAGTATAGAGGAATAACCTACCAGAGGAATGGTAGGAAGAATCAGAGTCAAGAAAAGACTCCGACCAATATTCCTAAGGTACCTACTCCCCCTCCTGTTCAAATTGCTCCTAATACACAATTAAACATTGATCTAGGAGGATGGTTAAATAATGCTAAGATGTTGGTTCCTGTAGCACAACTTATGAAGATCCCTTCTCAAAAGGGGAAATTACTCAAAGCTATAGAGGAACCTTGTCAGAATGATGTTGATAAAGCCATAGCCTATAATGATGCACCTGTTATTCTTCAGAGTATGGACAAAGGAAATGAAAAGAACCAGCCTTTCTACCTCTCGTTGTTAGTCAACAATCATCTTCTACACAACTGCATGTTAGATTCAGGGTCTAGTTCAAATGTAATGACTAAAAAAGTTATGGAACAATTAAATCTAAGGATATCAAGGGCTTATCATAACATTTGTGCAATGGACAGTAAGCAGATTGAAGTGTGTGGTTTAATTAAAGGCTTACAAGTACACTTAGCAGCTTTTCCAGACATTCAAATAGAAATGGACATAGTAGTGATAGATGTCCCAGATGCTTGGGGTATGTTACTTTCAAGAAAAACTGGAGCAGACTTAGGAGGAAATATTCAAATGGACTTAACATATGCCACCATTCCAACTCCTGAAGGAAGCTTTGTTAGATTGAATCGAGAGTTGGAGATGAGACACCATGTAGAAGACCCAAGAAATCCAAGCAATGAATTAAAGTATAAAAATTATGACTTGGGAAATTATGCAATTTTGGCTAACTTTTTAGGACCTATTGAAGAATCAACTGAAGAGGAAAGAGTTAATCAAATTTGGCATATGCATTTTGATGGGGCCTTCTCTAGAGCTGGTAAAGGCGCAGGCATAGTTATTGAATCCCCTTCTCATAAGGAATTAAATTTTTCCTATAAACTAGAATTTAATGCCACCAACAATGTGGCTGAGTATGAGGCCTTGCTCCTTGGTTTAGAGGTGTGTAAAGATAAAGGTATCAAGAAGTTAGAGGTTAAAGGCGATTCAGATTTGATCATCTCACAAGTTAATAAAAAGTTTGCCTGCAAATCAAAAAGATTAAGAAGATATAGGGATGCAATTTTGGTTCTTGTTCAATGTTTTGATCACATAGAATTTGTTGCAATTCCTAGAGAACTTAATGCTAAGGCAGATAGACTTGCAGTTGCTGCTTCCACCCTTCAAAGACCACCAGAGTTAGTAGATGAAGAAGTTAAAATGGAAGTTATCTTCAGGCCTTCAGTTCCAGATAATGTAGATAATTGGCAGGTTTTTGATGATGATAAACAAGTGATTAAGTTTTTGAATAATATAGGAGAATTTTCTGACTTTCACATTAGTGAAGACAAAGAAGGTTGTTATTATGCAGAAGAAAGTCAAAAGCTTCATCCAGCCCCTAGAAAGGTTGTGTCTTTAGAAAGGGCATTTGATAGAGAAGATGGCCATAAACCTAAAGAAGAATCAAGTACAAAGCCAAGTGATTACTTAGAAGTAAACATAAGAACTAATGAGGAACCAAGAATGGTTAAAATTGGCAAGAAGACACCTAGAGAAGAAAGAGAACAGATTACTAAATTACTAAGGGAATATAGAGATGTTTTGGCCTTCACA
>LPNX010072839.1:80754-107140 GCA_001517045.1 Pseudotsuga menziesii | reverse complement strand
TGAATGAAATTATCACTAGGGAGAAAACCTCAAGAGCATCATTTGACTCACAGTCTACAGGAAACAAATATGGGCATATAGACACTATTTCCTTGAAAAGGGGACTTAAAAAAAATAGTTTGGCGGTCATAGAATAAACATGTCCATGTTCTTGATGCTGCCACTACTGCTACACCTAGTTTAGGTAGAAATGTAGGCACTTAAAATAATTTTCTTGGAGATGCTGAAAAAACTCTGAAATACAGAGTATTCACAATGGACTCCAAGAATAGCTACAGAGGATATCTAATGAACGAACATGTATTCATGATAACTTCAAAGTAACGTAAAGGTCTTCAAATGGTGGGGGTGAATTTTTAACAAAGTTATGTTTGATTGGGATTGGATTAGAACCAAATCTTAGGCTTCTAAGAGACATTTTTGAACTCATCCATGAAAGAGAGAAAATTTTAGGGCATGAGCTTTATTTAACTACTAATAGTATAAGTGCTTCTGCTAAATTCCTTATAGTTAATATTGTTACTAGTGACGCTCCATCCTGCGTGTCAAACCATAGATTCATGACCACAAAATTGACTTCAAAAGAAATGAAAATTGGAATTCATAAGTCTACCTTTACGAAGTAGTAATATATGGTGATATACATAGTTTAGAAAAAGTCATAGATGCAACTTTGCTAATAAAATGTGACCCGTCTAATATTATGAAGAAAAAGTAGAGACAGCACACCAAAAAATAGAGGTATGTTTGCAACCTAAAGATTGCTGAAGTTAAGTAGTGTTCTTATTTCTATTTGCATACTCTACACTATGATTTCATAAAACAGTTAGCTTTAGAAGTCAAAATATCACTGCGATTAGTTAGCTTTGCAAAACTAAGTTAAGCCACTTAGTTTTTCCTTGTTTGTTTTCTATCGCCTCAAACCCTAGCCCAAACCATTGAATAGTATGTTCATGTTCCTACATCAAAACTGACTTGTACTCTTGCATTAGAATAGGGAATCCTTGAAGTATTGCCACCTCCACCTCAAACCTTGGCTCAGCCCTGAAATACTATACTACTCCTGCATCTAAATCGAAACACAACAGTCCTGAGAAATATGGTTTGGAAAGAGGGGAAGAAATATGAAGGCCATTGCAAGCCATGTAACCCAAATATATCCACATCCACCTCCCACTCCACCAAGTTCACTTTCCCACCCTTCTCGACCCCCGCCTTCCAAGTGCAATATTATCGGATCCATCTACATCTAGTCCATGCCTCCAAGTTTAATGCACTAGAGAAACCGCCCTCTTCCAACAGTCCTATGCACCAGAGAAATTGCCCTGCTATGCACCACAGAAACCGCCCTCCTCCAACATTGCAAACCCACTAGAAACCCACGACCAAATCCAGAACCAAAACAGTGGAAAAAAACGCTATGCACCAGAGAAACCGCCATCCTCCAACACTACTATGCACCAGAGAAACCGCCATTCTCCAACACTACTATGCACCAGAGAAACCCTCCTCCGAAACTGCAAACCCACGAGCAAATCAAGAAAAACTGTGGAAAAAACGATATGCAGAGCATCACACAAGAATATGGTAGAGGCACAAGCAAATTTTTTTAATAAAATATACCCCCATGATATTGGGTATTTATATAATAAATAAATAAAACCCTTTTACCCTTAATATAGCACCAATATATTGGTTTAGAACTTTTTATTTTTAGCCCCCTAATATGAACGAACGTGCTATCATATTGGTCCCTAAGTGACGCCCCCATGCTTAAAAATCCATGTTTATTTGTATACGTGGGTCACAAGCTTACATCTCGTGTGTACATGCATATTTCCCCACTATGGCCCACGTACATCGAAAAATGTGCCCAAAAATAAAATATTTTGGAGTTTTCGTCATTGAGTCACGAATAACTTGACTTTTGGCCTTCCATATGCCTGGAAACACTTTGACTTGACCCTTAACTTCCTATTGAAGGGATATATATTGGGTCCCTTTGTTAGATTGGAGGAGGAGAATTGAACAGAGCAAGGAAACTATAGTTCATGTGTGCCCCATTCACGCATGATTGAGTATGCATCCCTTTGTCCTTGTGAGCACCCATTGATGCTCCTCCCAATCTTGCCATTGCATTGTGAGCTTTCCATTGAGATGGAGGATTGAAGTGGTGGAGACCCAGGTGGAGGACTTGGTTTCTCTGTTTCGATGAGGTGTCGACAGAGGTTGTCACTTGTATATGTGTTTATAATCAATAGAAATATGCATTTCTTGTCCATTCTATGTAAGTAACTATGTATGATCTTTATCCATGGATGTAGTTACTTTGATTTATACATATTGGTTTTATATATGCTAGAGTAGGCCTAACACTTAACATATATCATGCTTTCCTTTTCCGTTGTTGTTGAGGATGAAGTGTAGGTACAAGCGTGGTTGAAAAGCTCAACAGGGATTGAATACAACCTTCCAGAATAAGGCACTCCTTCTATCTCCTAGTGTTAGTTCTTTTTATCTCTATTGCATATAGAAATGAGTTTATTTCTGGTATCATGTAGTCTGTTGTGGGTTTATTTATGTTTTTCATCTGCGGATGAGGACGAGACAAGTGTAGTACTGTCAAGATTGATTCTATGGATGTCGTTCAAAATTGGAAATAAACAATTATAAAAAAGGAATATAAAAAATAACTGGAACTCGCTGATGAATGAATAACTAGTAGCAATTCATGGATAACTCATAACCAATAATTCATGGCAGATATTAGAAGAAAGTGAGATAAAAAGAAAAAGAGTATAAAAGAATCTCTGTGATAACATGTAACTAGGTATATGATGAATAAAAAAATATTTCCAAACTTTCTTTAATTCCATAACTATCTTTTAACCATTTAATCTCTATCCACATTATCCATCCACAAAGTATATAGATGTACTAATTATTAAATAATTCATAATTAAAGGTTTTAGAGCTATGTAATTCATTTAAATACATAAAAAAATGTTTTTATGTATATTATTTGCATATAAAATGTGGATATTCAAGTTTATTCTATATAATTAATTATGTTAAGATATTTTTTAAAATAATAATAAAAATAAATTAAAAATAAAAAATAAAATAGTTTGCAATATTATAAAAACAAATGTTTACCATATCTGTATTTTATTTCCTTTTTAGATATTTTTCTTAAATAACAATGAAAAACATATTTGAAATAATACAAAATATATTTTAAAACTAATACATATCATTATTTTTAAATAATAATGAAAAATATATTTAAAATAGTGTAAAATACATTTAAAATTAATAATATATATATAATATATTAATAAATTATTGAGAAAATCTAAAAAGAGTCATTAAGTATACACGAAGAGGACACTCCACTTCATAGTATATTGTGACATATACCTTGAGATAATTAAGTCATTTAAGTATTTAATTAATTAGTGCAATGTTTGATCATATTAATACATTATTAATATTAAAACTTGTAATTAACATTTTATAAGTTTTCTGAAGAGATCATGAAAAGGGTGTGTGACATGGGATCTGTTATATATATATAAATAAAAGTCAAGTAATCTTTGTGTCTCAGTAGTAAATGTGATGATGATGTCATCATCACGTTTTTTCAGGTATTTCTTGTTTTTGGGGTAGTGGGGTCCATCAAAAGTATGCAGTGTGGGTATTCGTTGGATGCGGAATCAAATTCCGCATCCAACGAGCTCTCCCGATCGAAATTTGAGTAAAAACACAACGAGATATGTCGAAAATACGAACACAAAAAGTAGTTTTTTTCTTTCTTCCTCCAAAATTAATTAATATTATTTTATTATTTTAACTATTATTTTATTATTTTCCTTAGGAGGCCCATTTTAGACCCCAAAATTCCTCTAATGAGATAGATTTCTTCAAATTGATAACTCTAGCCCCACCCCCTCTGCTAATGTTTTTCTTATTATTTGAACTCCCCCAACATGTATACATGTAGCTTAATTCTAGAAACCCCCTCACCACCTTAATACCATCCAATATATTGAATTTCCTTTATCCATTTTTAAACACCCCATACAAATGGACGTGATATGATATTGGTTTACTAGTGAATCCTCTATTGTTCTTTTGAGTCTTTAATCCCAACCATTTTTATATAATATTCAACATTAGTTTCATTTGAATTTATCACTGAAATATTTTGTGATATTGATCATCTTGATTTGAACCTAAAAGTAAAACAAAACTTCTACCTCAAAATTGAGTTTCTTCAAATTATCCTCTTTGACTGGTGGATTTTACAAACTCATGTAAGAAATATTATCATATGTCTTTAAACCACATTTGAACCCTATCCCTTACACATTGTGAATATTTTTCTAAGAGGTTTTATTCTTATAATTAAGATGCAACTTTATATGCAACATTTAACCTTTATGTATCCATCGATACCAAAGTGATTACAATAATATTCCTTGCTAATGATATTAAACTATGCAGTATTGGAAATCTTCTTGTTATTATTCGAATGTAAACTTCTATTGACTACCTTTATTAAACATTAGAATTTTATATAACTTTATGTAAATTCAATTTTGTATAAATAAAAAATAGCATAAACTACCTTTCGTCTTTCTCCTAGACTCTTCAGACCATTCCATGTTCAAGAATTCAATAAGATACCACTACGTGACCATATCGATTTCTACAACTAGTATAGAGTCAAAACCTCCTATTGATTCCACTAAGATTGAACCTAGTTCCTCAGGTAGGCTCAGAGGTAGAAGATTGGTGATGGAAATTGTTAGAATTCAGTCAACACTTGATGTGAGAGGGGAAACCAGAAGACATCAAACGATTAAGGGGGACTTAACATGCACCCTCCCAGGAAAATGTGACTTAATGTTGTGCATATACATCAACATAAGAGGGCTAGGGAATCCCTCTAAAATATTGGCCTTGAAGAGACTGATCGATATTCACAATCTTGATATCCTCCTACTTTAGGAAACATTGTTGACTATAAGTGATGTTATCTTATTTAAACTAGAGAATTTTCTACCTAGATGGGATTTTATTTGTTTAGATGCAATGGGGTGATCAGATGGACTGATCTCTGGTTGGAATTATAGAACTCTATCTTGCACAATATGCTAAGTTTTTTCATCTGGTTTGGGAGTAGTACTTTCCTAATGAGATTTGGGTATATCATTTACCTAGCTTAATATATATGGTCCACATGCATAGAGGATGGATTTTTGTAACAATATATTTGGTGAGAGTGTTCATATAACTGATATGTTTATTATGGCAGGTGGCCTNTTTACCTAGCTTAATATATATGGTCCACATGCATAGAGGATGGATTTTTGTAACAATATATTTGGTGAGAGTGTTCATATAACTGATATGTTTATTATGGCAGGGGGCCTGAACTTTTCCATTGGAGAGGTAAAGAACTGGGAGATAACTGCTCACAAAGACCATCTACCAGATTACTTTTCCAATAAGTTGGAGGAGGAGGCAATTCTTGACATTCAACATGTTGTTCTAAAATCCATTTGGAGGAATAAATGTATAGGGGCCTCAGGTTGTTGCTAAAAGACTTGATTGATTCCTAATCAATGAAGGAATGCTTCTTTCAGTGCCTTATATCAAACAATGGTTTGGTGAAGGAGGAGACTCTGGTCACTTTCTGGTTCTTTTTGAAGCTAAAGGGGATCTAAAAAATCCTCCTACGCTCTTCAAGTTCGATTCAAATCGGTTACAAGAAGAGGGGTTCCACAATCTTGTTAAATATTCTTGGACTCAGACCTTCAGAAAGAATATTCATTGCTCTGCAACAGTACAATTTTTTAACAATCTTAAGAATCTTTCATTCCTTGGTATGAAAGATGTAAGAAAGAAAAGGAATAGGAAGTCTTTTCAATCGAGCTCTAGTTAGCATCCATCTATGAACAATCGATTAGTGGATATGATATTATTGAGAAAAAAATTATTATACAAGAGCTTGAATCTAATAGAAGGACATTGCTAATGGAAGAAGAAGTTAATCTCATACTCAAAAGAAAAGTTACATGGATGCAGAAGGGTGATGGCAATTCAAAGTTCTTTCATAATTCTATCAAACACATAATCCAAACCAACTCAATCTAGTAGATATAATATGATCAAAATAATATGGTCTCGAGTTTCCATGGCATTGCTAATGTTGGTGTTAAGCACTTCTAAAATTTATATAAGGAAGATCATAGTGCTCCCAATTCACCCATGCTAGAGGTGATTGCATGGTTTCCTAGTTTTGATTCCGATGCTCACAATCAGCCTATAAATGATCCAGTTACCATGGGAGAACTCCTATCAACTATCAGATAAATGCACCCTAGCAAAATATTAGGCCCTGATGGATGTCCCATAGAGTTCTACTTAGGTCTGTTTGAAATTACTAGTAATGATCTCTTTACTATTGTAGAAGAATCAAGGGAAAAGGGTCGAATTTTGGTTGCTTTCAATGCTACCTTTATAACTTTGATTCCAAAAGTAGATAAGGTGAAAAGAATAGAGGATCTTAGACCTATTTCACTATCTAGTTGTGTTTATAAATTAATAGCAAAAATCATAGGTAACATGGTAAATCCAATCTTATCCTCTGTTATTTCTCTCGAGTAATTTGCTTTTTTTTAGGGTACATAGATTCATGATGCAATTAGTATTGCATAAGAAGAGATACACTCCTCTAAGATTAAATATTCTCCTATAGTGTTTATTAAGGAAGACTTATCCAAGGCCTACAATTGGGTGAATTGGACCTTCCTTAGACTTTCTCTCTTACATATTGGTTTCCTTCTCGCTAATATCATTTGGATCCTATCCAGTGTCTAATAGCCCTTTTTTACTTATTAATGGATTGACTTCCTCCTTTTTTAGACTAGGCAAATGTCTTAGACAAAGATGCCCTCTAGCACCCCTCCTTTTTCTGCTTGGTATGGAAGGACCTATTAGAATCATTACCACAACGAGAACAAATGGGTCACTTAAGGGTTTTCATTTTGGAGAATCTGTTTTTATCACCCACCTTCTATTCGTTAAAAACATTTGATTTTTCTTGAATGGCTCTGAAAGGGAGATCATCACGCTTGAATCTCTTATTGCACTTTTTTGAGAAATAATATTCCCAAAAATTTTATTTTTAATTTCTCCATTGATAATAATGGCAATATTGAATTAACTATTATGATTTCTCCATTGATAATAATATGGCAATATTGAATTAACCATTATGGAACATTCCTTTCCATTTACTATAGAATTAAATTTTGCTTCTATTGCATCGTATGCCCCACTCTACCCCATTATGTGACGCTTTACCAAACTTGTCTCCTTGACAAGCTTTGTCTCCTCCCCACTCTACCCCATTATGTGACGCTTTACCAAACTTGTCTCCTTGACAAGTTTGTCTCCTCCTTTGACTAATTATTTGTATTGTCACCATCTGCCTCACTCCAATTGAATGCACCTATGACGTGTTTAGCCTCCACAAATTGTATGCAGTTATGAACATAAACGACATATTAATGGAATTAGATTTACATGGCCCATAATTCTATAGGAGAGAGAACAATTCATGTACAAATTTTCTTCCTCCAAGAAACAAGAAACATAGGTAAACACTCAAGGACCAAACAATCGTCGCATGGGGAGGTGTTTTAAAGTCAATATGGGATAAAAAGATAAAAATAAATAAAGATTATTGACAATATATTTCAATTCAATTTTAAAATTTACACAATAAAATTAAAATAAATAAAATCAATAATGCTCCATTTTAAACCTAGATTTATAAAGCACATAGAAGGATCAAATTTATTGATGTTTATATATATTTTTTTAATTAGGAAAAAATATATGCTAACAAATTCAAGTCCTAAAAAATTCAATCCCTCTAAAAGCTTAATAAATCCAAATTTAATATAGATATATATTGATTATAATATTCCATACTCTTTATCATGTTCAAAAATGATTGCACAGAAGGCGATGCTTTACAGTCAGTATGAGAAGATAAGGGATATGGTTTACAATCAATATGAGGAGAAAAAAACGATCAATTTTTTTTTTAATAGAAACGATTAAAATAAATTAATAAATGGTTAAGTAGACTCAACGGCATGAAATTACATAGAGAGACAAAATCTTATTTAGAGAGATGGTGGTATAATTTGTTTTATGTGACCTCCTCATTCTTTCATATGTATTTATTCAAGATGACTATGAGATAGGTCTTTTAGCAATTTCATCTGATTATATTCTCTTCTCGTCCAATTGATTTTGACCTCTTTGATCCTTTGTCTTCTTTTGACATCTTTGATCCTTTGACATAAGAGACAACATATTTTCAACAATCTCCCCCTTTGTCATTGATGCCAACATTACCTTGAATGACAGCAATCATATCTAAACTCCCTCTAAGGATGTGCATCCGAGACTTTTCCCATGATCGTGTTTGCACTTCTACATTTATGTTTGCATTGATCCTCTTGTCGATGCTCCCCCTATCATTGGGATCTTCCTTTTCCTTCTTTCAACCTCTCTCCCTTTTTCAGCTTCTTTCAACTTCTCTCCTCGTTTGACATCAATGGAAAAGGGACCTTCTGCATTGCTGACTCCCCCTAGCTTTGTGCTCACTGCTTCAACAACACTAGGTCACAGACACCTCTATTTCTGCACAAGATGTAGTGAATTGCTTTTTTTTGCGTTATTCTTGTTTTTTGCGTCCAATTTAATGCATCCAACAACCAGTCTTGTCTTGAACTGCAAATTCAATAAATTCACACATATTTCCAACCTTTCACTTGCATGAAAAAGGTTGATGTGCCTAATATGCTATCCACATGGTGTGTCTGTATTGTAGCCTTTACTCCAATGTCATTCTTCCAAGTCACCTGTAGTCCCATGCATTAGGCCTATAAATAAGTGCTTGGCTGACACAATGGCGGGTTTACACGACAAGGGGTTTCTTCAACATCACCAATCAGGTTGGGTTCACAAGGGTGGAAACCACTCAAATATTGGCGAGGATGTGATCAT
The DNA here is from genome assembly GCA_001517045.1 of Pseudotsuga menziesii. NCBI lineage: Eukaryota > Viridiplantae > Streptophyta > Pinopsida > Pinales > Pinaceae > Pseudotsuga > Pseudotsuga menziesii. The sequence continues at coordinate 98,047 of LPNX010072839.1, read as the reverse complement.
GGGTTCGACGATCGGCAGATTTTCCATCTACTATTTTTGCAATAGCTACTATATACCTAATAGCTACAATGTTACAATGTTTGAGAACATGTAACAAGATTTTCAATGTTTATATCTAAACTCATTTTTATAAGAAAATTATTTGCAAGATCTAAGAACATATAAATATATGTTGTTTTATTACATCGATAAGTGTTTTTATTTTTGATTTTGGGGTGGACAAGCTCCTATATTTTGTCATGCCAGATGAAGAGCACCTTGGTGGTTTTTCCTAGATGGGTTTCCACATTACTTCCTGTGTTATATGGATGAATGATGTTGAAGGGTGAATATTTTTTTATCTTGCATTATTATAGTTACAGTTGTTGATGAATGTATGTTGCAGTAGAACAATGGATGAATGAATAGATAAAGATGATGGGTTGTTGTGTATGAGTTCATAGTCGAGTTGTTAAGCTAAACTATACATTGTGCAATGTCTATTAGTATAAGGAGTCAACTACATCACACTGCTGCACCAATGGTTGAGTCATAAGGATATGTTTGTGTCATGTGGAATTTGTGACACTTCGCTGCACTGTCGTCGCGTAGTAGAGGACTCCATCATGTTTCCTTTGTCAAGATCCTTGGCTGTGTGCCAAGGGACTATAATCCCTCACCAACTACGGAAACATGGTTGTGGAAGTCACACATTAAGATACCTCAGGTGAGACTACACCTGCCTAGCGGGCGTTGCTGACTGAGCTTGCTCTGTCGGGAAGATGTCTTGGGTGTCTTGTTGGTATTGTGTTGATTATTGAACCGTAGGTCTAGACAAGTAGGAGAAAGAGGCCAACATCAAGCAATTGGTCGAGAGTGGGATGCAATTCATTTGTACATCATAAACAATATTGACTAGATGAAGGTATGGATTGAATGATGCAAACAATCACGTCATGGAATATCATGGGAAGGTGTGGCTTCATTGGTAAAAGAGGCATATCACAATGGAGATAGAAATCTTACAGAAATGGAAATCGATTTAGCATATGGTTTAAAAAATAAAATGGCAAGCATATTAATCAATCACTCTAAATCTTTTATTTTGCAAATTACATTTTGATGTACATGTTGTTCTTTTCCATTATTGCTGCATAACTATTGAATCATTGTGTAATCTTTTTGTGTATTGCTTGTTGTAGGTAAAACACCATAAGGCTATGGTCTGCAATGGTTGTAGATATCGCATCAAAAAATTGGATGAAACAAACAAAACATCAGATTGTGGGATATCTGTAGTCTTTGAGGTGATCAATGTTTCATTTAGAAGTGACATACATCCAGAACTCTCAGAAAATCGATACTATGGGTATTTGGAAGATATTCTACAGTGTGACTTTAAATCCTTCAAAGTAGTTCTGTTCGTTGTCAAATGGTGCAGGTTACGATTGAATCAACATGATCCCAATAGAATTATTATTGAACATGACAATGGATTTACCATGTGTGTTGGTTCAAGGTGTTGTTCTTGGCTCTATATGGCTATAGAATTCCTTTATGGCCTAATGACTAGGTTTCCTCCCTCAACCATGTCTATGGATCTGTTCCTAGTGCTAAAAGCATTCTAATGCACTACATATTCTCTCTTAGATGCAAAATATCACATACGAAGGTCCTATGTACAAGTTTGATGCCTTATTCATGGACCTCAAGCCTTCAAAACTACCTTTAGGACATAAGTCTTGATTTCCTTCCCCAAGCATGGTCAATGGAATATGGCCCATACTTAGTTCTTAAGCTTCCTAATGGTGTCCATTTTACAACTCAAAGAAAAATTATACTCTTGGGAGGTTAGGCATGGTTGTTTTAGGTGTTTTTCTTGACGATGTTAAAATATTACTATAGTTCCTAAGTATTGATGATGCGAACTATTGTTTTTATTCGTTTCCCTAGCCATTCACCAAACCCATTTTTTGTGGGTCTCCATAACTTGTGCACATTTTCTTGTCCATAATGCATGCACATTTTGCTTGTCCATAATGTGTGCACATTTTGATTCTCCATAACGTGTGCGCATTTTGTAACTACAAAACACATGCTCATTTTGCAACTCCATAATGCTTGCGCATTTTCCTTAGCCTAACTATGTGTCATATGACATGTCATCCTCGAGCTTAACCAAACCAAGCATTACATAACACTAGCATGTTGTATTTTTATGTACCGTGATTGTGCTTCCTAAAATTAGGATTTCATCTAAAAGGTCCCTCATATTCTTGCACGTAGCCCATACCATCTTCATTTTCTTCTATACATAATAGGAGCTAGACCCTGCAATAGTCTAGGCGACATTTGGTTGGAGCATCATAAAAGTTAAGTTAAAGGAAAATTTGATTCAAAATTATCATTAGGTATAGAGTTTTTCACAAAGCTTTTATGTTAAAAAAGATGAAATTTGAATTAAAACTAAGATAGATCCATCTTAAACCCGAATCTAATAAGCATCCACATGGATCCAATTTAAAAGTGTAATTTTTTTTTAATCTTAAATTTTGTACATATCCAAAAAGAAATTATAGGTCAAGAAAGATCTCTTCTTATTTAAAATTGCTTTTAATTTCTTATTTTATAAACTAACATGAATTTTATTTTAGTAGCATTACATAATGTTATGTTAGAAGACAACATCTCTACCATAATAGACTTAAAACACCTTACTACTTTAAATGTAATTATTTGGTTTTAAGTTTTGTAAAAAGATAATAATTATATTATGCATAAGAAATTTAAAATAAACTATTAAATATATTAAAGTATTTAAAAGTTTAAGTTTTTTAAGTTTTGGGTTTTTAATATAATTTTTAGTTTTTTATGTTTTGAATTTTTAATATAATTTTTTAAGATAAACTATTAAACATATTAAAGTTTAAGTTTTTTAAGTTTTGAATTTTTAATATAAATTTTAGTTTTTTAAGTTTTGAATTTTTAATATAATTTTTTGTTTTTTTGGTGTTTGTGTATTATGATTAATCTATTTATTGTTTTCCATATTGTTAATTAATAGTATAACTTAAAAGTATGTATTATTTATTTAAATGTGTATTATTTATTAATTTAAATGTTTTAATTTTAAAAAAAATTATGTTTTTTTTAATTTTGTAACATCACTTAATAAATGATATTAAATAAAAAATATTTTTAATAATTTTTAATATTTAATAAATATTTGTTCAGTTATTTTTAATTAATATAGATTTTTAAACTAGATTTTTACTAAATTTGGAATTAAAATACATTTTAGTGAAAGTATGGTTGTACTTCATATGGTAGTAACCTACTTACCCGACCATTTGCACAGATTGGACGGTTGACAACCTTGGATGTGACCGCTCACGCAAGCCAGGTCGTCCGATGGGTGCAAATGGTCGGATAAGTAGTGAAATCCCTTCATATGCAATTACATTATAATAATTTTAAATTTTGTTTTATAATATAAAAAATTTAAGTTTTTTTAATAATATTATAAAAAAATATAATTTTATTTTGATTTACAAACATAAAATATAAATATGAAATAAACAACATTTTAGTTACAATTTACATAGTTTTAATCAAATAACACAAAACATCAAATATCAACCTTATTGGAGTGGTCATAAAAAAGTATCTAATATATTATTTTCAATTTTTTTTTAGTAAATTTAAATTTATGTATTTAATAGAAACATATATTTAAAATTTATACATATATAATTATATTATTCAAAATAAATTATATAAAATAAATTTTAAAAATATATAAAATTATTATAAAAAAATATTATTTTAACATAAAACATTAAAATTTAAATATCACATATAGATAATATTATGAAAATTGCTAATTAAGAAAATAAGACATCAAATATCAATCATATCACCTAAAGTATAGTCACCTACATTTTAATATTAAATATTTTTAATATTTTAATTTAATATTACAATTAAAATATATTAATTAACACGATGATGATGTTTAACCTCCACTAAGACCAAATTTTGGTCTATAGGACCTAAAGAAAGAGATTATTTAGTTTATTTTAAAATTGTATTCCTATGCACAAAGAGCTTAGAGAGAAGTGTGGCAAGCTCACTATAATTTTGATAGGGTAAGAGGAAGTGATTTTCATCCTCAATGTTCATATTCTCACAAAGATGGCAGATCCTTTCCACCCATGGTGTTTTAGGAACTGCCCAACCACCTATTTCAGTATGGAACTCATGAGAGTTCGTTCTTATCTTGGCTATATTAAGTTTTTATTTTGAATTAGTTAAAACAACAGATACTTTTGATTTTCTAGAGTAGGGTTGATGACCTCCTTATAATATCTTAATTTTCTTTTAGCCTCTAAATCTTTCTCACACCACATTTTCTCTTTAAACTTAGAAATAACATTTTTTTTAATGTTATTAATATTTTGCAATGCAACATTTTCATCGATCTCCCAATGGTTTAACAAGGCCCTCATATCTTTATACCAATCTAGCTTGAGCCTTAGGTGGCTTTGGTAGGAATTTAAAGCTAGCTTAGGAAGTCTATGGTCTCCCATGTTATTGATTTTGTGATTGTATAACAGGAGCCTAGTCATAGCTAGGCTTTCGATACGGAAAAGACCCACTTCTATAAAGAGAATAGGATATCGTGTATTGCTTTTAATTTTGAGGTTATACAAAGTGATTGATTTTGGTTTTTTAATTGGTTGAGAGTTTAATTGTTTAAGAGTTCTTATTTCTCCATAAAGTTCATATTCTTTATAAAAAAAATTGTTTTAATTTTTTATGAGTTAATTAATATAATATTTTAATAAAGATGTGTTAAGAAGCATTTATGTATAGTAGCTAATTATGCTCTATTAACAACTAAGTATAAGTTTTACCATTTTTAATATATATATATAGATTTATTTATTTATTTATATATATAAATAACATCCCATTATAACTATCCTGAATGTAATATGACAACTAAGTTGCAATCAATTTTGTCCAGTTAAAAATATATATATATACAAAATGAGTATGTTTTGAATGTAATATGACAACTAAGTTGCAATCAATTTTGTCCAGTTAAAAATATATATATATACAAAATGAATATGTTTTGATGTATACACCCGAGCAAACAAAATAGGAAATATCAACTTCGATGGGATTGGCATGTTTGCTGGTGGGGAATTAGACTTTTAAATACAATGTACAGATCACACACATTTGACTTGTAGTATACGATTCGAGGATTTGGGAGATTTTTTAATATAATGTGCAGACTAGCGTTAATTGTCCAATTGCAGATTGGCATTGGCATGTTTGAAAGATTGTGTGCGGAGTTGAATTGTTTGCACACAGCCAACAAGTCAATCGTGCTAGGTGTCCATTTCACACCTCAAACCCGCTGCACTTACGAATACAGCGCAAACCCTATATAGCAATAATGTTTAGACTCCGTAGCGAAAAAATCTCTGGTTTACAAAAATTAAACATGATTTAAAAGAAAACAAGATAGATTAAAAATTACTTCCAACGATTGTTAAGTTTGTTGTGAAAAAAATGGTCAATAACTTCCAACGATTATTAAGTTTGTTGCAGCAACATTAAACATAATTGTTAAATAAAAAACACAAAGATAAAATAAAAATTACACACCTTATTTTATTACTTTCCTGTAGACGAGCTATTATCCAGTCCACGAGGGGATATAAAGGGGTATCTCTCCTTCACATTTCCACTCTTCATTGATCTACTTGTGATCTCATCGCTCTCAGCCCGCAGCAAGATGATGTCAAATAGAATGAAGGTCGGTGAGAGTAGGAAAACAAATGAAACAGTCTGCGTAACAGGAGCAGGGGGGTTCATTGCCTCGTGGCTTCTCAAGATGCTCCTCGGCAGAGGCTACACTGTCAGAGCATCAGTTCGCACCAATCCAACTGGTATATCCACTCTTACTTACAGTTTTCTCTTAACACATTATTTTATTCTAATCTCGGGAGCATATATGTTAGGTCTGTATATATCGACAGATTTCTAAGGTTTATCATCCGACCACAGGATACAGTCAAGTTTTTTTTTGTTTCATTAAATAAGTTATATTGCCAAGCATATATATATATATATAAAAGCTCAGTTATTGCATATGTGAATGTGTATATACTAACAGATATATATCAAAGCTCAGTATTGCATAAGTAACTATATATACTAATGTACAATAGGTACATGAGTTTGATATATTGTTGGGTAATCTGAAAAGCTTGATAGTTTATAGTTTTATATTTAATTATATAAGTTTAATAGTATATTAATATTAATATTTAATATATTAGTTTATATTAATATTTGATAATCTGTTTTAATATGATATACATTCTACTGATTCGCATATTTATCTTAAACTTAAATTTATTAAACATAAACACAAAATTTATAACCTAAGGTGCTAAAAAATCATGACCTAATAACTGGTGAAAAAAAAAAACCCAAATTCTGACCCGATTTTAGGCGAATATGACAAATTCTAATTCTGACGAGATTTTTGGCCAATGTAGATGATGGGTGGAGGAAGTATGAGTATCTCAGAGCGTTGGAAGGAGCAAACGAAAGGCTTCAGCTTGTGAAAGCTGATATTCTAGATTACGAAAGCTTGCTTACTGTCATCCGAGGCTGCCACGGTGTCTTTCACTTGGCTACCGTTCTCAGTGATGACCCTGTATTTACTTAACTAACTCATCAAGTCTTCTTTCAACTCTCTTCATAATCACAATTCCATGTTCTTAGTTGGAGATTGAATACCATGGACCATTCTGATACCTTTAGAACTTGTTAAGGATTGAGTTTTTTTAATTAAGTAGTGATGTATGCAGTTAATTATAATATTGAATGCAGGACAAAGCGATAGAGCCAGCGGTGAAAGGAACAAGGAATGTGATGGAGGCCTGCGCAGAAATCGGAGTCAAACGAGTTGTCTTTACTTCGACTATCGGCGCGGTTTACATGAATCCTCACAGAGACCCACTTGCAGTAGTCCATGATGACTGCTGGAGCGATCTGGACTACTGCATACAAACCAAGGTACTAACAAATATTATAGACCTACGTTGAATCAACTTATCCAAATCATGGAGTATTAATAACTAATTGGGCTGACTTGCTCATTCAATATTACAGAATTGGTATTGCTATGCAAAAACCTTGGCGGAGAAATCTGCATGGGATATTGCCAAGAAAAGGAATTTAGAGTTGGTGGTCATTAATCCAGGCCTAGTTTTAGGTCCCTTGTTGCAGTCAACCATGAATCCCAGCACTGCTCATATTATGAATTACTTGACAGGTAGGTAATTTGTTTATACATATAAAATGCTGGTTAGTAATATACTTCATTGATCAATAATTTAATAGTCATCAATCCTGATAATGATCAGGGTCAGCGAAGATGTATACGAACTTAACTCAGGTATACGTGGACGTGAGGGACGTGGCAGAGGCTCACATTTTAGCATATGAAACGCCCTCAGCGAGTGGCCAAAGATTTCTGTGTGCAGAATGCAACCTTCACAGAGGAGACCTAATCTACATGTTGGCTAAACTGTGTCTTCTCTGTCCCCTCCCTACCAAGTACGCACCCTCCAATCTCTGTAATATACCATGAATTGAGATAAGCTCAAACGTATATTTATGCTCAAACTATGATATATCTAGAAAATATTTATAGTAAATGAAGCCAACTTCATGAACGCAGGTGTTCGGACGAGAAAAATCCAAGGAAGCAGCCATACAACTTTTCCAATCAGAAGCTGAGGGATCTGGGACAATCATTTAGGCCTATAAACCAGTGTTTGGCTGACGCCGTGGCAAGCTTGCACGACAAGGGGTTTCTTCAACATCACCAATCAGGTTGGGTTGACAAGGGTGGCAGCCACTCAATATTGGCGAGAATGTGATCATGGGTTCGGTGATCGGCAGATTTGCCATCTACTATTTCTGCAATAGCTACTATATACATGATAGCTATAATGTTAAAATGTTTGAGATGATAGCTGAGTGGATGAAGGATTTGATTCCCAGATCACTAAAGATATTCATATTAGTTGATTCTTATTTCTTAGATTAAGAGGATGTATTTTTTAGCTTTTTTTGGGAGGTATAAACATTATTGTTGATCTAACAAGTTACTTTTGATTTCAATGAAATAATAAAAAATAGATCTTTTGATATTTTCTTGGAAAAAAATGTTACAACTTTTGAGAATATGTAACACTCTTTGGGTGTTTATATGTAAACTCATTTTTATAAGAAAGTTAATAAGCAAATGTATCTATGTGTTTTCATAGAGTAATTATGTGTTTTTATTATTATTATTTTAAAGTAATTCATTCTTAAAAGTTGTAGAGATATGTAATTAATCTGAATACATATAAAATATTTTATGCATATTATTTGCATAAGAAATGTTGATATTTGTATATTCTATAATATTTTATTATTATATTAGATTATTTATTATTATTTTAGATTATTTTATAAAAATAAAATAATAAAATGATTTTCTATATTATATAGATAAAATATTTATTATATGTATATTTTTTAGATATTTTTTTAAATAACAAAGAAAAATATATTTAAAATAATAAAAAATACATTTTTAAAAATAAATATTATTATTTTAAAATAATAATAAGAAATATATTTAAAATAATGTAAAATACATTTTAAGTTAATAATATATATAATTTATTAAAAAATTATTAAAATAATTTTAAAAGACATGAAGTATACACAAAAAGGACTCTCCACTCTTGTATTTCATAGTATATTGTGGCATATACCTCGAGATAATTAAGTCAATTAAGTATCTAATTAATTAGTACATAATTAAGTCGTTTAAGTATCTAATTAGTTAGTATAGTGTTTGATCACATTAATACAATATGAATATTAAAACCTGTAATTAACATTTTATAAGTTTTGTGAAGAGATCATGAAAAGGGTGCATGACATGAGAGAAGCCTAAAATGGAGGAACCTACTTACCCGACCTGTTATATATGTAAAAGTCAAGGAATCTTTGTGTCTCATTAATGTTTAGGTATGGTAGTCTCAAATTACTTGTAACTTTATAAGTCCACATGCACATTTTCAAATTACTTATAACTTTATAAGTCCATGTGCACATTTTCTCCACCATGACGAATTCACGTTTGCCTAGGTTGGCATAAAACTCGGGCAAGAGCTATCCATTGAGCTGCAGAGCATTTAATGCCATTGCTGTAAGCTTGATGATAGTTGGATCTTGAGTTGTTCAAGATCCAACAGTCATCAAGCCTGCTACAACCACATTGAATGCTCTATAGCTCAATGGATTGCTCTTGCCTAAAACTCGTGGTTGGACAAGGTACTAAGCAAGTCATTATGCATGCTTGAAAATAAGTATGAGTTATTTTTTTTTATGATCAATGTATTTATAATGTGCTTTTAATTTTCTGATATTTATTTTCTTATAGTGATAAATAAAGGATAAAGGATAATTAAATATTAATTTATTATTAATATATTAGAGAAATAAAAGTAGAAGGTTGTGAATTCCAAATATGAGTAATTTTTACATAAATTTTTAAATGTGTTTTAATTTTTTTAAGCAATTTTATTAAAAATAAATACATCATTAAAATAAACCACGAAGAATTTAATTATGTATGATTGTAGAACATTGTTTATAAAGCATGTAAAATTTGTTAATGTAAGGTGAAAGAAATTAGCTAAGATGTAAATTGTTAATGTAAGGTGAAAAAAATTAGCTAAAATGTAAAGGTGAAAAATAAATGACAAAAAAAGGAAGAGAACACATAATTTTAAATTTGGAAAAAACACACATGGTGAATCAATGAGTGTCTAGTGTATTCCAAGAAATGTTGGAATGCCAAAATGAATATTAAAGGGACAAAAATAGCTCTCAAGAATTAGAGCCATAAAGAGACTTCTCTGGAACATTAAGATTTGGAAGAAGTTAGGTTATTGGTGAAAAACATGAATAAATACCAGCTTAGATTTATCTTAAGTTCGGATTTACCATGCACCAAGAGGAATCAAACTCTTCAAGGTGCAAACCATTTTGAGTGCAAAAACTTGAGGAAAATTTTGCACCTCAAGGAATTTGACCACTCTTATGGCATAATAGATTCTAAATTTACCCTTTCACATTATCTTTTAAAATGGAAACCAAACAAACTAAAGAAATATAATGTTGTCAACTTCTATCAAAATCCGTATTTAACTAATAACTTAGATCTACCATATATTCCAATAAATTCTTTTAGTTTTAATTAATTGGAATATATAATCTTTGATTTTGAAATTTAGGTTAGATCCAATATTGTAATTTTTTGTTTACTTAATATTTTATTATTTTAAAGTGCTACTTGTCATGTCCATGTTGAGCATGAAATTATACCTCTCCAGTACATGTTTCAAAAGTAAAATAACCTTGTACTGTAGCCAAATATTGTAAGTACCATTTCTTCATGACATTTTTAATAGCCTTATTTTTTCTACCTATAATATGATGGTCCAAATATTTGACATCTATTTTTAAAATTTTGGTTAAAATATAATACTTGAGATTTTAGGTAAGATCATAAAAAATGTTCCTTAAGAATCATATGACCATTTCAACAAAGATTTGTGGTCATTTTCATTAATTGGGAATTTCTATAAGGTACAAGGAATAGTGATGTTAACCTTAATTCCTTTAGATATGCTTTACTTCCAATATACAAATCACAAAGATAGATCTCTTCAAATAGATAACTCTAGCCCCACACCCTCCACTAATGTTTTTCTTGATAGTTGAACTCCCTCAACATGTATACACGTAGCATAATTCTAGAAACCCCCTCACCACCTTAATACCATCCAATATATTGAATTTCCTTTTATCCATTTTTAAACACCCCATACAAATGGACGTGATATGATATTGGTTTACTAGTGAATCCTCTATGTGTTCTTTTGATTCTTTAATCCCAACCAATTTTCTATAATATTCAACATTAGTTTCATTTGAATCTATCAGTGAATGAGTTTGTGATATTGGTCAACTTGATTTGAACCTAAATGTAAAACAATACTTCTACCTCAAAATTGAGTTTCTTCAAATTATCCTCTTTGACTGGTGGATTTTACAAACTCATGTAAGCAATATTATCATATGTCTTCCAACCACATTTGAACCATGTCCCTTACACATTGTGAATATTTTTCTAATAGGTATTACTATTATAATTAAGATGCAACTTTATATGCAACATTTAACCTTAGTGTATCCATCGATACCAAAGTGATTGTAATAATATTTTTTGCTAATGATATTAAACTATGTAGTATTGGAAATCTTCTTGTTGTTATTTGAATGTGAACTGATATTAACATTAGAATTTTATATAACTTTATGTGAATTCTATTTTGTATAAATACAAATGGCATAAATACCTTTCATATTTTTCCTCGACTCTTAAGACCATTCCCTATTCAAGAATTCAATAAGATACCACTACATAACCATATCAATTTTTACAACTAGTATAGAGTCAAGACCTCCTATTAATTCCACTAAGATTGAACCTAGTTCCTAAGGAAGGCTCAAAGGCAGAAGATCGATGATGGAAAATGTTAGAATTCAATCAACACTTGATGTGAGAGGGGGAATCAAAAGATATAAAATGAATAAGGGGGACTTAGCATGCACCCTCCTAGGAAAATGTGACTTAATTTTGTGCATATACATCAACATAAGAGGGATAGGGAATCTTTTATAGATGATTTTACCACACATGGTAGATCATGCTTTTACAGCCTTCCATGTCCTTATGTAGACTCTTTGGACCCCCTTTTCTCAAAAGAAACTTTGATGTTCCAAGAAACACCTTAAAAACATGGGGGCGTCATTTAGTGAAACCATTCCATAGCACATTTGTTCATGGCATATGAAACAATACCCCTAATTTCAATAAATATCATAAAATTCCTCCCAAAACAGTTTTTTTTAACCCTCTCCCAATATGCTTTCCCAAATTAAAAAACCCCCTATTTTCACTATATATGTATGTATCCATTTTTTCATTTACATTTTTTATACCCCTTTATATATCTACCTAGTATATTGACATGATACCCCTCTTATGACCCCACAAGCATTCTACAATGCACCTTGCTTCTTTTGATGTATATTGTGGATGTACATTACTTCACCCACAATGCAATTACTCAACCGCATATCATTATGATTTGTGGCCTCTAATGGTATAATGAAGAGATGGTATTATGATTTACTTCACGAGCTTGACAACCATGTGTGTCTCCACATGTCGGCTGCTCTCCTCTACCTGCGTGTCTCTGCATATCGGCTCCTCTTCTCTACCTGCATGTCTCCTCCTGTTGGCTGCTCCTCTACCCGTGTGTCTCCACCTACTAGCATCTCCCCTACCCGCGCATCTCCATCTACTGGCTGCTCCTCAGCGTTTTCTCTCCACCGTGATATTTGCTCTCTCCTTGGTATCTTCATGAGTTTATCCTCATGGTTTTACCTCTGTGTTATTTCTTATGGGTTTACCATCATGATTTGTATATGTGGTTTATCTCAGCATGAGTTCTAATGGGTTTTACCTCTGTGTGTTGGGTTCCTTTTCGTGAGAAACTGTGAGGTTACCTTTCAAATGTGGACTGTGGGTTTCTCAAAATGACTGTTAGAGAGTATGATTGTGCTCAGTATGACTAAGTGTCTCTTGTGCTAAGTGACTGTGTGTCCTTAGCATGAATGCTATGGGTATGAATGAATTGCTTAAGCCTATGCTTTTGATTTAAACCTCTCTTTCTATTGACTAAGAGTCTGAGACCTATTTCTATCTGCTTTAACCCTCTCTCTCAAGGTACTATATGGTTTACCCTGTTTTATTGTGTGGGAATATTGTTGTCTAGGGATGAGGTTGGGAAACCCATAATTGGGTATTGTAGCTGAGCTAGAGCTACCAGTTAGAGTGATTTGGGTTTGAACTTCACATCCTTGTAGTGAAAGAAGGAAGGATGTCCATATTTGTGAGTGAATTTTGGGATTAAGAGTGCCCCATTGCCTCAACAACAGTAAGGAGGCAGTTCAACATGTATGCTACAATTTGGTATTAGAACCTATAAGACTTATGCATCAGGCACTTACGTGGCACTGATAGTGAAAATTGAATCATAGAATTTCTTGTCTCCTCAACAAAATAAAGAGCGACCCAAGTACACCACAACGTTTTGCAAGATTTGAAGAGGAAGACGGGTTTTAGAAAAGGTGTCCAATTTTGCGGGGATTTGAAAAGTAAAGAAATTTGCTAACAAATAAAGTGGATTTTTCTTAACTATACACTAGACCTCTCTATGAATGCCTCTTTCTTTCTAGAGAAGTTGACATGATAGCATCATCCACACTCTAGTACTAACATCATCAACAGTTTCACAGTCATGCTTTGTGGGTCCTATTTGGATTTTGGTTTTATCTATGTGATGTTCATAATAATTACAAGTCATACTACTATAGTGGCATATCACATGATTTGGATTGCATTCCACATTAATTCTCACAAAATTTCCTTCCTTGAGATTTCTAAGCTTATATAGGAATTTAACTTCTTAAAATGCAATTAGAGGTATAGGGTCCTATCTACAGAGATTATATTTGAATATTCAATACCTACATGTTGCTACTATACAAATAGACATAATGAGAAGGCTTTCTATAGTGCTACACTGTCCATTGCAGATAGAGTTACAGAAGGCAGACTTCAGGATATTAAAGATGAATGAACTCAAAATTGAAAGAAAGAATGTTTTTCAAGTCCTGATATTCAGGAATGATGGTAACTAAATGAAGTCTAATGGATAAGGCCACCTTTCTCAGGACTAGAATAACTAATGGCCCTAGTGCGATCTGTCGAAAGGAGGAGAAAGTTAAATAGTCTTTGGGGGATGCAGGGTAGTCTACGATGATGAACTTTTCATAATATAGATCCATTTTTGTTGGGCCTCTTATTTGGAAAGGAGATATTTTGGGAGATATGTGGATGAACAGACAAGGTAGAAGGATTCTGAAACACTATCAGATTAAAAGAAATTTCTCTGGAGTATGCAGGGCCACTTATAATCTCAATTCAGTTGCACTAATTTTAGCTACGATGAAACATTATAGGAAAGATCTACATTTTCTAGAGATTGATGCTAAGACAAACATGTTGGCAATTCTCACATGCTTTAGGAGAGGGTATCTTCCTGGATGCCCTTTCTGATGCAGTTTTACTATTTTAAACTTTTAGTGTACTATAAGATGCCACTAAGATGCATACTTTTCAAAAAGAGTAAAAAATGCAAGTCACAATGCCATTACCTTAAAATGTGTGCCAATAGAGGACAATTTGGATGATTTTGAAGATTCCTCTGGCAGAGGAGGAAACATAGATGCAATAAAGGCACATGGTGAAGCATTCAACAGAGCTTGATGCTCTCTAATGACAAAGTCCTTGTTCTTCTCAAGGAACAGATCTTCTAGATATACGAGCTCTTGATGTAGACTAGATGTCAAAATAGTTTGAATTTATGATGAACATTCCTCATGATCCTTTGATTACATGTGGGCCAAAACATGGAGCTTCTAAAAAACTAGATGCTAGCTTATTTAAATGCCCTATTCTTCAGTTGATTAGTCCTCTATCACTTTCGAATGCTAAATACTTCCTTGATGTGTTGGAAATGACTCAATTAGCTGCTAATCTTTCTCCTTCAATCTCGAACCAATTTGGTTGTTGGAAGATTTAATAGAAGATAGAAGTATATGCCATCAAATTTGGAAATGGTCGATCTATTTAACCAAAAATATCAATTTGATAGAAACTAAAACAATACATTAAAATCTAGATTTGATCCTTTGACTGTTGCTTTGGGACAATTGATTTTCTTTGAGTTATAAAAATGTTCAATTTAGTTTGCCAAAAATATATTTGAACAAAATCTGCTGAAAAAGAGGATTTGCACACTGATATTTTGCCATTAAATATGGAACTGAAAATGCCTATTTGATTTTGAATTGCAGTATTCTACCACCTCCTTTAACTCGTTCTTCATAATATAGCAGCTATGGTGAGGGCTGCACCAATGCCTTTAATTTTCTTCATCAAAGATATATTTCCCAAGCTGGTGGTCATTGCATAGAAAAAATGGGAATTCAATGTGTATCCCATATTTGATTACTTGTCGAAAAAGATCAAGGAGACTGCCATGCCTCATTCAAATAGTTTTGTGTTCCTACTAACTTAACTATCAGTTTTCCTAACTTAATAAAAAAACACAATCAATGTGTTGATAGTGGTTCCATCCTTGCTGGAATTAATAGTATAGGAAATAAGAATGATAACATCAAGAAAATGAAATTGACATGTTGCAAATAACAAACCATTATTTTATCGACGTTGGAGGACTACAACTCTATCACAATATGTTCATTGAGATGTTCTACAATTGCAATGTTGAGTGTTAGAGGTGAGAGAAATTCTATGGAGTAAGTGAGCCAACCATTGTACGAAAATGGTTTTTACAGAGGATAAGTACCCATGGAGTCTCCTAATATACTACTCTATCCCTTTCTCAGTGGAAAATTTCTGCAACCTTTTCTTTATGAGCAAGGTTTCATTCTTATCATTACTATTGAACTCTTGAATCTGCTTATTATAAGCCTTAAAGTTGTCCAAAACATATTCCCCTAGAGTTGAAATTATAAATCTAGATTTTCTAGGAGAAGTAGCACCCGTTGAATAGTATAGGCAATAAGAATGATAACATCAAGAAAATGAAATTGACATGTTGCAAATAACAAACCATTATTTTCTCAACGTTGGAGGACTACAACTCTATCACAATATGTTCATTGAGATGTTCTACAATTGCAATGTTGAGTGGAAGAGGTGAGAGAAATTCTACGGAGTAAGTGAGCCAGCCATTGTACGAAAATGGTTTTTACAGAGGCTAAGTACCCATGGAATCTCCTAATATACTACTCTATCCCTTTCTCAGTGGAAAATTTCTGCAACCTTTTCTTTATGAGCAAGGTTTCATTCTTATCGTTACTATTAAACTCTTGAATCTGCTTATTATAAGCCTTAGAGTTGTCCAAAACATATTCCCCTAGATTTGAAAGTATAAATCTAGATTTTCGAGGAGAAGTAGCACCCGTTGAATCTTATCCTGCATCAACTTTATGCCATATTCTTTTTCAGTAGTGTTGGAGTAAGGCCCCGCAGCTACAGAAGAAGCTGCTAGTTTAGCGGAAAGGTAAAGTTTTGGCGGACAGTAGATAAGGCAAGGCTACGAAGCCGTAGCACGTTTCCAGCTGTAGAGCAGAGCCGGAAACCATGACTTTTAAGATAGAAAAGTCAGGAAGACAACGGTACCCGAGCGGCCGAGAGAAGAAAGCTCAACCACTGCATTGAAGGCAGCGGCGGAAGACATGAGGGCTCAGCAACCCTCATAAAGGAGAAGGAGCAACGAGGCTCAAGCATTGAAGACGAAGGACAGAGAGTAAAGCGGTGCACAGTACCCATGATCAGTGTCGGGAAGCATGGAAGACTGCAGAGAGCTGTCGTGTGACAGGAAGCGGCTACCTCAAGGACAGAGAGGACCGACTGTCACTAATTAGGGTATGGGGTTACTGTTGGGACAGGCCCACAGTGTTGTAATGGCGAGACCTTCAGGCCGCCTATAAAAGAATATATTTTGTATTGTAAAGGGTTGGTTGGTTGGTTAGGTGTTCTGTTGATAGATTATTAGCCAGTTAGTCGATTATTTTGAGTCATTCAGACAGACTGTGTTGTAACGATCCAGACACTTAGCTTGTCTGTGAGTCATTTGAGTCTGTAAGTAACCATCCATAGAGATTGGCAGAGAGGGAAGAATATATTGTAAGAGAAGCAATATAGAGATAGAAGTAGACCAGAGGTCTAGGAGAGATCTCGCGCTGCATAGGAGTTGCAGCAGACTGTGCCAACTTCCCTCAAGATATATAATAGAAGCACAGTTTGGTGGATGTAGCTCCCAGCCCAGGGGTGAACCACGTTAAATCCACGTGTTATGTGCTGTATGAATGTGATTGTATTTGCTTACTGTTAATGGTTATTATGCATATGATTTTAGTTGCAGTAAACGAATGTATGTGTTGTTCAGTTCACAGTAATACAGGAAGATAGATATAAGTGATGTATTTT
>LPNX010072839.1:58538-79860 GCA_001517045.1 Pseudotsuga menziesii | reverse complement strand
CAGATCTGAAGTCTCACCCGAAGTGAATCTAATGGGTTGGCCAAGACTCAAGTGTCTTGGACCAGGTTTTGTTCACCCTACTTCTCTTCTCTTACTTCTCTTCTCTTACTTCTGACTTCGGGTGAGACTTCAGATGCCCATGCAATCAACAAATGGTTCCGTTGTCGGCTTAAACGACTGGACGTCAATGTTCTGTTGGCATCCTACCAGAGAAGAATTTCACCAGTGGATGGATTCAAACTTGAGGGAGTTTGCTGAGAAAGAAAATCGGAGTCTTAGACTGAGTACAGAGGAATGGTTAGAAAAACATATCGCTTCAGATATACATGCGATATTCTTTGTCACCTATGGAGATGAGCTTTATGACTGGATATCAAAGTTGAAAGATAAGAACCTATTCAAGAAGAAAAGAAACATTGTCTGGACACCGGAGCTGATTCAGAACGTCCAGAACCTTGACATTCCCATCACGAGAGCAGTGGATTTCTGGCTTACAAGTGTGCTTGGAGGCTACGTTACAAAATTTGCAGTTGACCAAAGGAAGAGCTTCAGTGAAGCTGAACAGTACTTCTTCAAAGGATATCATGGTAAGTACCTCAGATCTCTAAACTTGTCTCTTAAAATGCTGTTCTATGAAAAAGGAGTAATAGACATGATTTCAAATGAATAAGCAAAGCTAGTAATGTCACAAGACTTTGAAAGTGACTTAGATGACATTGGAAGAACACGTAGTGGAAAGAATTATAAGGTAGACCTCAGATCTCCAATACCCGAAAACAGTTCAGACAGTATTCAACCACAGAGTCCTAGCACCACACAAGAATCAGAGGAGGGTATACCTTACCACCCTTACACCCCACAGAAACAGACTGGAGCTCAGAGTAATCCCGTAGGTACTCCATCCAGTAGTTCACAGACAGTACCTGCTACTGCTACAACACCGTCACCCACACCGCTGAGTGGTAGTAACCCAGCTAGTCAGAACCCACCACAGAGAAATAGAATGGGAGATGACATGAAGCTACCTACCTTTAAGGGTACAGGAGCAGAGGACCCAGAACAGCACTGGTTTCTATGTGAATCCATGTGGACCATTAAAGCGATCAATGACGATAACCTTAAGCTTGTGCAGTTGGTCACTACACTCAGAGATCGAGCTCTGACATGGTACATAAAGTATACTACACTACCCAAGACACTTGCTCAGGTCAAGCATGCCATGATTAAAGAGTTCAAGAAACCCAAGTTCGAATCTCAGTGTATAACAGAGCTCAAGGATATTAAGCAGCTTCCATCAGAGTCAGTATGGGACTTTGACCAGAAGTTCAAAGCCCTCATAGACCAGGTAAGCTTTGATTTTGCGCCGGAGCAGCATAAGGAGTGGTTTATTGCAGCGCTGCTCCCTCACATCAAAATGCCACTAATGCAGCAGAAACTCCAGACACAGGATGAGGCGTTGGAGATGGCAATGAAGTTAGAAGCCTCACCTTTAGCTGAAACAAACGTAGGCATGACAACCTTACAGAACCAGTTGGCCAACCTCACGTTACAGATACACGAGCTTAAGAAGGGGAAAGAGGTTATGCAGGACATATGGTGCTTACGATGTAGAGCACCGGGTCATACCAAAGACAACTGTCCAGTCTTTGCAGAGTATTCAGCATCAGGGGCTCCTAACCCCTTACCACGAACGTAAGGGCCATGGTGTGAAATATGCAAAACACACGGACACCCACCTCAGCAATGCTCTTTACTTCATAAGTATGTACACACCCCTAAGAACCTATACTGTGTCTTCTGCAAGTCCGTCGGACACGATCAACAGGATTTCCGGGCATACGATCTCATGTCAGACAGGAAGCATGACGCCTACAGAGTCCAGTCAGAAACACAGGGTCCCGCAGCAGGACCACCATCGGATCAGACTTATGGAGGCCGAGGAGGAGGATTCAGAGGACGAGGTCGAGGAGGAGGCTTTGGTCGAGGAGGAGGATTTGGCCAAGGCCGTGGACCAATCATCTGTTATAACTGCGGAGTTGTAGGACACTACGCCAAGGACTGTTAGTCCCCCACCACTATTTGTAACTACTGCAAATCCTATGACCATACTATAGAAGAGTGCCCTACCCTGATAGCTAAGATGAAAGACCCTAAGCCAGCAGCCCACCAGAACATCCAGCTTATTACTGCTGAACCTAAGGAACCAGAACCAACAGTTAACATTGTGACTCGAAGCGGTGCTTCCACCAGTGGTACAGCGCAAGCTACTGAAAAGAATCCAGGTCAACCATGGGTACGCAGAGCTCCTAGTAAAACAACCGCACTAGACCTGCAGAAGAATAAAGAGACATTTCACGAAGCCAAGGCTTCCTTTGATGAACCCACTCCATCAGGATCTTGGGTACTGCCATCTAGGGGCGTACCACAGTAAGCACCTTGTAGCGACAACAGAGACCAGACACCGCAGGCTACCATATCAGGGAGATGCGACGAGGATGAATCAATAGAAAGCGTACACTCTTTCTTGACCAGTTGCTTGAAACTATTGAGAAACGACAAAGCTATTGGTGAACTACAGCGCATCATAGATCAGTGTCAGCAACCCTCTCTCTCGAACAGCGCACACCGTGCTGTTCATAGTGTTACAGGACATATGAGGACTGGAAGAGAGATGAAGCTCACAGCGCAAATTGGAGAATTTGAGATGGATGAGGTCGTCCTAGATCTAGGATCAGAGGTGAACGTTCTCACTAAGCAGACATGGCAATAGATGGGAAGTCCTCAATTAATCAGATCACCTATCCACCTGAGATTGGCGAACCAGCAGAAAGTGTCACCACTGGGTCGACTGCCACAGGTGCCAGTTGACATTGACGGAGTCCGGAGCTTCGTGGACTTCGAGGTTATAGAAATCATTGGTGATAGTCGACCGTATCCAGCACTACTGACTATCGATTGGGCGATCGGTAGAAAGGCTATCATCGACCTAAAGAGAAGACAGATGACCTTCGAGGATGCGCAGATCCGGGTCATCGCGCCATTGGATCCTCTCTAGGGTCCTAGATACATTGAACCTATCCGAGCAGAAGAGGAGGCATACAACATCGATAATCTCTACCAGATGACTGCAAACCAGAATGACTATATAAATCCCACCGCAGAAGGGCATATTAGTTGCCGGTGCGACAGCTCATGCGCATCGGATTCCGATGTCGACATAGAGAACTGGCAGAGCAGACTTTACGAAGTCTCAGAGCGCAGATGTGCATTTCTAAGTAAATCGCTGCGATGGATTGGCGCAGAAATTAATGACATTCCATCATATCATGGACTGACAGATATTCAGGACTTCCTTGAGCTGTTTGAGCAACAGATCCCCTACAAGCAGAGGATCCCAGCTATGGACCTTGTAGTACGCGCCACACCTGCAAGATGGTGGTATGCACACAAAGAAAATATTGCTTCATGGGAGGATATTAAAAGACTCATGACGATCATATTTTCTGTCGACAGAGAGTATATCCAGCACAAGTACATAGGAGAAACTGATCCCAGAACACACATTTAGGCATGCGAACAGAGCTGGTCGAACGTCCCCGAGGACAAGTGGACTCACCGATTCATCCACACATTGGATACAGTTCCAAGGAACTGGTACACAGAGACTGAATTGTGCAAGGGAACGACCACATGGCCACTCATGACAGATAATTTCCTACTCACCTTTGCGTTTGAATCAGAACATCCAACTGTTGCTTAGGCCCTAGAACTAATCAAGACCAAGATATTCGAAGATTCAACCACATCAGTCCCAGCCGAACCTGAGTGGACCATCCAGCTAAAAGAGGCATTGGAATGCTACAATTTTGCATCAGAACCAGAGGAGGCGGATGAGGATCCTCACAATACTAACGTTCCTGAGTCAGAAGGGACTCGTGATGTCGAAGGACCACAGCTAGAAATTCCAGCAATTACTGAACCCATTAAAATTAAAAAGGTCAATATTGGCACAGACGAAGAACCTAAATTTGCATCTATTGGAGACTACTTGAACGATGAAACAGTTGGACAAATCGCAGATTTGTTACACGACTATCAGGACCTATTCCCCACCAAGTTCACGGAGATGAAGGGAATAGTCGGAGACCTGGGAGTGATGAGAATACCGTTGAAGGAAGAGGCTAGACCAGTCAAGCAATGCCCATATAGATTAAACCCGCGCTACAAAGAAAAAGTAAAAGACGAGATCGATAAGATGCTAGCAGCAGGCATCATTGAGCCTGTGGAAGAAAGCGAATGGGTTAGCCCCATGGTCGTGCAAGAAAAGAAAACAAAAGGGGACATCAGAATCTGTGTCGATCTGCGGAAGCTCAACGACGCATCACTTCACGATCCATTTCCGACACCGTTTACTGATGAAGTACTAGACAATGTGCGAGGACAGGAGGTTTACTCCTTCACTGATGGCTTCTCAGGCTACCATCAGATCAGGATACATCCAGAAGACCGATCTAAGACCACCTTTGCAACATAGTGGGGCTCATTCCAGTATATGGTAATGCCTTTTGGTCTTAAGAATGCACCAGCTATATTTTCTAGAGTAGTAGTTGTTGTATTTAAAGAATATATCCATAGATTCTTAGAGGTATATTTTGATGACTGGACTGTATTTGGACTAATCAGCAAACACATAGGAGACCTCAGACTGATGCTAGAGAAATGTAGGCAATACCAGATTTCTCTAAACTTGAAAAAATATATATTTTGTGCACCATTTGGCATTTTGTTGGGTCACATTGTGTGTAGACAAGGCTTGATGGTGGACCTCGCGAAGATCGCCATCATCGCGAACCTTCCAGCACCCAACTCGGTCAAACAACTGAGGACAGTACTTGGTCATACCGAGTACTACAGAAAGTTCATTAAAGGATACGCAAAGATTACAGCACCAATGGAGAAATTGCTAAAGAAAGATGTAAAGTTCCTATGGAATGAGGAATGTCAGTAGAGTTTAGACATCCTTAAGGAAAAGATGGTTACAGCACCCATCCTAGTATTTCCAGACTGGACTAAGCCATTTCACGTACACGTGGATGCATCAGGCATCGCACTGGGAGTCGTCTTGACACAGCCAGGAGAAGGAGATATTGACCATCCCATTGCATATTCCAGCCGAAAGCTATCGACAGCAGAGAAAAACTACACCACTACGGAGAGAGAAGGCTTAGCTATGGTGTACGCACTACAGAAGTTCAGACACTATCTATTGGGAGCTTCATTCAAGATGTTTACTGACCACTCTGCATTGAAGTACCTAGTCAACAAGCCAGTGTTAGGGGGGAGAATCTGCAGATGGTTACTCCTCTTCCAAGAATATGATTTTGAAATCATTGTGAAACCAGGAATACTGAACGCCGGACCTGATCATCTCTCGCGGATAGACTCAGGAGACGAACCAAGTAACCTTGAAGACAATCTGCCAGATGCACAGTTGTTCTCTATACAGATTGCAGATGATTATTATGCTGATATTATTCAATTCCTCACTACAGGAGTAGCACCTAAGGACTTTAACAAGCAGCAGAAGAAGCAGTTGGTTGTTAAAGCAGTAGACTTCACCCTTATAGCAGGGTACCTATACAAATTAGGTCCAGATGAAGTTCTGCGCAGATGCGTGATGCCGCATGAAAAAGATGCTATTATCAGAGAAGCACACTCGGGAATCGCAGGAGGTCATTTCGCTGGAAAGCCGACTGCGTAGAAAATCTTAGACGCGGGCTTGTGGTGGCCTACATCGCATAAAGACACCAAGGACTTCTGTAGATGCTGTGATATCTGCCAGAGGGTAGGAAAACCCTCGCGATGCGATGAAATGCCGCTGCGACTGCAGGTTACGCTGTGCGCATTCGACAAATGGGCAATAGATTTTGTGGGTCCTATCAACCCACCAGGGAAGCGCACGGGTGCAAGATATATTATCACCGGAACAGAGTACCTCACCAGATGGGCAGAGGCCAAGGCAGTAAGAAACTGTGATGCTGTTACAGCTGCACAGTTCCTCTTTGAAAACATCATCAGTAGATTTGGATGTCTAGTAATTCTTATGAGTGATCAAGGCACCCATTTCTTGAACCACACCATCGAGGCTTTGACAGAAGAGTTCCAGATTCAACACCATAAGAGCACTCCCTACCATCCACAGGCTAATGGTACGGTGGAGGCCTTCAATAAGATTCTAGAAACTGCTTTGACGAATATCTGCAATAGCCAAAGGAATGATTGGGACCTTTGAGTTAACGCTGTATTATGGGCATACAGAACCACATGCAAGAAACTCACTGGACACACACCTTTCAGCTTGGTGTATGGACAGGAGGCTGTGATGCCTATCGAGTACATTCTTCCCAGTTTAATAATCGCTCAGATTACCGGGATGACTGATATCAACACAGTGGAGGAAAGGTTAGCACAGCTGCTTACCTTGGAAGAAGACAGGTTCATCGCTGGATTCCATCAGACAGTGCAGAAAGCACGAGAAAAAGCCTGGCATGATAGACACATTAAGAATAAGACGTTCCAGATTGGAGACCTAGTACTCCTGTATGACAGTAAATTCATTAAGTTTCCAGGGAATTTCAAAACGCATTGGCTAGGGCCATACCAGATCCAACAAGTCACAGAAGGAGGTGCTGTCCAACTCAGTCAGCTGAACGGGCACCTTCTTCCCACATGGATTAATGGCAGTAGGCTTAAGCTATACGGTGACAGCCTCCCCACCTCTCAGTCCTAGCAGGAATAGTTTATATGAGTGCAGATGCCCAATGTAGTTGAAAGGAGGCATCGCACCGGAAACTAGTCTACACAGGTAAAAAAAAAAAAAAAAAAAAAAAAACAGGGGGTATTGTTTTGCGCAGATGACGTGGAGTCGCATCGCGGCAGTGCGATGTTTCTCCGTGCCACGTACTCAGTTTGCAACCATCAGAGAGCCGTCAAGTCACTATATGACAGGTAGTTAATGAAGAAATGACCGCTATCCCTTACCGTAGATTTGGCAGCAGTATAATCAATATTTCCAGATTTGGTAAAATCTCCGATGAGACTAGAGCCCGTACTCACACATAGCTCGAGGGAAATTGGATCAGATTTTAGCATTTATTGAGGATTGAAGGACGGGTGTGGTCTTGTCCATGCAATTAATATGACCGACGTGTTCAGTCTAGACGACCGTTGTGACCAGGATTATCGTCTACGACATAAAGCAGCAACTATTCAGTTGGGAAGGTTACATTTTCACAGAACTGAAAACTGTAGAGTGCATCCTTGAGCTTTCCCCGGTACAGAGTGTATTCCATAGCAGAGTACGGAATTTTACAGACTCGCAACCATTGCCCGCCCACCGTTTTACACAGACTGGGTTCTGCCCGAAGACGAGCCTCTAGAAGTGCTCCTCAGAAGATTCAAGCGGACTGGCCTTGCAGTTCTCATGGAAACGCTACCTAAAGTTACTCCGCCGAGCTCGTCCCGACCCAGAGAACAACCGAAGACAAGGAGCCAATCCCAGCTAATGGAGGAATCCAGCTTCGAGCAGGAGGACGAAGTCCTTAGTTCAGCAGCCTACCTCAACCCATGGGTCGAAGGCGCCCCTGACATCAAAATCTCCAGAACCGGTAAGCTGACTGTTCCCATTCCACCGATAGATTCTCGTGTAAAAGAAAATGGTGATCTCATAGGATATGCTGGTGTAGTTAAATTCATAGATTTCAACCTGGGAGACGGTAAGACGTACCCCCACTTAAAATCAGACCAATATCTGAGGAATGAGAAAAACCCAAGGACAGGTCGAGAGGAACTTGTCCCCATGCCACATGTTGAGGTTCTTGAGCCCTCGGGCCTGCTGAATTTGTTGAGACTACCCCATTTTGGACGTAGTGTTGAGGTCAATGCTGTGGTGCGTATACTACTTTCATGTGTACATGGAGGCTATCTCTGGTTAGGTAGCCGAGTTGACCTAAACGTCGACCTGATACACCGCATCACTGGCCTGTCTAAGACCGGTAAATACCCCGAAGTACAGGTATCAGGAAAGACTAAGGATTCTAAGCTACCCGCAGCTCTAGTTAAAAAGTATCAGTTACAGCGAGGAGGCAGGGCTTATGACGTTTCGAGCTTACAGAATGAGACACTCAAATTTACGGCCAGCCTGCTTGCAGGAAGACTGTTAACTAAAGTCCGCCCAAAGGAAGTCACAGGATCCGTGATCAGTCTGGCCATACAAGTTATGGAAGGAGAACAGTTCAATTGGTCGCTATTTTTATTAAATATGTTACAGGAAGATTGCTTGGCAGCCCAAGATCAGGCAAACCACCCGTTCCATTTCTCATGGCTGTTGGTACTATGCGCCTTTGTCAGCTGGAAAGAGCCGCCCAATTCCCAGTTTCCATAGCTTCCAGGAGCAGCGCCACGAGGTGTGCACTATGCCAGTTTATGGGACAGCCCTAGCCCAGCTAGAAAACACATTAACACGATGGTCTTCTTTGAATACTATATGTTGTTGAAGGCAGTTACCCAAGCAACACCACGCATCAGTAAAGAGACTGTGGACGTATTCGACAACCGGCTTAATTTCATGGCAGATAGACATCTCATTTATTTAAGGCCGAAAAGGACAAAAAGAGACGACTGGGCCCCCAGCTCATTCAGAATGACAGTGCAGGATGTTGAGAATGTCATCAGAGGCTTCGATGACCAATGACGAGAAGAATACGAAGATACCACGCCAATACTGACAGAGACCGCGCAGACAGGCCCGCCAGGGACAAGCAAAGAAAAACTAGACACCCATGCACCCCAAACAACAGAAGCATCGCCATAAGGTGAAAAGAGAAAATATGTACCGGCAGAATCAGCAACAACGCCCAATACAAAGGACGGAAGCCAGGAGACAACAGAGACGCAGAGGAGGAAGAAATAGAAAACTTCAAAACCAATTTTGAAGACAGCACTGACGGAAGATGATTATGAACTTATTGCCACAAGGAATTGTGATACACTCAAGGATTCATTTGAGGAGGTAAAGAAATCCTAGGAAAAGATTCAGAGCGCAGTCGAAAAACAGCTCACAGACATACGGACATTCACAGAGAAGGCTGCCAAGATACACGCCCCATCACTAAAGATGACCACTGGGGAAACTTCAGCACCGCCGGCATTCCGCGAGGAAAGCTTGGCAAAAGATCGCCTCAATATGGTGTTGATCCCTCCAGGCAGTATCAGACTCTCGGCAACAACGAAGAACCCACCAGTGCAGTTTCAGCAACCCCTTGAGGTCAACCTCGCAGAGGTTCACATTGACCAGCTACACAGGATCCAGCAGCAGCTAAGCACAGAGATCAGGAATAGGGAGCTCGCGACCTACCAACAGAATGCGCAGCTCAAACAGAAGAACGCAGCACTCGCTACCAGCTATCAGAACAAGGTAGAAGAGTTACAGACATATCAGAACAGGGATCAGGAACTTTCCCAAGTACTACAGAAGATTACACTAGACCTCCCTAGATGCAACATCGAGTTCGCATTGCCTACCCCAGAAAAGCTACAAAGAGTCGCAGAAAGAGCAAGGGAGCTCGAAGAAACCGTAGCTAAGATGGACGAGAAAGTAGCCAGGATTAAGGTCGACCATGCAGCACAGCTTACCGAGCTTGAGGCTTGCTTGCGCGAAACCTCCCTAGCAGACCAAAAAGCGCGAGTGGAAGCTCTTCGACTCACTTCCGCGCAGATCCAAGCAAGCATTGAGGAGGCCCGGGTAGTACTAACAAATGCGATGAACACATGGGCTGAGTTAGATGAACCACCATAGAAGGTAGAAATTCGGCAGAATATACAGCGAGTAGAGAATACCGCAGCGGCCATGAGAGAAGAAATCAAGAACCTAGCAGCTCTACAGAAGATGAGGAAAACGAAGGAGATGAATCAATTACAGCAGGAAGTGCAGTGGTTAAGAGAAAAGGAGCTGCACATCACTGATCTGCTTCAACCCTTTCAGGAGCAAATCACAGAGTTAGTTGACGCGGCCGAGCAGAAGGTGAAGGAATTTACGACCGCCAGAGAAAAGATTGAAGGAACAGAGGACTCCCGGATTGATCAAGCATTGCTTGACTCGGCAAAACAGCGCGCCGAGGAGATGAAGAATGAAGTCGCAGGACTTCAAGGAAGGTTACAGCGTACTTCGCAGGAGGCGAAGGATAAGCTACAGCAGGAGGACCCCGCTGGTAGTGGCTCGAGGACGAGCCACAGGTGAGTGTTAGGGGACTGTTGGAGTAAGGCCCCGCAGCTACAGAAGAAGCTGCTAGTTTAGCGGAAAGGTAAAGTTTTGGCGGACAGTAGATAAGGCAAGGCTACGAAGATGTAGCACGTTTCCAGCTGTAGAGCAGAGCCAGAAACCATGACTTTTAAGATAGAAAAGTCAGGAAGACAACAGTACCCGAGCGGCCGAGAGAAGAAAGCTCAACCACTGTATTGAAGGCAGCGGCGGAAGACAGGAGGGCTCAGTAACCCTCATAAAGGAGAAGGAGCAACGAGGCTCAAGCATTGAAGATGAAGGACAGAGAGTGAAGCGGTGCACAGTACCCATGATCAGTACCGGGAAGCATGGAAGATTGCAGAGAGCTGTGGTGTGATAGGAAGCAGCTACCTCAAGGATAGAGAGGACCGACTGTCACTAATTAGGGTATGGGGTTACTGTTGGGACAGGCCCACAGTGTTGTAATGGCGAGACCTTCGGGCCGCCTATAAAAGAATATATTTTGTATTGTAAAGGGTTGGTTGGTTGGTTAGGTGTTCTGTTGATATATTATTAGCCAGTTAGTCGATTATTTTGAGTCAGTCAGACAGACTGTGTTGTAACGATCCAGACACTTAGCTTGTCTGTGAGTCATTTGAGTCTGTAAGTAACCATCCATAGAGATTGGCAGAGAGGGAAGAATATATTGTAAGAGAAGCAATATAGAGATAGAAGTAGACCAGAGGTCTAGGAGAGATCTCGCGCTGCATAGGAGTTGCAGCAGACTGTGCCAACTTCCCTCAAGATATATAATAGAAGCACAGTTTGGTGGATGTAGCTCCCAGCCCGGGGGTGAACCACGTTAAATCCGCGTGTTATGTGCTGTATGAATGTGATTGTATTTGCTTACTATTAATGGTTATTATGCATATGATTTTAGTTGCAGTAAACAAATGTATGTGTTGTTCAGTTCACAGTAATACAGGAAGATAGATATAAGTGATGTATTTTAGTAAGTTGCATAAAGACTCCCTCATGTCGGTTTCTAATGACCTTTTAGTCACAATATAACTTCTGGGAAGTTGATTTCGCACGTTGACACAGTCAACGCTGAGAGTGCAAAGTCGCGTAGGTAGGATATCGCAGAGAGGCGATATCGCACAGGCAAAGGAGCTACGGTGCGCAATACCGCGAGCTGAGGGCTTAGCGTTGGAAAGAGGTTGTGTGTTCCGTGGTGCGCAGCGATGCGATGAGGTGGGAAGTATTGTGAGTAAGTGGAAGTTGTGCGACGAGGGAAGAAGCCGCGCAACGGGCGCACGAGTAAGTATCGCAGGGCTTGAAGAGTTGCGAGTAGAAGAGGACGTGCGATGCGCAGATATAGCTGATCCGGTGATTAGCAGAATTAAGAGAAGAGAAGTAGGGTGAACAGAACCTGGTCCAAGACACTTGAGTCTTGGCCAACCCATTAGATTCACTTCGGGTGAGACTTCAGATCGCTTCGCGGTCTGTCGCCGAAAGGGCTAGTGAGTTAGGGGTGTTGTTGGTTGAATATAGTAAACCCGGGTTTGCCCATGCAATCAACAAGTAGCTTCTCAACAGCTCGCATTCTGGGTCATATATTTATGGCCCAACGGGTTCTACCTTTAACTATGCTTATGGGGCTGGGATCTTTACACCATCTCCTTTCTCATACCTACCAACAGTTCATATATGGAAGGAATAGTTCCATAGAACGTATGGTCAAGGGTATATGGCCTCCTCTTTCTCTGATGCAACCCTAAAGAAATAATGAAATGTGAGATGTCTACATAGGGTGGCTGATAGGATTAGTTTTCTAGGCTTGTCCAAGTCAAAGTTGTATATTTTCCATAAAGCTTCCCATTAAGTTTGGCAATACCTTCCTCCATTCTAATGATAAAGAAAAGGGGAGAGGAGAGGAAAAAAACTTAGGGGACATTAGGTTAGCTAGGATATGATTAGGTGGTGTGGTGTATCTTTCTACTTTTGTGGTCCTTTGTTGGACATTAATAAAATCAAATTTCACAGTTTTGATTATGTTTCAATTTTATGTTTTCCTAAGTAGTTAGGTAATAATTGAAACTAGGACTGTTACCGTGTGCTGAGAATTTCAACACATGTCCCCTTCAATACTAAGGAAAATGGAATCATCCAATATATGAAATCAAACAACAAAAAAGTTCTTTTTAATAAGATTGGCCTTAGATCATAAGGAAGCTTCTACAGAAAGCTAAGCACCAAAAGACAAGTCGATCTTTTTTCCAAAGCTTTTGCAGAAAATAAAAACAAAACAATTATTAGCCAGGAGAGTCACCAACATTTGGCATGAGTGCTGTCACATACCCCAATTTTGTAAAATAATGTTAATTATTTTAATTTGATTTCCTAAAACATTATGTTAAATTTAATGCTAAGTAGGAACTGATGACTCAACAGAGTCAAAAGAAGTGGAATGTAATTCTGAATATTTTATTATTAATAAATAAAAAGTGGAGACAACAGCATGGGAGAGCTGTCAATAAGAGGTTACTGGTCAAACTGGTGGAAGGAACTAGGTGGAGGGCAAAAGACAAGTGGCAGCATCCTCAAACACTTCCTAGGTTGCAGGTGGCAACTTCCCTATATTTGGGGTCATGATCCCCCAAGAAAGTGGGATCAGAGCAGGTGGCTCAATAAATGACAACTTACCCAAAAAGACCTAGGCAATCTTTTAAAAGTACCAAATGAATAGAGCTGAGGCTGCTCAGATGTTTCCAGGAGAAGAATCATTCAGGAGGAATGCTCTTCAAGGAAGTCATTGAGGGAAAAGGGAAACTATAAGGAAAGTGTTTGAGGGATAATTTGCAGTAACTTGGTCTGATACAACTTGTCAGCTAAGAGAACTTATTGATAAGTTCAGAGTTTGTATTGAGTCTGAAGACTGGTACTTGATTATTGCTGCACCTAGTTCCAACCAGGGAGACGAGAGCAAGCTTGGGGGTCCTGAGGAGTCGCTGTTTGAGCGCTCCCCAAGAGTTGGTAGGGAGGAACAGCCTCCCATTATTGTTGTCGTCCAAGCTCAAGATCAGGTTCTGTCATCTAATAGTCTTTGTTTTAATCACTGTGTATGATTGAATGTTATGTTTTTAGCTTATGATGTAAAGATTTAGATGGTTTAGTAATGAATTTGTTTTTAGTTTGTTTAGTAATAGAATCTTTTGATGAAAAACAAAACCCCTCCTGTGTTTTTCCTCATCTGGAGTTACCAGACCGTACTCCAGCACAGGGGTGAAATTTATAAATAAAGATAGTATGATGAAAATGCAGAATATAATGTTAATAGAAATTATAGAATATTTCTTTTATTTTGTTGTCAGAAGAAATCTCTTTTATACCAGTAGCAGTGTTAAAACCTGATTTGAGATTGTCAGCTTGTTAGAAACAGGGAAGAAGTTATATTATTTACTGACAGTAGTTACTTTCAGTAATCTCATTGCTTATTTGAAATTCAAAGGAAGAGTATAATAGTTAACTAGATTAGGATTAAATTAGATAAAGATGCTTTACAGTCTACTTCTTTCCAGTTTTAACTACTGCAAGTATAATATTCAGATTGAGGGAAGAATAGCTAGAATCTCTATTTACTTCTACAGGTACTTTAGTTATTAGCAGAATTTACTTTTGAAAAGTAATATATGTTATTCATTCATTTCTATTCTATTTAGCTAAGTTTAAACAAAAACATACAACTGCTAACCTCTACTTTTTAAGATATTAACAGTGTAGAATATAGTTAGTTCTTTTACATTCATTTTATAAATATTAAATTGTAACACAAACTAGACAACATAGAATACAGAGAGTATTACTATAAGATATTTAGTACAATAATTATAAGAACACATTAACAACAAAGAACAAAACATTATCTCTTTATGCACTTACAAAAGTAACTAAGTTTAAATAACCTTTGGAGCAATAGTACTTGCAGGTAGGATAACAACTTTATCATAATAAATAGTAATATATTATCCTATTATATACTTTATAGGAATAGTACTATTACGTAATTACAGTAATGTTCTTAACTCAATATTGTAAATCTAATATGTAATATAAATTCTGTTCTCAAAGATTAACTGCTAGATTTATAATAAATTCATAAAAAAAATCAAAACTATTATATTATGCAGGGTAATAAGTTTATAACATTTACTTTTTCTTTAGTAATAAAGTAAGTCAATATATAAAAATTGTATAGGAGACCTTAGCTTTGAATTATAAAAATACTACAGGTAAAAATCAAGTACATTATTGCGTAGGATATAATCAATAGTGTAGAATGCTCGACTTATCGAGATTAACAAGTATTGTAAAACATAACTAATAGCCCCACAATTTACAAAAGAGCATTATAAAATAACGATGATTTTAAAAGAAGAAGCCGTAAATATTTCTTATACTATCAAATTAGGGTTAAAACACTACAAATCCAAAATATACAACTAAACCAACAACTGTAGAGCCAAGACAGTATTTTACTCATGAACATAATGAAAAATCCACAGAGTGAGGTTTTCATAGCCTGTTATATATATATATATTATAAACGCGGTATTATAAAACAAGACAAAATGTACATTCACGGCCGAAGCCAGAGAACCCTGCTTTAGGCAAGGGTTTTAACAACCATTAAAAACAGCGAAGCAAATAACCAGAATAACCAAAACCCACAAGGGTTATTCAGGTCACGACGACCAACCCTTAACATCCCATAAAGGTTTGGACAAGATAGAACAACCATGGAAAGTCTAGGGCTTATCGTAACAAGTCGTTGCAACCTCGTACTAGCTACGCAGAGAGAGAAAGACAGGTTTATACCTGCAAATGGTCATCACATTTTCTACTATTAGTATAGTATTTCAGAAATAGACAAATATATAAATAAATAAATGTGCAATAATAATGAAAGAACTAATGATTTCTTACCTCAACACTTGATGGAAATGTAACCACCGATAACCAGCAACACAACGATCAGCACGAATAGGAGGAGGACTTTCTTCAGCTGCAAGGAAAACGGCGTTACAACACTCCATTGACTACTGACAGTAGAGGGTCTCAGTCTTTCAGCCGACAAGGTAAAAACCCTAGAGTTGTGCTATTACCCATTTCAAAATAACACACAGTATACTGTGAAACATAAGCCACAACACTCTGAAATGAATAACCACCCTCGTATTGTTAAACTAAAGAAAAAGGGGGCTGTGTACAGTCAAAGGGTTCGGGTTCAGGCTAGTAAGGCAAGGAAAAACTGAAGGGAGTACCGTTAATTTATGACAATTAACAACACTTTGGGATGGCACTTCTTTACTGTGCCTTCAGACAAGCTAACGAGGGAGGAGCAAGCCAAAGACAGTAGTAGCATTACTCAGGTGACAGAGCAGCTGAATACTTCGCAGAGGAATGCTGAGAGCTCGAAGGCGATGGAAGATTAATGAGCTAGGGTTAGAGATGGATCTTTTAAGCTTACTATGCTTGGCCACAAATCAGCCACGTCTCCATGCAAATTATTTACACATGGTGGGTAATTTCCATAGTGGTGATGAGAAATCACTTGAGGACGAGGATGCCAATCATTCGTGTTGATTGCAAAGGTTCTACCATAGTATATACTCAAAAGTCAACCTATTTTGCATGATTGCATAGAAACAAGGAAAGTATTAATACTCAAACCATGCTTTATCAATCATCCAAGTCATGAGAGAAACACGATCCATTACTTTGCAACTTGATAATGATTATCCAATGTTGATACTACCTAGATCAAGGTTAAACTTAGTTTTCACTAAAGACATGGTCCTTTGCATAATCCGCTTTGTTATACTTTGTAACATCTTGTTTTTTTTACCCATCAAACAATTATGATCATGGTAGATTAGAGCCATGTAAGTATGTAAAAAAAAAAGTAACAAAGTCTAATTTAGTAGTGAGAGTCTTATTCTCAAGTAAATTTTTTTACTCAGCCCAGTATTTGTAACTTTAAACAAGGTAAAAACAATACTTACCTTAATTCTTAAATGCTAATCAAAGAGGCATCTTATAAAGCTTTTAAAACTTTAAAACAAAGTTAAGACTTTAAACTGCTCATGAACATGGTTTACTTCTTGGCCCTCTTGTTCACATCTTGCATTTTCATATGCATGGTGAAGTATTAGTCCAACCAACATCTTTAACTTAACGTAGAAGTTTACCTTTGATTGTTATCAATGAGGTTCATAAAGTAAAACTATGGCAAGTATCTTAATTGTTAATATTAACCCTTGAGCCTTGTTGTATTTATTAAGATAGTAAGGTTTGAGTAAAAAGATATAAAAGAAAGTAACAACGTCTTTCTAGTAAATGTGTTGTTTAAAATAAACGTTCCTTAACCTATAATTTGTAACATGGCAAGGGTTAAGACCAATCTCTTATCAAAAATATTTACCAAAAATAATATAGTTAGGCCATAAAAACTTTTAAGTTGTGCATTCTTTTAATGATCATAGTCCATTAAGGACATGCCCCTTTTATATCTATGAAAGGGATGATTTAAAACTTGGTTACAACAAGCTACCTTTCTTACTTAAGATAAGCTTAGGTTATGCTTTGAAGTAGTTGTTGTATAATAAAACTCTATGCATCAACACTAGTAGTTTTTTTTTTTTAAAGTAGTTTGAAATGAAGATATAAACCCCTTAAACTTCAAAGTCAGAAAAGGGGAACAGTAGCACATAAACCCTTTATTAATGTACTTTTCGATGTAAATGTATTTGTGCACATTTGAAAGTAAACCATTGATCTCATAACTCTACCAATCTTACTCTGTTTGCAAAGATCTAGTTATGGCATTTTGACCCTTGACGACTATACTAGATATCAGATAGTTCAGTAATCTTTAGAAACTATAATTTTTACAGCTACTATAAAGAGAGACAGTTAATGAGTTTACCTCAATAAACTTTGGAATTTGCTTAGCATTTATATTCTTTACTAAATTATTTTGTGCAACGAACTTATATCTGACTACTTTAGAATTAATGATTACCAGGACCCGAACTTCTTACCTGTAGTCTGTAAGAACAGGAAAACTGTCTGCATTAGCTCGAAAGCTAAGTAATCCCAGATTTTCATGACAGTCCCACCTTGTAGTCGCAAAGAGAAAACAAGTCAGAACTGTTCTATCATTCAAACATGATCAAATAGATAACTCAGATAACAAATTTAGTAACATATAACTAGTTAAATAATTAGTTTACTGTAATTATGAAAATTATATGCTTTTAAAAATTCTTAAATTTTTCGGAAAATTTGGGGGTTTTGACAAGTGCACAATGATGTATATGGTTCTATGTAGATAGATTCCATAGGTTGCTATAGATAGTTTATGGATTTTATATATAACTTCTCTAGAAAGACTTAGGTCTACTTTATAAAGAATATTTTTGATGTTCTTTTACACTTTAACCACTTCATGATCATGGTTGAGAAACTAAGTGTAACGAAGTTGAAAATGCTAAGAACTGCTAGTAGTGGGGTGTTTGAGTGCAATGCTTTCTTCAAAAGTTATAAAGGGAATGATGTCATGAGATAATCCTATCTCTTACAATCCACAACAAAATGGAGTCACTGAAAAGAAAAATCAGCTAATGGTAGAGACAACAAACTGAATGCTCAAGCATGTCAATCTACCAAACAATTTGTGGCAAAAAATGGCATGTGATTTTCCTTTGTGTAATTCATTGCAATGCCTTTGTACATATACCAAATGGAAAACATATCAAAGTTATGGAAAGAGTAAAAGGTAGTACTCTAATAGCTATAATGATGAACCAAAGGCATATAGGAGCTTCAACCAAAAAATAAATGATGTACTCATTAGTAGATGTAGTCCTTCATGAGGGACAAAGACATAATTAGAGAACCTTGAAATCACATGTCCTATAGCTAAAAAACATAAGCTTGAGAACATTGAAATTGCATGGCCTGCAACTAATAAATATTAAAAAAAAATGTGAATCTACTTAACAACATGATATGTCCCATGCATAGTAAAGATGAAACAAAAGCAAGCAATACACCAAGAAAATGTACAAAACCATTTCAAGATGGCAAATTTGATGTTAGTATATAAGTATAAATGTAGGTAAAAGTTACAAAACTGATTTGAGCAAACATAGGACATAGCCTATGATGAGATATTTGCACCAATGGACAACATGATCACCACATTACTTGTACTTTCATTGGCAGCTCATTTTGCATGGCAAGTTTTCTAGATTGGTGTAAAAAATACATTTCTCAGATGGTAAAATAGGGGAGAATTTAATAAATAAACAGAAATCCCGCCAAGTAGAGACATAACAAGTGTATTGACTTAAAAAAAATCTTAAAACATCTCCATATGTAGTACTGAATACAAAATTCAAAATTTAAAACAATAAGGCTCAAGCATCATGCACCCTCAATTCTCATCAAGGGCATCAAATTATAACTTGAAGAAAAAGGGAAAAGATTCATTTTATCCAAGCAAGGTTCCAAATTTTCCAATACAAGGACATGCCATCTAGATCTTTGTATTAAAGAATCACATATATATCTTTCAAAATAGAACAAAACAAAGCTTCTAATTTTGCAAGGCATCTTGGAGATACAAAGAAAAACAGAGCATCTCATAGTTCCAATTTGCTCTACATATCTACAAGGAATATACCAAAGAGACACTCCCCAACCCAAAGAGGGAGAGGTGCAATTAGTTACTCAGCCACATCGAACAAGGTACAAGTCTCCAAAGGATTTCTATACTCAAAAGTCATTACAAAGAAGAACAAGGTCAACAAGCAAATATGAAAGAAACATTATTCATTCCATTTTACTCATTCTTTCATTTCATTCCACGATTACAATTTTTCTGTAAACCCACTCATTTCATTATTAAACATGAAAACAATTGATAGATATCCCATCAAGTCCTTCACATATACCATATACATCATTACATTCCTACATACACTTTACCATATTATATTATCCCATTATTTACCTCATCTTATACTTCTACCCTTCATCCATACCATATTCTTGGCCCATAGAAATAATTCAACACACCACAACAAGAGTGTCCACCTACATGTTTCTATAGGATCCTATCGGAGACTCCACCATAGGTTTCTAATGGAGGCTGCATTTACATGAAAATACAACTATTTTCTATAAGAAGCTATAGGAAGGACCTGCTACAAAAGTGTTCACACTTAGGAAAAACAAGATGCTATAGGAAGACCACTTAGCAATATCTATGAACAATACTAATAATTTGAAACAAGACGTTGCTCTTACAATATGAAAATGCACATAGTACTCCATGATCATGTACCAACACCCTTAATCGAAGGAAACATATTTTTTTAACATATCATATCTCATGTTAAAATGGTCAGATAACATTAAGTTCCAATTTTCAATCCAATTCCTGTCAATCAATGTGAGAATCAAACCTTAAGTTAGGGGTAAATTCTTATTATGACAAAAGCAACATGTATCAAGAATATACTGATGTTATAACCAATGAGATTGTAGCTGATGAAATCCACAGATGAGTGTGCAGAATTAAGTAGCCACATCAACCAAGTGCTAATGATGCCATGAAATGCTCATCAAGCACGGTCCAGATAAAGTTTGAATTATCATTTGAGTTGGGGGAATGCAAAGTAATGAGTATGAATTAATAGAAATAAAGAGATAAAGGAGGTTGATCCAAAATGAAACATTGGAAAAAAATTAACAAAATATTCTAAAGATTGTTTCCCATTCAAAGCAAGTTTTCTATCAGTGTAGTTAGTTGGGAAGGCCACATTTTTTAGTGGAGAGACTATGTTATGAAAAACAGAACTTGAGAAAGAATAAGTTGTGTAAGGATCTATGCATACAAGAGGTGGTGCATGAACCCACATAAATCATTGGATATCCTCTAGGTTGTAGTTGTTACCACAAAAAGAAGAACCAAAGAGTGGGAAAAGGAAGACAAGGGAACTTAAATCTTCCAATAAGATAATTGTAGGTAACACTACTAGAGAAAGCCAGTTGTCTTCATAAAGAATACATCTACAATGGAGGAAAGATTCAATAAGAGGGATCCTATCAAAACCTCTAGAATCGATAATAACCCAAAGGTTGTTGTGTTATTTTAGGAATCACTCTTTCTTGATTATTTTCAACAGACTCAAAGGATATGATGACAATGTGGCCATTGAATTTTCTCAACATTTCCAAAATATAAGGGGGTAAGAGTATTCTACTATGGTGAGAGTTTTTAGATTCAACTCAATGAACTTATCATAATCATCAAGATATATCATCTAAGCCCTAAATTGATCAAATATGTGAGCCTGACAAAGAAGCTAAAATTCCTCAAGAGACTAAACAATAGAGGTTGATTAGGGAAATATGAGGAGAAACCCTAAATTATTAAAGTCATAAGTGGAAGAAAGGGGAAGTTGCAAGAAGAAGCGATACATAAGGAAAAACAAGGAGAGCTTGTAGTGATTTAGAAAAATAAACAAGGATCAAGGGAAACCCAACACCTTAGACTGACAAAACAGGTAGGAACTTAGCCCAAATTTGTCATTTTCAAAGTGAAAAGGATGCCTGAACAATCCCATCACCCTAAACAAAGTATGAAGCAATGTTTTAATTTTTTCCGTGAGTAAGAATAAATCAAAATTAGAGATAAAGTCATCCTAAAAACTATGTCCAGTTTATTGATCAATGCTCACTATTTTGTTTAAATCAAAGTTTAAAAATTTTACATGGTGTAAAGGACATATTCCTCTATATTCCCTCAAAAATTCATTAAATAATATTGAGTTTAAGTGGGTAAGAAAATTTAATTACACTGCCACTACAGGAGCCATCCAGACAACTCAGAATTTTATTTTTTTTGTGAGTAAGAATAAATCAAAATCAGAGACAAAGTCATTCTAAAAACTATGTCCAGTTTATTAATCA
>LPNX010072839.1:0-58033 GCA_001517045.1 Pseudotsuga menziesii | reverse complement strand
TGAATGAAATTATCACTAGGGAGAAAACCTCAAGAGCATCATTTGACTCACAGTCTACAGGAAACAAATATGGGCATATAGACACTATTTCCTTGAAAATGGGACTTAAAAAAAACAGTTTGGAGATCATAGAATAAAGATGTCCACGCTCTTGATGCTGCCACTACTGCTACACCCGATTTAGGTAGAAATGTAGGCACTTAGAATAATTTTCTTGGAGATGTTGCAAAAAATATGAAATATAGAGTATTCAGAATGGACTCCAAGAATAGCTACAGAGGCTATCTAATGAACGAACATGTATTCATGATAACTTCAAAGTAACGTAAAGGTCTTCAAATGGTGGGGGTGAATTTTTAACAAAGTTATGTTTGACTGAGATTGGATTAGAAACAAATCTTAGGCTTCTAAGAGACATTTTTGAACTCATCCATGAAAGCATGAAAATTTGAGGGCATGAGCTTTGGTTAACTGCTAATAGTATAAGTGCTTCTGCTAAATTCCTTATAGTTAATATTGTTACTAGTGACGCTCCATCCTACGTGTCAAACCATAGATTCATGACCACAAAATTGACTTCAAAAGAAATGACCCTTGGAATTCATAAGTCTACCTTTACGAAGTAGTAATATATGGCGATATACATAGTTTAGAAAAAGTCATAGATGCAACTTTGATAATAAAATGTGACCCATCTAATATTATGAAGAAAAAGTAGTGACGGCACACCAAAAAATAGAGGTATGTTTGCATACCCTGCACTATGATTTGATAAAACGGTTAGCTTTAGAAGTCAAAACATCACTACGATTATCTACTATTTACAACTATAGAAAACAAACAAGGAAAAACTAAGTGGCTTAACTTAGTTTTGCAAAATCCATCCATGTGTAGAAAACCCTTGCAATTGTTTATAGCATGATTATAGGTACAATGTGGCATTTTATCCCAATTTTTTTATAGTCATTTACAAACTTCATGTAAATTTCTGTATGATAAAATAACTGTTTAATTATTAAACCACCTACATCTACCTATAACAAAAAAATATAGTCAATCTATAAGAGAGGGATGGAAACCAAAAAACGTTGAAGGTAGAATGACATTGACATTCAGGGCTTGATTTTCAAAATGTACATACATTGGATAGGATTTGAAGCAACTGGATGAGATTTTTCATATATCACAAGAGAGTAAAAAATGATGCCGTGAAACTTGACACTGAGATCCATGGGGAAAAAACCATAAAGAGCACATATTGCAAAGAAGAAACATAAATACATATTATGTGAGAGGTACCTGTGAGTAATGTGTCTTCTCTGTGACCATGCTTCCTTTCTTACCCTGCCAAATTCTTTAAAAACCAAGGATCGCATACCAAATTGGAACCTGCTTTGGTAATAAAAAAGTTTCATGGTGAACAATGTGCTCCATACTACATAGCCTAGGGAAACGTGACGGACCAATATTCCATGGATTTGGGTTTTGTAACAAATACACATCTCATGGGTTTCATTCATAACTTTGCTGGTAATGCTGGTCATCCATCCAGGAGAATCTTGGATCCATTCATAAGAAATAACCAAATTCCTAAATATGTGTCATTGATTTTCGTATGAATATTTAATGGAAATACCCACACCATTAAAACTTCAAATAGATGTGCATTAATATGTGCCTAATCGATTAGCCCAACAAAAAATGGCGTGTCTATTAGCTACAATCCTTGAGATCCAGGGTTTAGGTTTATCATGATGCATTCTATAACAACCTTAACCTTATATATAATTCCATATCCATCTCAAACCCTAGCTCAAACCTTATAGCGCATGCCCCTGCCTTCGCCTCAAACCCTAGCCCAAATCGTTGAATATTATGTTCATGTTCCTGCATCAAAACTGACTTGTACTCTTGCATTAGAATAGGGAATCCTTGAAGTATTGCCACCTCCACCTCAAACCTTGGCTCAGCCCTGAAATACTATACTACTCCTGCATCTAAATCGAAACACAACAGTCCTGAGAAATATGGTTTGGAAAGAGGGGAAGAAATATGAAGGCCATTGCAAGCCATGTAACCCAAATATATCCACATCCACCTCCCAGTCCACCAAGTTCACTTTCCCACCCTTCTCGACCTCCGCCTTCCAAGTGCAATATTATCGGATCCATCTACATCTAGTCTATGCCTCCAAGTTTAATGCACTAGAGAAATCGCCCTCCTCCAACACTACTATGCACCATAGAAATCGCCCTTCTATGCACCACAGAAACCGCCCTCCTCCAACACTGCAAACCCACCACAAACCCATGACCAAATCCAGAACCAAAACAGTGGAAAAAAACGCTATGCACCAGAGAAACCGCCATCCTCCAACACTACTATGCACTAGAGAAACCCTCCTCTGAAACTGCAAACCCACGAGCAAATCCAAAAAAACTGTGGAAAAAACGATATGCAAAGCATCACGCAAGAATATGGCAGAGGCACAAGCAAAATTTTTTAATAAAATATGCCCCATGATATTGGGTATTTATATAATAAATAAATAAAACCCTTTTACCCTTAATATAGCACCAATATATTGGTTTAGATTTTTTTTATTTTTAACCCCCCAATATGAACGAACATGCTATCATATTGGTCCCTAAGTGATGCCCCCATGCTTCAAAATCCATGTTTATTTGTATACGTGGGTCACAAGCTTACATCTCACGTGTACATGCATATTTCCCCACTATGGCCCACATACATCGAAAAATGTGCCCAAAAATAAATATTTTGGAGTTTTCGTCATTGAGTCACGAATAACTTGACCTTTGGCCTTCCATATGCCTGGAAACGCTCTGACTTGACCCTTCACTTCCTATTGAAGGGATATATATTGGGTCCCTTTGATACATTGGAGGAGGAGAATTGAACAAAGCAACGAAACTATAGTTCATTTGTGCCCCATTCACGCATGATTGAGTATGCATCCCTTTGTCCTTGTGAGCACCCATTGATGCTCCTCCCAATATTGCCATTGCATTGTAAACTTTCCATTGAGATGGAGGATTGAAGTGGTGGAGACCCAGGTGCAGGACTTGGTTTCTCTGTTTCGATGAGGTGCCGACAGAGGTTGTCACTTGTATATGTGTTTATAATCAATAGAAATATGCATTTCTTGTCCATTGTATGTAAGTAACTATGTATGATCTTTATCCATGGATGTAGTTACTTTGATTTATACATATTGGTTTTATATATGCTAGAGTAGGCCTAACACTTAACATATATCATGCTTTCCTTTTCTGTTGTTGTTGAGGATGAAGTGTAGGTACAAGCGTGGTTGAAAAGCTCAACAGAGATTGAATACAACCTTTCGGAATAAGGCACTCCTTCTATCTCCTAGTGTTAGTTCTTTTTATCTCTATTGCATATAGAAATGAGTTTATTTCTGGTATCATGTAGTCTGTTGTGGGTTTATTTATGTTTTTCATCTGCGGATGAGGACAAGACAAGTGTAGTACTGTCGAGATTGATTCTATGGAAGTCGTTCAAAATTGGAAATAAACAATTATAAAAAAGGAATATAAAAAATAACTAGAACTAGCTGATGAATGAATAACTAGTAGCAATTCATGGATAACTCATAACCAATAATTCATGGCAGATATTAGAAGAAAGTGAGATAAAAAGAAAAAGAGTATAAAAGAATCTATGTGATAACATGTAACTAGGTATATGATGAATAAAAAAATATTTCCAAACTTTCTTTAATTCCATAACTATCTTTTAACCATTTAATCTCTATCCACATTGTCCATCCACAAACTATATGGATGTACTAGTTATTAAATAATTCATAATTAAAAGTTTTAGAG
This sequence comes from Pseudotsuga menziesii, assembly GCA_001517045.1. Lineage (NCBI taxonomy): Eukaryota > Viridiplantae > Streptophyta > Pinopsida > Pinales > Pinaceae > Pseudotsuga > Pseudotsuga menziesii. The sequence continues at coordinate 54,167 of LPNX010072839.1, read as the reverse complement.
CTATGTAATTCATTTAAATACATAAAAAAATGTTTTTATGTATATTATTTGCATATAAAATGTGGATATTCAAGTTTATTCTATATAATTAATTATGTTAAGATATTTTTTAAAATAATAATAATAAATAATTAAAAATAAAAAATAAAATAATTTGTAATATTATAAAAACAAATGTTTACCATATCTGTATTTTATTTCCTTTTTAGATATTTTTCTTAAATAACAATGAAAAACATATTTGAAATAATACAAAATATATTTAAAAACTAATACATATTATTATTTTTAAATAATAATGAGAAATATATTTGAAATAGTGTAAAATACATTTAAAATTAATAATATATATAATATATTAATAAATTATTGAAAAAATCTAAAAAGAGTCATTAAGTATACACAAAGAGGACTCTCCACTCATGTATTTCATAGTATATTGTGACATATACCTTGAGATAATTAAGTCATTTAAGTATCTAATTAATTAGTACAATGTTTGATCACATTAATACATTATTAATATTAAAACTTGTAATTAACATTTTATAAGTTTTCTGAAGAGATCATGAAAAAGGTGCATGACATGGGATCTGTTATATATATATGTCTCAAGTAATCTTTGTGTCTCAGTAATGTTGAGGTAGGGTAGTCTAAAATTACTTGTAATTTTATAAGTCCACGTGCACATTCTCTCCACCATGACGAATTCACCTTTGCGTAGGTCGGCATAAAACTTGTGGTTGTACAAGGTCCCAAGCAAGTCATTATGTGTGCTTGAAAATAAGTACGAGTTATTATTTTATGGTCAATGAATGCTAGATGAGTATTTATAATGTGCGTTTAATTTTTTAATATGTATTTTTTTTATAGTGATAAATAATGTGGATACGGTTTTTTAAAAGATATTGTAAATAATTTTAAATTATTGATAAAAAAATTCTTTGTAAAAAATATTATTTTTTATAAAGGATAAAGGATAATTAAATATTATTTTATTATTAATAGATCAAAGAAATAAAGGTAGAAGGTTGTAAATTCCAAAGACCAATAATTTTTTTACCTAAGTTTTTCAAAGCACGGGTTAATTTTTTTTTAAAGCGATTTTATTAAAAATAAATCATTAAAATAAACCCGATAAATTTAACTGTATGAATGTAGAACATTGTTTATAAAGTATGTAAAAAGTATTAATGCAAGAAAGAAAAATAAATGACAAATAAAGGAAGAAAACACATAATTTCAACTTCAACCAGTGTCTTGAAAGTTTGGAAAGAAACACATATGGTGAATCAATGAGTGTTGAGTGTATTCCAAGAGATGTTGGAATGCTAAAATGAATACTAAAGGGGCAAAAATAGCTCTCAAGAGTTAAAGCCATAAAGAGACTTGGGTGGAACATTAAGATTTGGAAGAAGCTAGGTTATTGGGGAACATTAAGATTTGGAAGAAGCTAGGTTATTGGTGAAAAACATGAATAAATACCAACTTATATCTATCTTAAGTTCTGATACCATGCACCAAGAGGAATCAAACTCATTAAGAAGCAAACCATTTTAAGTGCAAAAATTTGAGGAAAAGTTTGCACCTCGAGGAATTTGACCCCTCTTAGGGCATAATAGATTTTAAATTTACCCTTTCACATTATCTTTTAAAATGGTAACCAAACAAAGTAAAGAAATCTAATGTTGTTAACTTCTATCAAAATCCTTATTTAACTAATAACTTAGATCTACCATACATTCCAATAAATTCTTTTAGTTATAATTAATTGGAATATATAATCTTTGATTTTGAAATTTAGGTTAGGTCCAACATTGTAAATTTTTTGTTTACTTAATATTTTATTATTTTATTGAAGTGCTACATTGCCATTTCCATGTTGAGCATGAAATTATACGTCTCCCTCATATTGGGATATAGAAAGTGCCTCTTCAACACAATGAACATGTTCATTTGTGATGGGTTAACTAGTTCAAAAAGGTAGAGAATTTAGAGTTATCCAAAAACAAAGAGTAGAGCATGTGATTACATTCATGTACATATGTTCAAATTTCTTAGTAAGGCTAGATTAAGTATATTACTTAGTCCACATTAACTATGAATATCATGGTTCTTCATGTTTGGGGATAATGATCATTTAAAGTTGTAAATTGCCTCTCTATTCTAACGCAAGTTATTGTAGGCCATTGTGCATGATTCACAAATTTTGAGATTGAGGTTGAATTGGTCTCATTCGATCCACAATGATGTCATTTGGTATCAAAATGAGGTTGACAAGATCCATGAGAGAAAACTAGGTAAGAGGAAGGCTTAGAGATATGATAAAGGGGTGTTAAGTGGAAGAGTTAAAAAAATGACAAGGAGAGGTGGAAGGACAGCTATGAATACATAGTTACTAACAATGAGAAGAAGAATAAAAGAGTTTGAGAGGATAAAATAATTTAGAGAAGCCAAAATAAGAGGATCAAAACCAAAAGAATAAGATGATAGTGAAGTCTAGAAATGGTGATGTTGTAGCACAATTCATAATACTTCTAAAGAAAAAAATACGGAGTGATGGTCATGTTTTCATTTTATGATGGAAGGTTGAAAGTGTAAATATTAAGAGAATGACTTTGTGATATAGGGGTGAAACATTAAATTCAAGGGAATGTAAGAATTGTAGAGTGAAGTTCATAAGGAGGGGATTCATACTTGGAGATATACGGTTATGAAGTTGTGTGAATTATTATCATGTGTAGATTACAAGCAAAATGTGTTTAACCAATTGTCATTATGTATGTCCCATTCTAGTGGGTGTGGTCCTGGGTTCTTTTACTAGGAATTCACTCAGTAGAACTATGGCATATCACATGTGTTTGCAGAATAATAAAGAATAGCCCTAATTTGATTTTTACCTCCCAAAGTTTTATTTGTAATACCCTCTCCAGTACATGTTTCAAAAGTAAAAAAACCTTGTACTATAGCCAAATATTGTAAGTACCATTTCTTCATGACATTTTTAATAGCCTTATTTTTTCTACCTATAGTATGATTACTTTTCCAATAAGTTAGAGAAGGAGGCAATTCTTGATATTCAACATGTTGTTCTAAAATTCATTTGGAGGAATAAATGTATAGGGGCCTCAAGTTGTTGCTAAAAGACTTGATCGATTCCTAATCAATGAAGGAATGCTTCTTTCAGTTCCTTATATCAAACAATGGTTTGGTGAAGGAGGAGACTCTTGTCACTTTCTGGTTCTTTTTGAAGCTAAAGGGGATCTAAAAAATCCTCCTACACTCTTCAAGTTCGATTCAAATCGGTTACAAGAAGAGGGGTTCCACAATCTTGTTAAATATTCTTGGACTCAGACCTTCAAAAAGAATATTCATTGCTCTGCAATAGTACAATTTTTGAACAATCTTAAGAATCTTTCATTCCTTGGTATGAAAGATGTAAGAAAGAAAAGGAATAGGAAGTCTTCTCAATCGAGCTCTAGTTAGCATCCATCCATGAACAATCGACTAGTGGATATGATATTATTGAGAAAAAAATTATTATACAAGAGCTTGAATCTAATAGAAGGACATTACTAATGGAAGAAGAAGTTAATCTCATACTCAAACAAAAAGCTACATGGATGCAGAAGGGTGATGGCAATTCAAAGTTCTTTCATAATTCTATCAAACACATAATCCAAACCAACTCAATCTAGTAGATAGAATATGATCAAAATAATATGGTCTCAGGTTTCCATGGCATTGCTAATGTTGGTGTTAAGCACTTCTAAAATTTATATGATCATAGTGCTCCCAATTCACCCATGCTAGAGGTGATTGCATGGTTTCCTAGTTTTGATTCCGATGCTCAGAATCGGCCTATAAATGATCCAGTTACCATGGGAGAACTCCTATCAACTATCAAATAAATGCACCCTAGCAAAATATTAGGCCCTAATGGATGTCGCATAGAGTTATACTTAGGTCTATTTGAAATTACTAGTAATGATCTCTTTACTATTGTAGAAGAATCAAGAGAAAATGGTCGAATTCTGGTTGCTTTCAATGCTACCTTTATAACTTTGATTCCAAAAGTAGATAAGGTAAAAAGAATGGAGGATCTTAGACCTATTTCACTATCTAGTTGTGTTTATAAATTAATAGCAAAAATCATAGGTAACATGGTAAATCCAATCTTATCCTCTGTTATTTCTCCCAAGTAATTTGCTTTTTTTTAGCGTACATAGATTCATGATGCAATTAGTATTGCATAAGAAGAGATACACTCCTCTAAGCTTAAATATTCTCCTATAGTGTTCACTAAGAAAGACTTATCCAAGGCTAACAATTGGGTGAATTGGACCTTCCTTAGACTTTCTCTCTTACATATTGGTTTCCTTCTCACTAACATCATTTGTATCCTATCCAGTGTCTAACAACCTTTAACCATTATGGAACATTCCATTATGGAATATTGAATTAACCATTATGGAACATTCCTCCATTTACTATAGAATTAATTGTTGCTTCTATTGCATCGTATGCCCCACTCTACCCCATTATGTGACGCTTTACCAAACTTGTCTCCTTGACAAGCTTTGTCTCCTCCTTTGACTAATTATTTGGTATTGTCACCATCGTCCTCACTCCAATTGAATGCACCTATGACGTGTTTAGCCTCCACAAATTGTATGCAGTTATGAACATATACATCATATTAATGGAATTAGATTTACATGGCCCATAATTCTATAGGAGAGAGAACAATTCATGTACAAATTTTCTTCCTCCAACAAACATAGGTTAACACTCAAGGACCAAACAATCGTCGCATGGGGAGGTGTTTTAAAGTCAATATGGGGATAAAAAGATAAAAATAAATAAAGATTATTGACAATATATATCAATTCAATTTTAAAATTTACACAATAAAATTAAAACAAATAAAATCAATAATGCTCCATCTTAAACCTAGATTTATAAAGCACTGAGAAGGATCAAATTTATTGAGGTTTATATATATTTTTTTGATTAGGAAAAAATATAAGCTAACAAATTCAAGTCCTAAAAAATTCAATCCCTCTAAAAGCTTAATAAATCCAAATTTAATATAGATATATATTGATTATAATATTCCATACTCTTTATCATGTTCAAAAATGATTGCATGGAAGGAGATGCTTTACAGTTAGTATGAGAAGATAAGGGATATGCTTTACAATCAATATAAGGAGATAAAAATGATCAAATTTTATTTTTATTTTTTTATATTATAGAAACGATTAAAATAAATTAATAAATGGTTAAGTAGACTCAACAGCATGAAATTACATAGAGAGACAAAATCTTATTTAGAGAGATGGTGGTATAATTTCTTTTATGTGACCTCCTCATTCTTTCATATGTATTTCTTCAAGATGACTATGAGATAGGTCTTTTAGCAATTTCATCTGACTATATTCTCTTCTCGTCCAATTGATTTTGACCTCTTTGATCCTTTGTCTTCTTTTGACATCTTTGATCCTTTGACATAAAAGACAACATATTTTCAACAATCTCCCCCTTTGTCATTGATGCCAACATTACCTTGAATGACAACAATCATATCTAAACTCCCTCTAAGGATGTGCATCCGAGACTTTTCCCATGATCGTGTTTGCACTTCTGCATTTATGTTTGCATTGCTCCTCTTGTCTATGCTCCCCCTATCATTGGGATCTTCCTTTTCCTTCTTTCAACCTCTCTCCCTTTTTCAGCTTCTTTCAACTTCTCTCCTCATTTGACATCAATGGAAAAGGGACCTTCTGCATTGCTGACTCCCCCTAGCTTTGTGCTCACTGCTTCAACAACACTAGGTCACAGACACCTCTATTTCTGCACAAGATGTAGCGAATTGCTTTTTTTGCATTATTCTTGTTTTTTGCGTCTAATTTAATGCATCCAACAACCAGTCTTGTCTTGAATTGCAGATTCAATAAATTCACACATATTTCCAACCTTTCACTTGCATGAAAAAGGTTGATGTGCCTAATATGCTATCCACATGGTGTGTCGGTATTGTAGCCTTTACTCCAATGTCATTCTTCCAAGTCACATGTAGTCCCATGCATTAGGCCTATAAATAAGTGCTTGGCTGACACAGTGGCAGGTTTACACGACAAGGGGTTTCTTCAACATCACCAATCAGGTTGGGCTCACAAGGGTGGAAACCACTCAAATATTGGCGAGGATGTGATCATGGGTTCGATGATCGGCATATTTTCCATCTACTATTTCTGCAATAGCTACTATAGACCTAATAGCTACAATGTTACAATGTTTGAGAACATGTAAAGAGCTTTTCAATGTTTATATCTAAACTCATTTTTATAAGAAAATTATTTGCAAGATCTAAGAACATATAAATATATGTTGTTTTATTACATCGATAAGTGTTTTTATTTGCGATTTTGGGGTGAACAAGCTCCTATATTTTGTCATGCCAGATGAAGAGCACCTTGGTGGTTTTTCCTAGATGGGTTTCCACATTATTTCCTGTGTTATATGGATGAATGATGTTGAAGGGTGAATGTTTGTTTATCTTTCATTATTACAGTTACAGTTGTTGATGAATGTATGTTGCAGTAGAACAATGGATGAATGAATAGATAAAGATGATGGGTTGTTGTGTATGAGTTCATAGTCGAGCTGTTAAGTTAAACTATACATTGTGGAATGTCTATTAGTATAAGGAATCAACTACATCACACTGTTGCACCAATGGTTGAGTCATAAGGATATGTTTGTGTCACATGGAACTTGTGACACTTCGCTGTACTATCGTCGCGTAGTAGAGGACTCCATCATGTTTCCTTTGTCAAGATCCTTGGCTATGTGCTAAGGGACTATAATCCCTCACCAACTACGAAAACATGGTTGTGGAAGTCACACATTAAGATATCTCAGGTGAGACTACACCTGCCTAGCGGGCGTTGCTGACTGAGCTTGCTCTGTTGGGAAGATGTCTTGGGTGTCTTGTTGGTATTGTGCTGATTATTGAACCGCAGGTCTAGACAAGTAGGAGAAAGAGGCCAACATCAAGCAGTTGGTCGAGAGTGGGATGCAATTCATTTGTACATCATAAACAATATTGACTAGATGAAGGTATGGATTGAATGATGCGAACAATCATGTCATGGAATATCATGGGAAGGTGTGGCTTCATTGGTAAAAGCAGCATATCACAATGGAGATAGAAATCTTATAGAAATGGAAATCGATTTAGCATATGGTTTAAAAAATAAAATTGCAAGCATATTAATCAATCACTCTAAATCTTTTATTTTGCAAATTACATTTTGATGTACATGTTGTTCTTTTCCATGTATTGCTGCATAACTATTGAATCGTTGTGTAATCTTTTTGTGTATTGCTTGTTGTAGGTAAAACACCCTAAGGCTATGGTCTGCAATGGTTGTAGATATCGCATAAAAAAATTGGATGAAACAAACAAAACATCAGATTGTGGGATATATGTAGTCTTTGAGGTGATCAATGTTTCATTTAGAAGTGGCATACATCCATAACTCTCAGAAAATCGATACTATGGGTATTTGGAAGATATTCTACAGTGTGACTTTAAATCCTTCAAAGTAGTTCTGTTCGTTGTCAAATGGTGTAGGTTAGGATTGAATCAACGTGATCCCAATAGAATTATTATTGAACATGACAATGGATTTACCATGTGTGTTGGTTCAAGGTGTTGTTCTTGGCTCTATATGGCTATAGAATTCCTTTAGGGCCTAATGACTAGGTTTCCTCCCTCAACCATGTCTATGGATCTGTTCCTAGTGCTAAAAGCATTCTAATGCACTACATATTCTCTCTTAGATGCAAAATATCACATACGGAGGTCCTACATGTACAAGTTTGATGCCTTATTCATGGACCTCAAGCCTTCAAAACTACCTTTAGGACATAAGTCTTGATTTCCTCCCCCAAGCATGGCCAATAGAATATGGCCCATACTTAGTTCTTAAGCTTCCTAATGGTGTCCATTTTACAACTCAAAGAAAAATTATACTCTTGGGAGGTTAGGCATGGTTGTTTTAGGTGTTTTTCTTGATGATGTTAAAATATTACTATAGCTCCTAAGTATTGATGATGCGAACTATTGTTTTTATTCCTTTCCCTAGCCATGCACCAAACCCATTTTTTGTGGGTCTCCATAACTTGTGCACATTTTCTTGTCCATAATGCATGCACATTTTGCTTGTCCATAATGTGTGCACATTTTGCTTCTCCATAACATGTGCGCATTTTGTAACTACAAAACACATGCTCATTTTGCAACTCCATAATGCTTGTGCATTTTCCTTAGCCTAACTACATGTCATATGACATGTCATCCTCGAGCTTAACCAAACCAAGCATTACATAACACTAGCATGTTGTATTTTTATGTACCGTGATTGTGCTTCCTAAAATTAGGATTGCATCTAAAAGGTCCCTCATATTCTTGCACGTAGCCCATACCATCTTCATTTTCTTCTATACATAATAGGAGCTGGACCCTACAATAGTCTAGGCGACATTTGGTTGGAGCATCATAAAAGGTAAGCTTGAGCCATTTAAGTTAAAGGTAAATTTGATTCAAAATTATCATTAGGTATAGAGTTTTTCACAAAGCTTTTATGTTAAAAAAGATGAAATTTGAATTAAAACTCACATAGATCCATCTTAAACCCGGATCTAATAAGCATCCACATGGATCCAATTTCAAAAGTGTAATTTTTTTTTAATCTTAAATTTTGTACATATCCAAAAAGAAATTACAGGTCAAGAAAGATCTCTTCTTATTTAAAATTACTTTTAATTTCTTATTTTATAAACTAATATGAATTTTATTTTAGTAGCATTACAGAATGTTATGTTAGAAGACCACATCTCTACCATAATAGACTTGAAACACCTTACTACTTTAAATGTAATTATTTGGTTTTAAGTTTTGTAAAAAGATAATAATTATATTATGCATCAGAAATTTAAAATAAACTATTAAATATATTAAAGTTTAAGTTTTTTAAGTTTTGAGTTTTTAATATAATCTTTAGTTTTTTATGTTTTGAATTTTTAATATAATTTTTAGTTTTTTAAGTTTTGAATTTTTAATATAATTTTTTGTTTTTTGGTTTGTGTATTATGATTAATCTATTTGTTGTTTTCCATATCATTAATTAATAGTATAACTTAAAAGTATGTATTATTTATTTAAATGTGTATTATTTATTAATTTAAATGTCTTAATTTTAAAAAAAAATTATGTATTTTTAATTTTGTAACATCACTTAATAAATGATATTAAATAAAAAATATTTTTAATAATTTTTAATATTTAATAAATATTTGTTCACTTATTTTTAAATAATATAGATTTTTAAACTATATTTTTACTAAATTTGGAATTAAAATACATTTTAGTGAAAGTATGGTTGTATTTCATATGGCAGTAACCTACTTACTCGACCATTTGCACCGATTGGACGACCGATAACGTTGGATGTGACCGCTCACGCGAGCCACGTCGTGCGATGGGTGCAAATGGTTGAATAAGTAGTGAAATCCCTTTATATGCAATTACATTATAATAATTTTAAATTTTGTTTTATAATATAAAAAATTAAGTTTTTTTAATAATATTATAAAAAAATATAACTTTATTTTGATTTACAAACATAAAATATAAATATTAAATAAACAACATTTTAGTTACAATTTACATAGTTTTATTCAAATAACACAAAACATCAAATATCAACCTTATTCGAGTGGTCATAGAAAAGTAGCTAATATATTATTTTCAATTTTTTTTGGTAAATTTAAATTTATGTATTTAATAGAAACATTATTATATTTAAAAATTATACATATATAATTATATTATTCAAAATAAATTATATAAAATTAATTTTAAAAATATATAAAATTATTATAAAAAAATATTATTTTAACATAAAACATTAAAATTTAAATATCGCATATAGATAATATTATGAAAATTGCTAATTAAGAAAATAAGACATCAAATATCAATCATATCACCTAAATTATAGTCACCTACATTTTAATATTAAATATTTTTAATATTTTAATTTAATATTACAATTAAAATATATTAATTAACACGATGATGATGCTTAACTTCCACTAAGACCAAATTTTGGTCTATAGAACCTAAAGAAAGAGATTATTTAGTTTAGTTTAAAATTGTATTCCTATGCGCAAAGAGCTTAGAGAGAAGTGTCGCAAGCTCACTATAATTATGATAGGGTAAGAGGAAGTGATTTTCATCCTCAATGTTCATATTCTCACAAAGATGGCAGATCCTTTCCACCCATGGTGTTTTAGGAACTGCCCAACCACCTATTTCAGTTTGAAACTCATGAGAGTTCGTTCTTATCTTGGCTATATTAAGTTTTTATTTTGAATTAGTTAAAACAACAGATACTTTTGATTTTCTAGAGTAGGGTTGATGACCTCCTTATAATATCTTAATTTTCTTTTAGCCTCTAAATCTTTCTCACACCACATTTTCTCTTTAAACTTAGAAATAACATTTTTTTTAATGTTATTAATATTTTGCAATGCAACATTTTCATCGATCTCCCAATGGTTTAACAAGGCCGTGATATCTTTATACCAACCTAGATTGAGCCTTAGGTGGATTTGGTTGGAATTTAAAGCTAGCTTAGGAAGTCTATGGTCTCCCATGTTATTGATTTTGTGATTGTACAACATGAAACTAGTCATAGCTAGGCTTTCGATACGGGAAAGACCCACTTCTATAAAGAGAATAGGATAGGGTGTATTGCTTTTAATTTTGAGGTTATACAAAGTGATTGATTTCGGTTTTTTAATTGGTTAAGAGTTTGTATTTCTCAATAAAAGTTCATATTCTTTATAAAAAAAATTGTTTTAATTTTTTATGAGTTAATTAATATAATATTTTAATAAAGATGTGTTAAGAAGCATTTATGTATAGTAGCTAATTATGCTCTATTAACAACTAAGTATAAGTTTTACCATTTTTAATATATATATATAGATTTATTTATTTATTTATATATATAAATAACATCCCATTATAACTATCCTGAATGTAATATGACAACTAAGTTGCAATCAATTTTGTCCAGTTAAAAATATATATATATACAAAATGAGTATGTTTTGAATGTAATATGACAACTAAGTTGCAATCAATTTTGTCCAGTTAAAAATATATATATATACAAAATGAATATGTTTTGATGTATACACCCGAGCAAACAAAATAGGAAATATCAACTTCGATGGGATTGGCATGTTTGCTGGTGGGGAATTAGACTTTTAAATACAATGTACAGTTTTGTACATCAACCGGCCTCGGGGTGTGTGCGGGTTGATGTACAAAACTATCCCTTATTCTCGCCATCGGATTTTCCCCCACTTGCCCCCTTAGGTCCACTGTTAGCCTCTCCCCCCCACAGCCCGATTGAGGCTCCTTCATTTTCCGATCCTTCTCTCCACAAATCTTTGAACATTTTCTCTGACAAGACTCCCCTGTCGCCATCGATACTTCCACTTGACTCCATACGGTTTGATAATGTCACCATTCGGAGGAATAAGAAAAAACCTTCGTCGGTCTTACCTGAGTCTATTGCTCCTGTGCCTCATACACCTTTCTCCACCCGTCTGAAGAATGTGGCTCAAACCAAAGGGTCCTTAGAGCATTGACCCCACCACTATCGGATACCTAATGTGGATTCTGTCACTGAATGTCAGGGGGTTGGGAGGCTCAGCCAAACAGAAAAGCCTTCGCCGTTTGTTTTTATCACTTTCCTCGGATATGGTACTCTTACAAGAAACTATGACCAGCACTTACCCGGCTCTCTTTGCATTTTCTAAGCTGTGTCCTGGGTGGTAATTTTGTGTGCTCGACTCTACAGGACTCTCGGGTGGCATACTCACTGGATGGAACCCTTTGGTTCTTAGATGTAAAGCATTTCATACTATGGTGGGGATTTTGCTTAATGTTTCGATGCGGGGGAATCCTTTACCTTTCTCCATCTTAAATGTTTATGGTCCTTACCTTCATTGGGACATATTTTGGGATGCTGTAGCTTCGGGAGGTTTACTCTCGCTACCAAATCTCATACTTGCTGGAGACCTGAACTTTACTCTGGGTGCTTCTGAAATCTGGGGTTCAAAAGCACTACCTGGCCCTTTGGGCCCTTATCTTTCATCTTTATTCACTGATCATCATCTTGTGGACCCTACTCTACCATGTGCTGGCCCTACTTGGCGGAATGGTAGGGCAGGGGAGGAGGGCATATCTAAAAGACTGGATCGTTTCTTGCTATCTGATCATCTCATTAGTTGTTTGCCTTGTCATCGTGTGTGGGCTCATAGATGCGGGATTTTTGATCATTTCCCTATTTTGCTCGAATGGGGTGATCCTCAGGGTCCGTGTCTTTACGCTTTCAAATTTAACCATACTTGGCTCGGGAACGAGGATTTTGTTAATTTGATCTGTGATACTTGGTCTACTCCCCTGTGGGAGCCCACTATGGATACTATGCATGCTATCTCTTCTCAACTTCGCCATTTAAAAGAGAAGGTCAGGGTTTGGACAAAGGCGGAATCTCAAAGATTGAAGGATATTTCTGAGAATCTGGAAGTCGAGATTAATTCCATTCTTCACTTGTGCAGATCTGCTATATTGGACCGGGAACAACAATTCAGATTAAATGTCCTTAAAGCAGAATATCAAAAGCATCTGAATCATGAACTGAACTCTGCTACACTGCAAAGCAAAGTTACTTGGGCAAGTTTTGGGGATGCCAACACCAAATTTTTCCATTCTATGGCCTCTGCCCTGAAAAACCAGAATGCCATATGGTGCTTGAAAAATGAATTGGGAGAATGGATTTTCGATGAACGTGGCATTAAGAACCTTGGGGTTCGACATTTTATGGATATTTTTGCTGATGATGGAATGACCAATCTTACAGCCCAGCTGAAAGTCATCCGTCTCTTTCCATCTTATATTTCGGGGGAAGACCGATCTGCTTTTACTTGTCCTGTTTCCCTCTCTGAAGTTGAGGGGGCATTAAAGTCTTTTAAAAAAGATAAATCCCCTGGGCCGGATGGGTGGACAGTGGAGTTCTATTTATACTTTTTTTATCTTCTGGGTCATACTCTGGGTAACTTGGTGGAAGCCTCCCGTATTCTGGGTAAAGTTACCCCTGCTATAAACTCTACCTTTATAGCACTTATTCCTAAAGTTGATTGCCCTACCAGTTTTGGGGATTTCAGGCCCATTTCCCTCTGCAATCTGTGCTACAAATTGATTTCTAAAGTGGCAGCATTAAGACTCAAGCCCTTTTTGGATTCCTTTATCTCTCCCCAATAGTTTGGCTTTCTCAAGAACTGTCTGATACATGAGCCTATTGCCATCACACAAAAAGTACTCCATTCTGTTAAATTGAAGAAAAAATCAGCTCTCATTCTTAAGTTGGACTTGACTAAGGCATTTGACAGGGTAAATTGGACATTCATCCGACTGATACTCATCCAGATTGGGGTCCCTCTTGTGGGTGTAAACTGGATCATGGGATGTATCTCTTCCGCAAAGTATGCTGTCCTCATCAATGGCTCTCCATCTTCCTTCTTCCCTGCTTCTAGGGGCATCAGACAGGGCTGTCCATTATCCCCGTTACTCTTTATCTTGGTCATCGAAGGACTTAGCCTCCTGATTGAGGATGCCAAGAGAAATGGTATTATCAAAGGAATCAAGATTTCGTCAGATCTATCTCTCACGCACTTACTCTTTGTTGATGATGTGATACCTTTTGGGATGGGTACTTTCGAGGACTGGATAGATTTCAAGGTCATACTTGAAACCTTTTGTGATGCATCTGGTATGAAGATAAATGTGGATAAGTCATGTTTCCTTCATTATGATTTGGATGAAGCTCTGCTGGGAAGAATTTCGGGTATCTTGCCCTTCAGATTTAATCACCTAAATCATGGTTTCACTTACCTTGGTTATCATTTGAAGCCCTTAGGCTACCTTGTTAAAGACTGGCTTTGGCTTATCACTAAATTTGAGAGACGTATTAACCATTGGTCAAACCGGCTCTTATCTCTAGGTGGTCGTTTAGTCTTGGTACGGTCTGTACTTACTAGCCTACCGGTCTACTAGTGTGCTCTCTTCCCTATCCCTTCTTCCATACTAAATAAACTCAAAATACTTATATTCTCCTTCCTTTGGGGGTCTACCGCCAATCATAAAAAGTTCCACCTGATTGATTGGCACCTATTGGCACACCCTATTTCCGAGGGTGGCTAGGGAATAAAACATCTCCCGCTCTTCAGTTTATCTCTGCGGATGAAAAATTTCTGGTTTGATTTGAACAATGGAGGTATATGGCATCAGCTTATAAAGGTGAAATATATGAAGAATATGACAGTCCAAAATTGGTGTAGAATTAAAAATTTCCGGCATTGGGATATATCACTTATTTGGAAAGGTTTTCTAAAAACACTACAATGGATTGGAAAGGGTCTTATTTGGCTTGTAGGGAATGGTTCTGAGGTTCGAGTGGGAGCGGACCCTATTGTAGGACTTGGCTGTTCCTACATACTGTCGGATGAACTGAGATTAAACCTTGAAGACTATGGGATTTGCACTCTCAATCAGGCAAAAAATCATGCGATTGGTCATTGGTTTTCTGCTGAAGATTTGGATCTATGCAAAGCCTGGAGCAATCAATGGAGATCATATATCCGAGGCTTGGGATACAATAGGATCGGGTTGAATGAGGAGAATGATTCACTACTGTGGTCTTTTGGTAATTACGTGGGTCCTATCAGTGCTACACGTGGTTATGATAGTTTACTTCATCAGGGATGATTTTAAGGAACCATACTTATTTAAAAGTGTATAAATGTTGGCGAATATTACCAATTCTTAAAACGACAACTATAAAATGATTGGTGATATTTTTCAGAAAATATTTTAATTTCCAAGGATTTTATATCGTTTATATAATAATTTGGCAATTTTTAGGGTGAAAAAATTTTACCCCGTCAAAATTGGGCAAAATGGGGCTTCAAAAAATGCAAAATGGCGAATCTTTTTTGAGAGAAAAACATGGAAAAATAGCCCACTCGGCTAAAATTCGCCCCTAAAATCATCCCTGTACTTCATAACATTGATATTGAGGAACAAAACCAGGTATTGTACATGCTGTGGTCCATGAAGTTACCGCTGAAGTTAATCTGCTTCACATGGTTGTTGGTTAGAGACAGAATTCTCACATGGGATGATCTGCAATCACGTGGTTTCTATGGCCCTAGTAGATGCGTTTTTTACAAAAATAACATAGAGGACTGTAGTCATCTGTTCTTACAATGTCCTTTCACTGTGATGATCTTCAAACACTTTTCTGCGAGCTTGGGCTTCACTTTCTCACCACACAGCTCTGTACTGTCATATTTAGCTCATTGGTTTAAGACTACTGCCAGTTCTGCGTCTTTCCGATACACTCCGGTCGTGGTCTTTTGGTTCATGTGGCTCCTTCGTAACAGCTGTATATTTGAAAATGGAAAACCTGTTGCCTCCCTCACCATAACCAGGATAGAGAGTTTCCTTGCCATTCACCCTGTGCCTCATATAAAAAGAACTTGCAGGAAGATTGGTCCTAAGCCATTGCATATTTTTCATGTTGGATACTTTGATGGTGCAACACAGTTGCGTATGGGAGGAGATGGGTTTGTGATCTATCTTAGTGAAACCCATATATTCAGTTTTTCTGTGGGTTGTGGGAGCAGCACCAATACCCGAGCTGAACTACTAGCTCTTTGGTCTGTTCTTAGAGTTAGCATGTTGATGGGTCTGCCTATTCAGTTGATTCTGGGTGATTCAATGGTGATTATCTCTTAGGTTAAAAGACTTTCTACCCTTGAGTTACCTTCATTGAAACATTGGTGCGATGAGATACTTTCCATGCTTCAACATATTCCACCGGTGACCTTTAATCATATTTTTCGGGAGCACAATTTGCTAGCTGATGGTCTATCAAAAAAGGCACTTAATTTGGAAGTGGGTACAGGTCATTTCTCGGAAACTTTGGATGGAAAGGTCATTGGAGATGGCCACTTTACACTTTTTTGATGGCCACATATCACCATTTTTTATGGCTATTTTATATACTCTTTTCAGCATTTGGTTATTGTGTTATGTATTTTGCTTTCATTGACTGCTTTGTTAGACTTTCAGCTAGCAGTGCCGCTCCCTTGGAATGTATGTTTGCAGGGCACCTAGATACTCGGATTTCTGACCTGAATTTCAGGGATGATGACAAAAGTCTGCATTGTTCAGATTTAGTTGATTTGTATTTAGATTTAGTTGATTTGTATTTTCCTTTGCTAGCTGACTGTTTTTGCTTCTCACTTATTTTATCTCTATGCTGAATGAGTGGGGGATGGACTGTATAGTCATATGCTTGTATGGTTTAAGATGTCTTTTCGATTCATATGAATATCAAAGACTGGTATTTTTTCCTCTGAAAAAAAAATACAATGTACAGATCACACACGAGCCCACATTTGACTTGTAGTATAAGATTGGAGGATTTGGGAGATTTTTTAATATACTGTGCAGACTAGCGTTAATTGTCCAATTGCAGACTGCCATTGCCATGTTTGAAAGATTGTGTGCGGAGTTGAACTGTTTGCACACAGCGAACAAGTCAATCGTGCTAGGTGTCCATTTCACACCTCAAACCCGCTGCACTTAGGAATACAGCGCAAACCCTATATAAGATAGATTAAAAATTACAGGTATGGTTGTGAAAATATTGGTCAATAACTTCCAATGATTATTAAGTTTGCTGCAGCAACATTAATGGTTAAGATTTATAAAAATTAAACATAATTTTTAAATAAAAAACACAAAGATAAAATAAAAATTACACACGTGTGGCTGTGAATTCTGTGCCGAGAGGCCCAGCTTATTTTATTACTTTCCTGTAGACGAGCTATTATCCATTCCACGAGGGGATATAAAGGGGTATCTCTCCTTCACATTTCCACTCTTCATTGATCTACTTGTGATCTCATCGCTCTCAGCCCGCAGCAAGATGATGTCAAATAGAATGAAGGTCGGTGAGAGTAGGAAAACAAATGAAACAGTCTGCGTAACAGGAGCAGGGGGGTTCATTGCCTCGTGGCTTCTCAAGATGCTCCTCGGCAGAGGCTACATTGTCAGAGCATCAGTTCGCACCGATCCAACTGGTATATCCACTCTTACTTACACTTTTCTCTTAACACATTATTTTATTCTAATCTCGGGAGCATTAAATGGTATATATGTTAGGTATGTATATATCGACAGATTTCTAAGGTTTATCATCCGACCACAGGATACAGTCAAGTTTTTTTTGTTTCATTAAATAAGTTATATTGCCAAGCATATATATATATATATATATAAAAGCTCAGTTATTGCATATGTGAATGTGTATATACTAACAGATATATATCAAAGCTCAGTATTGCATAAGTAACTATATATACTAATGGACAATAGGTATGAGTTTGATATATTGTTGGGTAATCTGAAAAGCTTGCTAGTTTATAGTTTTATATTTAATTATATAAGTTTAATAGTATATTAATATTAATATTTAATATATTAGTTTATATTAATATTTGATAATCTGTTTTAATATGATATACATTCTACTGATTCGCATATTTATCTTAAACTTAAATTTATTAAACATAAACACAAAATTTATAACCTAAGGTGCTAAAAAATCATGACCTAATAACTGGTTAAAAAAAACCCAAATTCTGACCAGATTTTAGGCGAATATGACAAATTCTAATTCTGACGAGATTTTTGGCCAATGTAGATGATGGGTGGAGGAAGTATGAGTATCTCAGAGCGTTGGCAGGAGCAAACGAAAGGCTTCAGCTTGTGAAAGCTGATATTCTCCATTACGAAAGCTTGCTTACTGTCATCCGAGTCTGCCACGGTGTCTTTCACATGGCTTCCGTTCTCAGTGATGACCCTGTATTTACTTAACTAGCTCATCAAGTCTTCTTTCAACTCTCTTCATAATCACAATTCCATGTTCTTAGTTGGAGATTGAATACCATGGACCATTCTGATACCTTTAGAACTTGTTAAGGATTGAGTTTTTTTAATTAAGTAGTGATGTATGCAGTTAATTATAATATTGAATGCAGGAGAAAGCGATAGAGCCAGCGATGAAAGGAACGAGGAATGTGATGGAGGCCTGCGCAAAAATCGGAGTCAAACGAGTTGTCTTTACTTCTTCTATCGGTGCGGGCTTACATGAATCCTCACAGAGACCCACTTGCAGTAGTCCATGATGACTGCTGGAGCGATCTGGACTACTGCATACAAACCAAGGTACTAACAAATATTATAGAGCTCAACTTATCCAAATCATGGAGTATTAATAACTAATTGGGCTGACTTGCTCATTCAATATTACAGAATTGGTATTGCTATGCAAAAACCTTGGCAGAGAAATCCGCATGGGATATTGCCAAGAAAAGGAATTTAGAGTTGGTGGTCATTAATCCAGGCCTAGTTTTAGGTCCCTTGTGGCAGTCAACCATGAATCCCAGCACTGCTCATATTATGAAATACTTGACAGGTAGGTAATTTGTTTATACATATAAAATGCTGGTTAGTAATATACTTCATCGATCAATAATTTAATAGTCATCAATACTGATAATGATCAGGGTCAGCGAAGATGTATGCGAACTTAACTCAGGTATACGTGGACGTGAGGGACGTGGCAGAGGCTCACATTTTAGCATATGAAACGCCCTCAGCGAGTGGCCAAAGATTTCTGTGTGCAGAATGCAACCTTCACAGAGGAGACCTAATCTACATGTTGGCTAAACTGTGTCTTCTCTGTCCCCTCCCTACCAAGTACGCACCCTCCAATCTCTGTAATATACCATGAATTGAGATAAGCTCAAACGTATATTTATGCTCAAACTATGATATATCTAGAAAATATTTATAATAAATGAAGCCAACTTCATGAACGCAAGTGTTCGGACGAGAAAAATCCAAGGAAGCAGCCATACAACTTCTCCAATCAGAAGCTGAGGGATCTGGGACAATCATTTAGGCCTATAAACAAGTGCTTGGCTGACACCGTTGCCAGTTTACACGATAAGGGGTTTCTTCAACATCACCAATCAGGTTGGGTTGACAAGGGTGGCAGCCACTCAATATTGGCGAGAATGTGATCATGGGCAGGCTTCAAATTTGAAGCCTTTAGAGCCCTTCAAAGGCCATTTTAGAAGGTCAAAAAAAATTTTACCATGAAAAGAAAATTTGGTTTAATTTCCAGCCCATCAATAATGAAATTGAGTAAGCCTTGGTAAATTTGCAACAGAAGGGCAACTACAAAATTTGCCCTTCCAAGTTATCAACGATTCAGTGAATTGTGGAAGAGTCCGGACTTAGAGTCTAGCCAAGTGCCCTCAAATAATCGGATCATGGATGAGGATGTGGGTCCCAATGGGCATGGACCACAGTGGGCCACTATGCTGCTAGTGACAAGTTCAACTCGATGAATTGGGACTGTGACTCAGTATTTGATGTTCACTTTTAAAGCATTTAATGGCATTTGCTTGCATTACCGATTCACCAACTTCATTAAATATTAAATCTTGGTCTAAGAAAATTCCAGCCTGCCAACTTGGTTTTCCATCTGGCATATTCTTGTTCAGTGAGTCACCTGATCTCACAACTTACAAGTCACTTGAGTATTTGAGTATATGATGTGAAATTAAATGCTCACATGAGTCATATTTATGGATTGTGAATTGATTTGACATCCCTCCATTGTGAAGGATCCGTAAGGAAAAAAATAATGGTGTTTTTTGGGTTGCAACTTACAAGTTGTAATTTACAATGCATTGAGTAGTCTTTGTTGAATTCCAGCCTAACCTGGTCCAATGGGTCTCTAAGTTGCGAGACAAGGGTTTCACCTAGTTCCAGACATTTCTATCACCACCAGAGGACTAGGATGACAAATCTTTGGTAGGAGGCTAGCAACATGTCGCCTTTTGTTTGTGTTCATGAATCATATCCTATACTAGTCAATCCAATATTCCAAGATTTATTCCAATTTCCATTCATTTACTAGGGTCAGAATCATTTGAATCAACATTCCGAGTCTCGCACGGTCCACTTAGGCTACTTAGTCTTCCCGTCTCATCGGAGGAAGAGGGTTAGGTAGAAAAGACAAAGGAAACTGGAACGGAGTGCCAACCAGAGAGAAGGTTTGTATAATATGCATATAGTAAGCTCTAAAATAAATGAAAGAATTTGTCATATACCCAACTTGAGATTATCATTACTTAATTTTTCGGGATGCTTACACAGAAACTCCTCTGCCCGAGTTGATTATGAGAGCGTTGGCAATGGATATGATTTGGAGAGGCTCGTTCCCATCATTATACCACCAATGGGATGCTCCTGCAAATATCGCTATTACGTCTCCCCTCCTCACTCGCCTCATCTTTTGACTTGAGTGCTCTTCTTCTTCTTCCTCTTCCTCCCATGGTCTCTCTGATCTACACCTTGAGCACCCTCTAAACAAAAAATTATCTTTGAAAGTCTCTGGACACCTCGCAAAAACTATACCCAATTTTCCCTTACCTGTACATATATGTCTCTGCTATGTAGAAGCGATTATAAAATGATTTTTTTGTAATCATGTGAAATACATAAACATGCATTCGCCTAACTTGAGCAAGGTAAACCAACTCAGGAGCGTCAAAATATTGGGGAATTGAGAAGGTGTTGCTTTCAATTGTCTTTTGTAGAAGGAAACAACTGTGCATTCTAATTCCTCATTTCTTTTGTGGTGCACAACTCCAAGGTTCCACCTATGTCACATGTAGGAGCAAAAAAAGAAAAGGTAGAACGTTGGGTAGGCTAGATTGAGCTTTCCTGAACTTAAATAGATTGGAGAAGTCTATGAGAGAAAAAAACATTATCCTGGGTTTACAAGTATAGAACAGTAAGAGTTCGGGACTCATACTCTCAACTCTCCAATTTCATGTTTCAGTGTCTCCCTAATTTCTATTTCCTCCGGAAGATTTTGCAGAGCTAAGATGTCGACTTGGTTGTCGTGAATTTACAGGTATGTATAACATTTTGTACTTGTGTTACATTTTATATATGGAGAAATGTTAAATGTGTTGCTTGTTGGAGTTCCTCCTCGTGTTATAAATATAATGGTTTAAAACTTCTCCATCCAAAAAGTTGTTTGAAATTTGTAATGTATTGTGTGACAGCACATCTGCCAGACTAAGTCTCGAATACTCAATAGATCTAACCTTAGAAAACCCAGTATATAAGTGAAATCATAACCAAAATAATGTATACTTTTCATAGGCTAGGACCACAACTTCATCTGGGAAGAGGAGCAAGCAGAAAGAGACTGGTATTTCAGTTCCAAATATGTCAATGCTCTTTATTTGTCGTGTATTGTAAATATTAGGTTGAAATAAAGAAAAATAATTGAATACAAATGTTTGAATTATTCCAATTTCCTTAATGAAATCCAAAGGTTGAAAGGATAAAATATTTAACAACCGACACTGTAAATGTTGTAGACTCCGACCCCTCTGTTTTCCTGTCAGCCTTCTAATAATGGAAACAAGAAAAAAAATGCCTATCAATATATCTAAACAAGGGAATCCTCAACGGATGTTCATGAATGAGGGACTCAAAGTGCGGTGAACTAACAAAGAACATGGTTTTAACAGCCTTGCTGTCGCAAACCTCCCAAACGTGTGTTTATGATTCGCCTTCCTTGTTGACTTTGGTAGACACTAGACACCTAACTTGTAGTGATATTTGTTGGAGAATTTTAAGTTCTTCCTTGTAGTGGACTAATAAATACTTCACTTTTTCGATAGGGCTGATAAAATCGATATAGATTGGAGGGACTATCCATAATCCACCTAAAATTAGGGCTTTTGTTTGATCACTTAGAATTGGGTGATAAACTCTATATACATTGGAGGGACTATCCATAATTAACCTAAACTTGAGGCTTTTGTTTGATCACTTTGAATTGAGCATTTGGGGAGGACATTATTCATACGTGCTTAATTTAGGGTTGATAAAAATAGTTGCTACCTAAAAGCATTAGGTGTTACATTGTGGGTTTTTTCTTTTAGGTAGGCCCAATCGAACTTGACCAATAGAGCCGCCATCAGGTGCAATTAGTCCTCCATTCAAAGGTCCTTCCAAATTCCAATGCCTTATTTTATCAGCGACCTAACGACTGAATTTTTCACCGACCCGACAGATTTTTCCCTTATCTATGTTCAATAAACTAGATGCTCCAGGGATCGGGAGAGTAGACACTTCTTTATATATGTATGGACTTGCATTAGCTAAAACAATGATAATGTTGTATCTGTTTGCGTGTCTCCATATTTGTATGAGATCTTGCTCCATTACATGAATGGAAGAAGATGCCCCAACAGTTTCCAATGTGAATCGTTTGAGGGCCATAGATATGTGAATTATAGGTTTCCACACAATAATCAAGTGTGTATTATAGTCATCTCTTGTGGGCTCCAGGAGGTTGAATAAATAGTTGTTGCTCCTAAAACATTTAGGTGGTGGCAATTCTTTTCTTTTTATTTCTGATTTACAATTATTTTGTGTGCATTTGAAAACCATAAACCATAATAGAACAAACAAAATTAAAATTAAAAGTTTAAAATACTTGATATTTGTTGGAGAATTTGAAGTGTTTTGGCAAATTAGCTAGGATAAGATGTCCATATTGGAGAGACTTGGAAATGATTTTTGTATTTTATTTCCAATTTCTAGGATATTTATATAATTAAGGGTATAGAAGGTATTTACTTTTATGAGGATAAATCCTACATTAGGGAGGCCACATGGACAAGAACGTGTAATGTATTCATTGGATGCAAACCATTTCAATTTGTATTGACTTTGGTTCTTTCTTTGTGCTCCTTCCCTTACTACAGTCTACCTACTCACCTAATTTTACTCTTTCTATAGATTTGTTTATGAATAGTTCATGAATAGATAGACTGAACCATTATAGGCACTACCAGCATTCCAACTCAATTTCATTACATTATAGGAACTACAGGCACGTAAAGGAATATATAGGGAGAGGAGAGTTTTCTATTACATAGGTAAGATAACATGTTTTTCATGGTTCATTTCACGTGGAGGGGTATATCTCCCTCTTACTATTGTGACTAGTCTTAATCACTATTCATTTGGGGTACTCACTTATGGCTTAGAAATGATTTTCTTTTCATTTCCAATTTCTAATAAGTTTGTGTACATTTGAAATTGACCATTAACTATAAATCATAATAGGAAAAAAAATTAAAAAAAAGTTTAACTTGAAATGTGAAATTAATCAAAGAGATGAATTGCTAAAAAAAAGTTTTTTTACCATAATTGACCTCATTTAGATTCTTAAAAAAGATGCTCCTCTTCAATTATTGTAGTGTTATTTAATGAAATCCACGTTAAATTTTATTATAAAAACCAATACAATATTAAGATGTAGATCTTAATCTTAAAGTTTTATTTTTTATTAGAATTATGCCTTTTAGGTTATACTAGAGTAAATGAGATATGTTAATTTCTGTTGTTTTTTTACATTAAATATTTCCTAGGTTATGGCCAATAACTCACTAATTATTAAAACATTATCTTAATTATTCTTTTATATAAAAAATTGTAGTATTTCTAGGTTAGAGTTATATATTACATTTAGTTTTATAGTTTATAAAAAATAGGTTAAGACAATTTATTCATTAAGAAAAATATTTAATATTAATAAATTTAATTTAGTTTTTTATTCTATTCTAAGTTTAAAATCATTGTAGCAATTCACCATGTTTGTTTTAATCACAACTTAGAATTCCTTATTATCTAGCTTAACATTTTTAGGGTTTGGATTTGGTCTTAGTTATATAGTCAACATTATCAATTTCCTAGTTTTCTCTTGAAATCTGTTATTAAAGATATATTAATAAATATTTATCAGTTATACAACTAGACTCATTGTATTGATGATGAATCTTGATAAAGGTTTGTGATGTTGACATATCAAATGGAGTCTACAATTACCTTGGATAACACTCCTCAAACCTATCAACCTAGAAAATAAGAGAAGAGATTGTAAATATGTTTTTTTGTCAAAATGACATTTTTGAATCATGTAAGGTTCACAAAGAGATTACAATATATAATAGTCCTTGTTTTTAGTCTAACCTTTTCACATAAATATAAGATGGAATTTTGAAAAGATAATTGTGGAAGCCCTCTCAAACTTCTTATTGTGTGAGATTTAGATACTAGTGAGATCCACATTAAAGTTTGAAGGAGACATTTTCAATGCGTTTGAATAATAAATATATGCACCAAGTTTTGAAAACAGAAATGGGAATCCCTATCAATCCCTCTCATTTGACATCTAGATGTTAGTAGACTCAAGACTAAAGTTTGAAGGATAAATTTTCAAATGTTCTAATACTTAGGTTTATTATAGTGAAGACGATTCTTAGGGATTAGTTGGAGTTTGAAATTGAATGGCTAGTTACTCATGAACTAGGTCCATACGGAAAAACATATAAATTAGCTTTGTGATGGTATTTGTAACTTTTTTTTGTTGTTAATGGAAATGTGGATTGGAAAAAACTTATGTTTTTAGTTTGAAAGATAATAAACCAATGATTTTAATAGTATGTAGAAAAGTTCATTTCAAAACATGTAAGCTAAAATGTCATGGAAAAGTTATTCTTCTATTTTTTTTTACTTTTATGTTGTTTCTTTAAACCATTGTTTATGGTAATCATCAAGTGGTCACAACAAGTATCAACAATTTTAACTCATCTTTTTAGTTTTTGTTATTAATGTTAGGAATCTCATGCATGATCTCTTTTGGCCTTGTAACATAGCACTTCTAGTAGTATATCTCTTCTAAAAACAATTCTAGACACAAATAAACTTTAGTACCCCATGAGGCTACTTTCATCCCCAATTTCATATTATTCATTCAGATAAGGCAGTGAGTAGTTCTCAACTAGTCTAATCACTTTCGCATGATAGGAAACAAACATTTCCCGTCACAAAATAAATAAGCCAAAGAACAATGCAATACAAGAAACCAATACTCCTAATGGTTATCACTATGTTCACATTAACAAAAAAAGTGCACCAATATCTTTCTAAATGAGCTTTGTCCTAGTCTCATCTTCCATCACCGCTACATGTTCTTCATTCTCAGCCTTTATTCTAGTCTCTTCTCCTCTATACTAACTCTTGAGTAATCCCCCATAAAAAGAATTTGGATGTGATAAATCATCGTGTACATGGTTTACCTCACTAATTCCATGTAAATGTTGAATCACTTGCGATTTCTTTTTAAATTGTCATTTTTTTCTATACACAACATCTAATAAATAATGAAATTTTATTGTCCACTTACATTTTCAAATGAAAAGAATAAATTATTTTTACATGTCAACATTGAAGGGTTCAATTTCTCACAGCCCTTCAAAATGAAATGGGACCCTGCCCTTAAAATTTGATGCCTGATCATGGGTTCGGTGATCGGCAGATTTGCCATCTACTATTTATGCAATAGCTACTATATACATGATAGCTATAATGTTAAAATGTTTGAGATGATAGCTGAGTGGATGAAGGATTTGATTCCCAGATCACTAAAGATATTCATATTAGTTGATTCCTATTTCTTAGATTAAGAGGATGTATTTTTGTAGCTGTTTTTTGGGAGGTATAAACATTACTGTTGATGTAATAAGTTACTTTTGATTTCAATGAAATAACAAGGAATGGATCTTTTGATATTTTCTTGGGGAAAAATGTTACAACTTTTGAAAACATGTAACGACTCTTTGGGTGTTTATATGTAAACTCATTTTTATAAGAAAGTTAGTAGGCAAATGTATCTATGTGTTTTTATCCAGTAATTATGTGTTTTTATTATTATTATTTTAAAGTAGTTCATTATTAAAACTTGTAGAGATATGTAATTAATATGAATACATATAAAATATTTTATGCATATTATTTGCATAAGAAATGTTGATATTTGTATATTCTATAATATTTTATTATTATATTAGATTATTTATGTAAGTAATAATAAAAAATGTATTTACAAAAATAAAAAAATAAAATGATTTTCTATATTATATAGATAAAATATTTACTATATGTATATTTTATTTTATCTTTGGATGTTTTTTTAAATAACAATGAAAAATATATTTAAAATAATACAAAATACATTTTTTAAAATAAATATTATTATTTTAAAATAATAATAAGAAATATATTTAAAATAGTGTAAAATACATTTTAAATTAATAATATATATAATTTATTAAAAAATTATTAAAATAATTTTTAAAAGACATGAAGTATACACAAAAAGGACTCTCCACTCTTGTATTTCATAGTATATTGTGGCATATATCTGGAGATAATTAAGTCATTTAAGTATCTAATTAATTAGTACATAGTTAAGTCATTTAAGTATCTAATTAGTTAGTATAGTGCTTGATCACATTAATACAATATTAATATTAATACCTGTAATTAACATCTTATAAGTTTTGTGAAGAGATCATGAAAAGGGTGCATGACATGAGAGAAGCCTAAAATGGAGGAACCTACTTAGGGGACCTGTTATATATGTAAAAGTCAAGGAATCTTTGTGTCTCATTAATGTTGAGGTATGGTAGTCTCAAATTACTTGTAATTTTATAAGTCCACGTGCACATTTTCAAATTACTTATAACTTTATAAGTCCACGTGCACATTTTCTCCACCATGACGAATTCACATTTGTGTAGGTTGGCATAAAACTCAGGCAAGAGCTATCCATTGAGCTGCAGAGCATTTAATGCCATTGCTGGAAGCTTGATGATCGTTGGATCTTGAGCTGTTCAAGATCCAACAGTCATCAAGCCTGTTGCAGCCACATTGAATGCTCTATAGCTCAATGGATTGCTCTTGCCTAAAACTCGTGGTTGGACAAGGTACTAAGCAAGTCATTATGCGTGCTTGAAAATAAGTATGAATTATTTTTTTATGATCAATGTATTTATAATGTGCTTTTAATTTTCTGATATATATTTTCTTATAGTGATAAATAATGTGGATACGGTCTTTTAAAAGATATTGTAAATAATTTTAAATTATTGATAAAAAAATTCTTTGTAAAAAATATATTTTTTATAAAAGATAATCGATAATTAAATATTAATATATTAGAGAAATAAAAGTAGAAGGTTGTAAATTCCAAATACCAGTAATTTTTACATCAATTTTTAAATGTGTTTTAATTTTTTTAAGCGGTTTTATTAAAAACAAATACATCATTAAAATAAACCACGATAAATTTAATTATGTATGATTGTAGAACATTGTTTATAAAGCATGTAAAATTTGTTAATGTAAGGTGAAAGAAATTAGCTAAGATGTAAATTGTTAATGTAAGGTGAAAAAAATTAGCTAAGATGTAAAGGTGAAAAATAAATGACAAATAAAGGAAGAGAACACATAATTTTAAATTTGGAAAAAACACACATGGTGAATCAATGAGTGTCTAGTGTATTCCAAGAAATGTTGGAATGCCAAAATGAATATTAAAGGGACAAAAATAGCTCTCAAGAATTAGAGCCATAAAGAGACTTCTATAGAACATTAAGATTTGGAAGAAGTTAGGTTATAGGTGAAAAACATGAATATATCCTAGCTTAGATTTATCTTAAGTTCGGATTTACCATGCACCAAGAGGAATCAAACTCTTCAAGGTGCAAACCATTTAATTTGACCACTCTTATGGCATAATAGATTCTAAATTTACCCTTTCACATTATCTTTTAAAATGGAAACCAAACAAACTAAAGAAATATAATGTTGTCAACTTCTATCAAAATCCTTATTTAACTAATAACTTAGATCTACGGTATATTCCAATAAATTCTTTTAGTTTTAATTAATTGGAATATATAATCTTTGATTTTGAAATTTAGGTTAGGTCCAATATTATAATTTTTTGTTTACTTAATATTTTATTATTTTAAAGTGCTACATGTCATGTCCATGTTGAGCATGAAATTATACCTCTCCCTCATACTGGGATATAGAAAGTTCCTCTTAGAGGCAATCAACATGTTCATTTGTGTTGGGTTAACTAGTTAAAAAAAGGTAGAGAATTTAGAGTTATCCAAAAACAAAGAGTAGAGCATCTCATTATATTCATTTACACATGTTCAAATTTTCTAGTAAGGGTAGATTAAGTATATTACTTGTTCCACATTAACTATGAATATCATGGTTCTTCGTGTGCGGGGGATAATGATCATTTAAAGTTGTAATTTGCCTCTATTCTAACCCAAGTCAGACCATTGTGCATGATTCACAAATTTTGAGATTGAGGTTGAATTGGTCCCATTCGATCCACAGTGATGCCATTTGGTATCAAAATGAGGTTGAAAAGATCCATCAAAGAAAACTAGGTAAGAGGAAGGCTTGGAGATATGATAAAGGGGTGTTAAGTGGAAGAGTTAGCAAAATGACAAGGAGAGGTGGAAGGACAACTATGAGTACATAGTTACTAACAATGAGAAGAAGAATAAAAGAGTTTGAGAGGATAAAATAATTTAGAGAAGCTAAAATAAGAGGATCAAAACCAAAAGAATAAGGTGATAGTGAAGTCAAGAAATGGTGATGTTGTAGCACAATTCATATTACTTCTACAGGAAAAAATGGAGTGACGGTAAAGGTTTCATTTTATGATGGAAGGTTGTAAATGAAAATATTAAGAGAATGACTTTGTGATATGGAGTGAAACATTAAATTCAAGGGAATGCAATATTTGTAGAGAAGTTCATAAGGAGGGGATTCATACTTGGAGATATATGGTTATGAATTTGTGTGAATTATTATCGTGTGTAGATTACAAGCAAAATTTGTTCAACCAATTGTCATCATGTCTGGCCCATTCTAGTGGGTGTGGGCCTAGGTTCTTTTACTAGGAATTGACTTAATAGAACTATGTCATATCACATGTGTTTGTAGGATAATAAATAATAGCCCTAATTTGACTTTTACCTCCCAAAGTTTTATTTGTAATACCCTCTCCAGTACATGTTTCAAAAGTAAAATAATCTTGTACTGTAGCCAAATATTGTAAGTACCATTTCTTCATGACATTTTTAATAGCCTTATTTTTTCTACCTATAATATGATGGTCCAAATATTTGACATCTATTTTTAAAATGTTGATTAAAATATCATACTTGAGCTTTTAGGTAAGATCATAAAAAATGTTACTTAAGAATCATATGACCATTTCAACAAAGATTTGTGGTCATTTTCATTAATTGGGAATTTCTATAAGGTACAAGGAATAGTGATGTTAACCTTAATTCCTTCAGATATGCTTTGCTTCCAATATACAAATCACAAAGATAGATATCTTCAAATAGATAACTCTAGCCCGACACCCTCCACTAATGTTTTTCTTGATAGTTGAACTCCCTCAACATGTATACATGTAGCATAATTCTAGAAACCCCCTCACCACCTTAATACCATCCAATATATTGAATTTCCTTTTATCCATTTTTAAACACCCCATACAAATGGGCATGATATGATATTGGTTTACTAGTGAATCCTCTATGTGTTCTTTTGAGTCTTTAATCCCAACCAATTTTCTATAATATTCAACATTAGTTTCATTTGAATCTATCAGTGAACGAGTTTGTGATATTGGTCAACTTGATTTGAACCTAAACGTAAAACAATACTTCTACCTCAAAATTGAGTTTCTTCAAATCATCCTCTTTGACTGGTGGATTTTACAAACTCATGTAAGCAATATTATCATATGTCTTCAAACCACATTTGAACCATGTCCCTTACACTTTGTGAATATTTTTCTAATAGGTATTATTATTATAATTAAAATGAAACTTTATATGCAACATTTAACCTTAGTGTATCCATCGATACCAAAGTGATTGTAATAATATTTTTTGCTAAATATATTAAACTATGTAGTATTGGAAATCTTCTTGTTGTTATTTGAATGTGAACTGATATTAACATTAGAATTTTATATAACTTTATGTGAATTCTATTTTCTATAAATACAAATGGCATAAAATACCTTTCATCTTTTTCTTCGACTCTTCATACCATTCCCTATTCAAGAATTCAATAAGATACCACTACATAACCATATCAATTTCTACAACTATTATAGAGTCAAAACCTCCTATTGATTCCACTAAGATTGAATCTAGTTCCTCAGGAAGGCTCAAAGGCAGAAGATCGATGATGGAAAATGTTAGAATTCAATCACCACTTGATGTGAGAGGGGGAATCAGAGGATATAAAATGAATAAGGGGGACTTAGCATGCACCCTCCTATGAAAATGTGACTTAATTTTGTGCATATACATCAACATAAGAGGGGTAGGGAATATTTTATAGATGATTTTACCACACTTGGTAGATCATGCTTTTACGGCCTTCCATGTCCTTATGTAGACTCTTTGGACCCCCTTTTCTCAAAAGAAACTTTGATGTTCCAAGAAACACCTTAAAAACATGGGGGCATCACGTAGTGAAACCAATCCATAGCACATTCGTTCGTGGCATATGAAACAATACCCCTAATTTCAATAAATATCATAAAATTCCTCCCAAAATTTCACTATATATTGTATGTATCCATTTTTTCATTTATATTTTTATACCCCTTTATATATCTACCTAGTATATTGACATGATACCCCTCTTATGACCCCACAGGCATTCTACAATGCACCTTGCTTCTTTCGATGTATATTGTGGATGTACATTACTTCACCCACAATGCAATTAATCAACCGCATATCATTATTATTTGTGGCCTCTAATGGTATAATGAAGAGATGATATTATGATTTACTTCACGAGCTTGACCTCCACACGTGTCTCCGCATGTCGGCTGCTCTCCTCTACCTACTCGTCTCTGCCTATCGGCTCCTCTCCTCTACCTGCGTGTCTCCACCTGTTGGCTGCTCCTCTACCTGTGTGTCTCCACCTGCCAGCTTCTCCTCTACCTGTGCGTCTCCATCTACCGGCTACTCCTCAAGGTTTTCTCTCCACCGTGATATTTGCTCTCTCCTTTGTATCTTCATGAGTTTATCCTCATGGTTTTACCTCTGTGTTATTTCTTATGGGTTTACCATCATGATTTGTATATGTGGTTTATATCAGCATGAGTTCTAATGGGTTTTACCTCTGTTTGTTGGGTTCCTTTTCATGAGCAACTGTGAGGTTACCTTTCAAATGTGGACTGTGGGTTTCTCAACATGACTGTTAGAGAGTATGATTGTGCTCAGTATGACTAAGTGTCTCTTGTGCTAAGTGATTTTGTGTCCTTAGCATGACTGTTATGGGTATGAATGAATTGCTTAAGCCTATGCTTTTGATTTAAACCTCTCTTTCTATTGACTAAGAGTCTGAGACCTATTTCTATCTGCTTTAACCCTCTCTCTCAAGGTACTATATGGTTTACCTTGTTTGATTGTGTGGGAATATTGTTGTCTAGGGATGAGGTTGGGAAACCCATAATTGGGTATTGTAACTGAGTTAGAGCTACCAGTTAGAGTGATTTGGGTTTGAACTTCACATCCTTGTAGTGAAAGAAAGAAGAATGCCCATATTTGTGAGTGAATTTTGGGATTAAGAGTGCTCCATTGCCTCAACAATAGTAAGGAGACAGTTCAACATGTATGCTACAATTTGGTATTAGAACCTATAAGACTTATGCATCAGGCACTTACATGGCACTGATAGTGAAAATTGAATCATAGAATTTCTTGTCTCTTCAACAAAATAAAGAGCACCCCAAGTACACCACAACGTTTTGCAAGATTTGAAGAGGAAGACGGGTTTTAGAAAAGGTGTCCAATTTTGTGGGGATTTGCAAAGTAAATAAATTTGCTAACAAATAAAGTGGATTTTTCTTAACTATACACTAGACCTCTCTAAGAATGCCCCTTTCTTGCTAGAGAAGTTGACATGATAGCATCATCCACACTCTAGTACTAACATCATCAATAGTTTCATAGTCATGCTTTGTGGGTCCTATTTGGATTTTGGTTTTATCTATGTGATGTTCATAATAATTACAAGTCATACTACTACAGTGGCATATCACATGATTTGGATTGCATTCCACATTAATTCTCACAAAATTTCCTTCCTTGAGATTTCTAAGCTTATATAGGAATTTAACTTCTTAAAATGCAATTAGAGGTATAGGGTCCTATCTACAGAGATTATATTTGAATATTCAATACCTACATGTTGCTACTATACAAATAGACATAATGAGAAGGCTTTTTATAGTGCTACACTGTCCATTGTAGATAGAGTTACAGAAGGCAGACTTCAGGATATTAAAGATGAATGAACTCAAAATTGAAAGAAAGAATGTCTTTCAAGTCCTGATATTCAGGAAGGATGGTAACCAAATGAAGTCTAATGGATAAGGCCACCTTTCTCAGGACTAGAATAACTAATGGCTCTAGTGCGATCTGTCGAAAGGAGGAGAAAGTTAAATTGTCTTTGGGGGATGCAGGGTAGTCTACGATGATGAACTTTTCATAATATAGATCCCTTTTTGTTGGGCCTCTTATTTGGAAAGGAGATATTTTGGGAGATATGTGGATGAACAGACAAGGTAGAAGGATTCTGAAACACTATCAGATTAAAAGAAATTTCTCTGGAGTATGCAGGGGCACTTTTAATCTCAATTCAATTGCTCTAATTTTAGCTACGATGAAACATTATAGGAAAGATCTACATTTTCTAGAGATTAATGCTAAGACAAACATGTTGGCAATTCTCACATGCTTTAGGAGAGGGTATATTCCTGGATGCCCTTTCTGGTGCAGTTTTACTATTTTAAACTTTTAGTGTACTATAAGATGCCACTAAGATGCATACTTTTCAAAAAGAGTAAAAAATGCAAGTCACAATGCCATTACCTTAAAATGTGTGCCAATAGAGGACAATTTGGATGATTTTGAAGATTCCTCTGGCAGAGGAGGAAACATAGATGCAATAAAGGCACATGCTGAAGCATTCAACAGAGCTTGATGCTCTGGAACGACAAAGTCCTTGTTCTTCTCAAGGAACAGATCTGTGAGATATATGAGCTCTTGATGTAGACTAGATGTCAAAATAGTTTGAATTTATGATGAACATTCCTCATGATCCTTTGATTACACGTGGGCCAAAATGTGGAGCTTCTAAAAAACTGGACGCTAGCTTATTTAAATGCCCTATTCTTCAATTGATCAGTCCTCTATCAGTTTCGAATGCTAAATACTTCATTGATGTGTTGGAAATGACTCAATTAGCTGCTAATCTTTCGCCTTCAATCTCGAACCAATTTGGTTGCTGGAAGATTTAATAGAAGATAGAAGTATATGCCATCAAATTTGGAAATGGTCAATCTATTTAACCAAAAATATCAATTTGACAGAAACTAAAACAATACATTAAAATCTAGATTTGATCCTTTGACTGTTGCTTTGGGACAATTGATTTTCTTTGAGTTATAAAAATGTTCAATTTAGTTTGCCAAAAATATATTTGAACAAAATCTGCTGAAAAAGAGGATTTGCACACTGATCTTTTGCCATTAAATATGGAATTGAAAATGCTTGTTTGATTTTGAATTGCAGTATTCTACCACCTCCTTTAACTCGTTCTTCATAATATAGCAGCTATGGTGAGGGCTGCACCAATGCCTTTAATTTTCTTCATCAAAGATATATTTCCCAAGCTGGTGGTCATTGCATAGAAAAAATGGGAATTCAATGTGTATCCCCTATTTGAGTACTTGTCAAAAAAGATCAAGGAGACTGCCATGCCTCATTCAAATAGTTTTTTGTTCCTACTAACTTAACTATCAGTTTGCCTAACTTAATGAAAAAACACAATCAATGTGTTGATAGTGGTTCCATCCTTGTTGGAATTAATAGTATAGGCAATAAAAATGATAACATCAAGAAAATGAAATTGACATGTTACAAATAACAAACCATTATTTTCTCGACGTTTGAAGACTACAAATCTATCACAATATGTTCATTGAGATGTTCTACAATTGCAATGTTGAGTGTTAGAGGTGAGAGAAATTCTATGGAGTAAGTGAGCCAGCCATTGTATGAAAATGGTTTTTACAGAAACTAAGTACCCATGGAGGCTCCTAATATACTACTCTATCCCTTTCTCAGTGGAAAATTTCTGCAACCTTTTCTTTATGAGCAAGGTTTCATTCTTATCATTACTATTGAACTCTTGAATCTGCTTATTATAAGCCTTAGAGTTGTCCAAAACATATTCCCCTAAAGTTCAAATTATAAATCTAGATTTTTGAGGACAAGTAGCACCTATTGAATCTTATCCTACATCAACTTTATGCCATATTCTTTTTCGATAGCTTCTCAATAGCTCCCATTCTGGGTCATATATTTATGGTCCAACGGGTTCTACCTTTAACCATGCTTATGGGGATGGGATCTTTACGCCATCTCCTTTCTCATACCTACCAACAGTTCATATATGGAAGGAATAGTTCCATAGAACGTATGGTCAAGGGTATATGGCCTTCTCTTTCTCTGATGCAACCCTAAAGAAACAATGAAATGTGAGATGTCTACATAGGGTGGCTGATAGGATTAGCTTTCTAGGCTTGTCCAAATCAAAGTTGTATATTTTCCATAAAGGTTCCCATTAAGTTTGGCAATACCTTCCTCCATTCTAATGATAAAGAAAAGGGGAGAGGAGAGGAAAAAAACTTAGGGGACATTAGGTTAGCTAGGAGATGATTAGGTGGTGTGGTGTATCTTTCTACTTTTGTGGTCCTTTGTTGGACATTAATAAAATCAAATTTCGCAGTTTTGATTATGTTTCAATTTTATGTTTTCCTAAGTAGTTAGGTAATAATTGAAACTAGGACTGTTACCATTTGTTGAGAATTTCAACACATGTCCCCTTCAATACGAAGGAAAATGGAGTCATCCAATATATGAAATCAAACAACAAAAAGTTATTTTTAATAACATTGGCCTTAGATCACAAGGAATCTTGTACAGAAAGCTAAGCACCAAAAGACAAGTCAATCTTTTTTTCCAAAGCTTTTGCAGAAAATAAAAACAAAACAATTATTAGCCACGAGAGTCACCAACATTTGGCATGAGTGTTGTCACATACCCCAATTTTGTAAAATAATGTTAATTATTTTAATTTGATTTCCTAAAACATTATTTTAAATTTAATGCTAAGTAGGAACTGATGACTCAACAGAGTCAAAAGAAGTGGAATGTAATTCTGAATATTTTATTATTAATAAATAAAAAGTGGAGACAACAGCATGGGAGAGCTGTCAATAAGAGGTTACTGGTCAAACTGGTGGAAGGAACTAGGTGGAGGGAAAAAGACAAGTGGCAGCATCCTCAAACACTTCCTAGGTTGCAAGTGGAAACTTCCCTATATTTGGGGTCATGATCCCCCAAGAAAGTGGGATCAAAGCAGGTGGCTTAATAAATGAAAACTTACCCAAAAAGACCTAGGCAAACTTTTAACAGTACCCAATGAATAGGCTGAGGCTGCTCAGATATTTCCAGGAGAAGAATCATTCAGAAGGAATGCTCTTGAAGGAAGTCATTGAGGGAAAAGGGAAACTATAGGGAAAGTGTTTGAGGGATAATCTGCAGTAACTTGGTCTGATATAGCTTGTTAGCTGAGAGAACTCACTGATAAGTTCATAGTTTTTAT
Source organism: Pseudotsuga menziesii (assembly GCA_001517045.1). Classification (NCBI taxonomy): domain Eukaryota; kingdom Viridiplantae; phylum Streptophyta; class Pinopsida; order Pinales; family Pinaceae; genus Pseudotsuga; species Pseudotsuga menziesii. The sequence continues at coordinate 18,193 of LPNX010072839.1, read as the reverse complement.
TGAGTCTGAAGACTGGTACTTGATTATTGTTGCACCTAGTTCCAACCAGGGAGACCAAAGCAAGCTCGGGGGTCCTGAGGAGTCGCTGTTTGAGAGCTCCCCAGGAGTTGGTAGGGAGGAACGACCTTCCATTGTTGTTGTTGTCCAAGCTCAAAATCAGGTTTTGTCATCTAATAGTCTTTGTTTTAATCACTGTGTATGATTGAATGTTATGTTTTTAGCTTATGATGTAAATATTTAGATGGTTTAGTAATGAAGTTGTTTTTAGTTTGTTTAGTAATAGAATCTTTTGATGAAAAACAAAACCCCTCATGTGTTTTTCCTCATCTGGAGTGACCAGACCATACTCCAACACAGGGGTGAAATTTATAAATAAATATAGTATGATGAAAATGCAGAATGGAATGTTAATATAAATTATAGAATATTTCTTTTATTTTGTTGTCAGAAAAAATCTCTTTTATACCAGTTGCAGTGTTAAAACCTGATTTGAGACTGTCAGCTTGTTTGAAACAGGGAAGAAGTTATATTATTTACTGACAGTAATTACTTTCAGTAATCTCATTGCTTATTTGAAATTCAAAGGAAGAGTATAATAGTTAACTAGAGTAGGATTAAATTAGATAAAGATGCTTTACAGTCTACTTCTTTCTAGTTTTAACTACTACAAGTATAATATTCAGATTGAAGGAAGAATAGCTGGAATCTCTATTTACTTCTACAGGTACTTTAGTTATTAGCATAATTTACTTTTGGAAAGTAATATATGTTATTCATTCATTTTTGTTCTATTTAGCTAAGTTTAAACAAAAGCATACAACACCTAACCTCTACCTTTTAAGATATTAACAGTGTAGAATATAGTTAGTTCTTTTACATTCATTTTATAAATATTAAATTGTAACACAAACCAGACAACATAGAATACAGAGAGTATTACTATAAGATATTTAGTACAGTAATTATAAGAACACATTAACAACAAAGAACAAAACATTATCTCTTTATGCACTTACAAAAGTAACTAAGTTTAAATAACCTTTGGAGCAATAGTACTCGCAGGTAGGATAACAACTTTATCATAATAAATAGTAATATATTATCCTATTATATACTTTATAGGAATAGTACTATTACGTAATTATAGTAATGTTCTTAACTCAATATTGTAAATCTGATATGTAATATAAATTCTGTTCTTAAAGATTAACTGCCAGATTTGTAATAAATTCATTAAAAATTCAAAACTATTATATTCTGCAGGGTAATAAGTTTATAACATTTACTTTTTCTTTAGTAATAAATTAAGTCAATATATAAACATTGTACAGGATACCTTAGCTTTGAATTATAAAAATACTACAGGTAAAAATCAAGTACATTATTGCGCAGGATATAATCAATAGTGTAGAATGCTCGACTTATCGAGCTTAACAAGTATTGTAAAACATAACTAATAACCCCACAATTTACAAAAGAGCATTATAAAATAACAATGATTTTAAAAGAAGAAGTTGTAAATATTTCTTATACTGTCAAATTAGGGTTAAAACCCTACAAATTCAAAATATACAACTAAACCAACAACTGTAGAGCCAAGACAGTATTTTACTCATGAACATAATGAAAAATCCACAGAGTGAGGTTTTCATAGCCTGTTATATATATATATATTATAAACGCGGTATTATAAAACAAGACAAAATGTACATTCACGGCCGAAGCGGGAGAACCTTGCTTTAGGCAAGGGTTTTAACAACCATTAAAAACAGCAAAGCAAATAACCAGAATAACCAAAACCCACAAGGGCTAGTGAGGCCACGACGACCAACCCTTAACATCCCATAAGGGTTTGGACAAGCTAGAACAGCCATGGAAAGTCCAAGGCTTACCGTAACAAGTCGCCGCAACCTCGTACCTGCTACGCAGAGAGAAAAAGATAGGTTTATACCTGCAAATGGTCATCACACTTTCTACTGTTAGCATAGTATTTCAGAAATAGACAAATATATGAATAAGTAAATGTGCAATAATAATGAAAGAGCTAATTATTTCTTACCTCAACACTTGATGGAAATGTAACCACCGATAACCAACAATGTAGCGACCAGCATGAATAGGAGGAGGACTTTCTTCAGCTACAAGGAAAATGACGTTACAACACTCCATCAACTACTGATGGTAGAGGGTCTCAGTCTTTCAGCCGACAAGGTAAAAACCCTAGAGTTTTTCTGTTACCCATTTCAAAATAACACACAGTATACTATGAAACATAAGCCACAACACTCTGAAATGAATAACCACCCTCGTATTGTTAAACTAAAGAAAAAGGGGGCTGTGTACAGTCAAAGGGTTCGGGTTCAAGCTAGTAAGGAAGCAAAAAACTAAAGGAAGTACCGTTAATTTATGACAAACAGCAACACTTTGGGACAACACTTCTTTACTATGCCTTCGGAAAATCCAACGAGGGAGAAGCAAGCCAAAGACAATAGTAGCATTACTCAGGTGACAGAGCAGGCGAATACTTCGTAGAGGAATGCTGAGAGCCCGAAGGCGATGGAAGATTAACGAGCTAGGGTTAGAGATGGCTCTTTTAAGCTTACGATGCTTGGCCACAAATCAGCCACGTCTCCATGCAAATTATTTACACACGGTGGGTAATTCCCATAGTGGTGATGAGCAATCACTTGAGGACGAGGATGTCAATCATTCGTGTTGATTGCGAAGGTTCTACCATAGTATATACTCCAAAGTGAACCTATTTTGCATGATTGCATAGAAACAAGGAAAGTATTAATACTCAAACCATGCTTTATCAATCATCCAAGTCATGAGAGCAACACGATCCATTACTTTACAACTTGATAATGATTATCCAATGTTGATACTACCTAGATCAAGGTTAAACTTAGTTTTCACTAAAGACATGGTCCTTTGCATAATCCGCTTTGTTATACTTTGTAACATCTTGTTTTTTTTTACCCATCAAACAATTATGATCATGGTAGATTAGAGCCATGTAAGTATGTAAAAAAAAAAGTAACAAAGTCTAATTTAATAGTGAGAGTCTTATTCTCAAGTAAAAGTTTTTACTCAGCCCACTATTTGTAACTTTAAACAAGGTAAAAACAATACTTACCCTAATTATTAAATGCTAATCAAAGAGGCATCTTATAAAGCTTTTAAAACTTTAAAACAAAGTTAAGACTTTAAACTGCTCATGAACATGGTTTACTTCTTGGCCCTCTTGTTCACATCTAGCATTTTCTTATGCATGGTGAAGTATTAGTCCAACCAACATCTTTAAGTTAACGTATAAGTTTACCTTTGATTGTTATCAATGAGGTTCATAAAGTAAAACTATGGCAAGTATCTTAATTGTTTATATTAACCCTTTAGCCCTGTTGTATTTATTAAGATAGTAAGATTCGAGTAAAAAGATATAAAAGAAAGTAACAACGTATTTCTAGTAAATGTGTTGTTTAAAATAAATGTTCCTTAACCTATAATTTGTAACATGGCAAGGGTTAAGACCAATCTCTTATCAAAAAGATTTACCAAAAATAATATCGTTAGGCCATAAAAACTTTTAAGTTGTGCATTCTTTTAATGACCATAGTCCATTAAGGACATGCCCCTTTTATATCTATGAAAGGGATGGTTTAAAACTTGGTTACAACAAGCTACCTTTCTTACTTAAGATAAGCTTAGGTTATGCTTTGAAGTAGTTGTTGTATAATAAAACTCTATGCATCAACACTAATATTTTTTTTTTTAAAAGTAGTTTGAAATGAAGATATAAACCCCTTAAACTTCAAAGTCAGAAAAGGGGAACAGTAGCACATAAACCCTTTATTAATATACTTTTCGATGTAAATGTATTTGTAAACATTTGAAAGTAAACCATTCATCTCATAACTCTACTAATCTTACTCTGTTTGCAAAGATCTAGTTATGGCATTTTGACCCTTGACGACTATACTAGATATCAGATAGTTCAGTAATCTTTAGAAACTATAATTTTTACAGCTACTATAAAGAGAGACAGTTAATGAGTTTACCTCAATAAACTTTGGAATTTGCTTAGCATTTATATTCTTTACTGAATTATTTTGTGCAACGAACTTATATCTGATTGCTTTAGAATTAATGATAAGCAGCACCCGAACTTCTTACCTGTAGTCTGTAAGAACAGGAAAACTGTCTGCATTAGCTCGAAAGCTAAGTAAGCCCAGATTTTCATGACAGTCCCACCTTGTAGTCGCAAAGAGAAAACAAGTTAGAACTGTTCTATCATTCAAACATGATCAAATAGATAACTCAGATAATGAATTCAGTAACATATAACTAATTAAATAATTAGTTTACTGTAATTATGAAAATTATATGCTTTTAAAATTTTTTAAATTTTTCAAAAAATTTGGGGGTTTTGACATGTGGTATCAGAACATTCGGTTCAAACACTAGGCCTTGATGCAGCCCAGTTAGCTTCCATAGAACAATAAAATAAAATTATATACTAACATATATTCTGTTTTACATAAAGAACAGAAGATTTCTTTTTCTAAAATTTAACAGGCAGGTATGGAAAAGCTGGGAGAGTATGCTCAGGAGGAGTCTCTATATACATAAACAAGACAAATGCCAAGAAAACCTATGTTAGAAGAGGTGACTGCTCACTCCTCAGAGCTGTTGCAGATTGTAAGAGATTTGAAAACTGAAATGGAATCAGTCAAGAAGGAGAATGAGAGAATTATGAAGGCTCAGGAGGAATTGAACCAAATTTTAATAGAAAAGCTCCAAACTGAAGAAAGGAGCAGAAGATCAGAATCCGAGGATGTTACTCATCAAAGACGATCTAAAAAGATGAAGCTAGTGAAAAATGAAAATAATTCATCATCTGAAGGGTATGGTGAACGACAAAGTTACCATACTACTAGTGACAGTAGTGAGGTTGAGTTGTATTACAGAAAGAAGAAATACAGACCATATGAGGAGATTTTAGGGGAGTTTAAAAACATAAAGCCCCCAAATTTTAATGGAGAGACCGAAAAAGGGGAAGAAGCAGAGTCTTGGTTATCCAGGATGAGGAACTATTTCCATATATACAATTATTCTAATCAGTTGAAGGAAAACATGGCAATATATAATCTCTCTGGAAAAGCATACATATGGTGGCAAGATCTGAAGAGAGTCAAGGGTATCAAGGAAAAAGAAGTTAATTGGAGTACCTTTAAAAGGTACTTCAGGAAGAAATTTTTGTCTTAACAATATTACGAAGAAAGAGCTAAATAATTTTACGAATTGAAGTTAGGTTCGATGACTATGAAGGATTTGAACAGTAAATTCTTAAGCTTGCTGAGGTATGTACCTTACTTAGTAGACGAGAAACCTAAAGTGCAACGGTTTTTCAGCTGTCTGCGATATCACATCAAGGACAGAATTGAGTATGATAACCCGAAGACTCTGGAGGAAGCCATGCAGAAGGCTAATTTATGTTTTGAATAGAACAAGAAGAAAGAAGGGTTAGCCAACTGGAAGGCTAGGAAAAACAACAATCAGCCTGAGTTTAAGAAGAAGGAATTTGTACCCCAGAGGAATTTCAAGAATAATAAGAATAAAAATTATTCTAACAATAAGAATTTCCAGGGAAATAGAAATGGTACTTCCAATAATTCGAATAATTTCAAGGGCAAAGAAGCTGCAAATAACCATGGGAATTTTACCAAGATTTTTGAACGTAAGGAGCCTGTTAAGTGTTGGGAATGTAATGGCCCGCACTATGCCTCGGTCTACCCAAACTGGAAAACGTCAGTCAGCAATGTTCATACCGTGTAGGAGGAGATGACCATTGGAGAACTAGCAAGGACTATGCCCAGAATAAATGCAGCTTTGGAAACTCGCAAAGGTGACTATCAGACTTCCATGGTGGAAGTGCAAGGTATGATTGATCAAACCCCTATAACCATTTTAATCGATCCAGGAGCTAGTCTTAGTTATATTGCACCTCAGATAGTGAAAAAATGGAAGTTGTCTGTCGATAAGTTTGATAATTCCTGGTTAGTTCAATTAGACACAGGGGCAAAAAGAAAAGTAACTTGTTTTGTGTAAGAATGTGCTTTACTTATGGATGAATTTGAAACTACAGTTAAGCTTAATGTTTTGCCACTTGGATTATATGATTTACTAATTGGCATTGATTGGTTAGAGCAGCATAAGGTAGTTTTAAATTGTTACGATAAAAATTTCATGTGCTTAAATAGTAATGAACAACCAGTAAAGGTTAAGGGTATTCCTAGAAAGACTATAATCAGACAAATTACCGCTTTACAGCTTAAAAGAGCTGTTAGAAAAGGATGTAAATCCTATGCTGTAACTATTACAGATGAGGCAAATAAATCTAAAATAGATAAGTTTAAAGTAGAAGATATTCCTGTTTTAAAAGAATATACTGACGTATTCCCAGAGGAAATTCCAGGATTACCTCCAAGGAGGGAATTGGATTTCACTATTGAGCTGGTACCAGGTGTGGTACCTAGCTTGAAAGCTCCGTATCGAATGAATATTTTAGAACTTAATGAGCTAAAATCACAACTAAAAGAGTTAATAGATAAGAAGTACATTCAACCCAGTGTGTCTCCTTGGGGAGCACCAGTCATCTTTGTTAAAAAGAAAGACAGAACTATGCGACTATGCATAGATTACCGTTAGCTAAACAAGATGACTATTAAAAACATATATCCATTGCCCCACATAGATTATTTGTTTGATCAGCTACGTGGAGCCATGGTGTTCTCAAAGATAGACTTGAGGTTAGGATATCATCAGGTAAGAATTAAGGATAAAGATATCTTCAAGATAGCCTTTAAAACAAGGTATGGACACTACGAGTTTGTCGTAATGCCATTTGGGCTTACCAATGCCCCAACTGTCTTTATGTGCTTAATGAATAATATAATGCATAAATACTTAGATAAATTTGTTGTCGTATTTATCGACGACATCTTAATTTACTCTGAAACAGAAGAAGAACATAAAGAACACCTAAAGATAGTATTACAAGAGTTGTGAGAACAACAACTCTTCGTGAATTTTAGCAAGTGTGACTTCTTTAAGGATGAAATCCAGTACTTAGGTCACTTAGTGACTAAGGAAGGGATTTCAGTCGATCATGAAAAGATTTGGGCAATCAAAGATTGGCCAGTTCCAAAAGATGTAACGGCTGTTAGGTCATTCATGGGAATTATCAGTTATTACCGGAGATTCATTGAAGGCTTTTCAAAAATATCAAATCCAATCACTTCCTTACAAAAGAAATGCAAGAAATTTGATTGGAACGAAAAATTTGAAGAAAGTTTTAAGAAATTAAAAACATTATTAACTAGTGCACCTATTCTAAGAATAATAGGTCCTAATAAGGATTTCGTAGTATGCACTAATGCTTGTAATGATGGCTTAGGCGGTGTGTTGACTCAAGACGAGCATGTCATTGCCTATGAGTCCAGGAAGTTAAAAATTCATGAAAATACTTACGCAACTTATGATTTAGAACTTGCGGCTATTATACACACCTTAAAAATGTGGTGACACCATTTAATAGGTAGAAAATTTATCCTAATGACGGATAACAAAGGACTAAAATATCTTTTAGATCAGCCTAACTTAAATGCTATACAAGCAAGGTAGTTAGCCTTCTTGAGTGAATACGATTTTGAAATCTAGCACATAAAGGGTAAGGAAAATAAGGTGGTTGATGCTTTAATCAGAAATGCAAAGCTGAACTTTACAGCAGCAATCAACACTTATGCTTATGATTTAATTGAACAACTTAACGAAGGGGTAAAACAAGATGAAAGTTATCAGAAATTGCAAATTACAACTAAGGAAAAACCTACAGAGAGCTTAATAAAAGGTTATAGTTTAAATGAAAATGGATTTTTATTATTTAAAGATAAACTGTACGTGCCTAATGTGCCTAAGGTTAAGTTGTTAATTATGGACGAAGTCCATAAAACACCTTACTCAGGACATCCAGATTACCAAAATACTGTAACCATGCTAAGGAAAGAATATTTTTGGCCTAATATGAAATCTAAGGTAGCTGAGTACATTGCTAGATGTTTGGACTGTCAACAAGTGAAAACTAAACACCAACATCCAGTTGGGTTGCTACAACCTTTACCTATTCCTAACTGGAAATGGGAAGTGATCAGCTTAGATTTAATTACTGGATTACCCAGAAATCAGAATCAAAATGATTCAATTATGGTAGTGGTAGATAAATTAAGCAAAGCGGCACATTTCATTCCTGTTAAAACTACTTACAAGGCTGCCAACATGGATGACATATTCTTAAAGCAGATTTTTCGGTTACATGGAGTACCGAAGGTTATTATTTTAGATAGGGATCCTAAATTCACAGGAAATTTTTGGAAATCCTTGTTTAAGGGATTAAATACAACACTGAATTTCAGCACCTCCTTCCATCCTCAAATAGATGGGCAAACTGAAAGCGTGAATCAGGTGCTGGAGGATTTATTGAGGATGTATGTTAAAGATCAGCCAGGTAAGTGGGAAGACTATTTGCATCTAGCAGAGTTCGCATATAATAATAACTATCAGTCATCAGCTAAATTCAGTTCATTTGAAATTTTATATGGACGCAAATGCAACACTCCTATCTCTTGGAATAATCCAGTAGATAGATTAGTGTTAGGACCTAAATTGTTGAAGGAAATGGAAGAGATCGTGAAGCAAGTGCAGGAAAATTTGAAGGTGGCCCAGGATCGGCAAAAGAGCCAAACATATTTGAAAATAACATCCAAGGAGTTCTAGGTAGGTGGGCACGTGTTTATAAAGGTAAGACCAAAGAAAAGCTCTCTAAGACCGGGAAGTTGTGCAAAGTTAGCACCACGATACTATGGTCCACTTGAAATTTTATCTAGGATTGGTCAAGTTGCTTACCAACTAGCCTTACCGCCTAACTTGAAAGTGCATAATGTTTTTCTAATCTCTGTTTTGAAAAAGTATGTTCATGATGCTACTCATGTGGTTGATTGGAATGTGGTACAGGTAGAACCAGAAGGAGAAATTTTGGTGGAACTGGATTGTATCCTCGGGAGGAGGGAAATTACGTTGAGGAACCGCACCATTGGACAGGTGAAGGTGCAATGGAAGCACCTTAGTCCTGAAGAGGCTACTTGGGAACTGGAAAGTAAGATGCAGGAAGCATACCCGAATTTGTTCCAGGAGATTGCAGAGGATGAAGAATAAGTAACATCGAGGACGATGTTACATTTTAAGGGACTGTGTATGTTACATACCCCAATTTTGTAAAATAATGTTAATTATTTTAATTTGATTTCCTAAAACATTATGTTAAATTTAATGCTAAGTAGGAACTAATGAATCGGCAGAGTCAAAAGAAGTGGAATGTAATTCTGAATATTTTATTATTAATAAATAAAAAGTGGAGACAACAGCATGGGAGAGCTGTTAATAGGAGGTTACTGGTCAAACTGGTGGAAGGAACTAGGTGGAGGGAAAAATACAAGTGGCAGCATCCTCAAACACTTCCTAGGTTGCAAGTGGCAACTTCCCTATATTTGGGGTCATGATCCCCCAAGAAAGTGGTATCAGAGCAGGTGGCTCAATAAATGACAACTAACCCAAAAAGACCTAGGAAATATTTTAAATGTAGCCAATGAATAGAGCTGAGGCTGCTTAGATATTTCCAGGAGAAGAATCATTCAGGAGGAATGCTCTGCAAGGAAGTCATTGAGGGAAAAGGGAAACTGTAAGGAAAGTGTTTGAGGGATAATCTGCAGTAACTTGGTCTGATACAGCTTGTTAGCTGAGAGAACTTACTGATAAGTTCAGAGTTTGTATTGAGTCTGAAGACTGGTACTTGATTATTGTTGCACCTAGTTCCAGCCAGGGAGACCAGAGCAAGCTCGGGGGTCCTGAGGAGTCTCTGTTTGAGCGCTCTCCAAGAGTTGGTAGGGAGGAATGGCCTCCCATTGCTGTCGTTGTCCAAGCTCAAGATCAGGTTCTGTCATCTAATAGTCTTTGTTTTAATCACTGTGTATGATTGAATGTTATGTTTTTAGCATATAATGTAAAGATTTAGATGGTTTAGTAATGAAGTTTTTTTTAGTTTGTTTAGCAATAGAATATTTTGATGAAAAACAAAACCCCTCCTGGGTTTTTCCTCATCTGGAGTGACCAGACCGTACTCCAGCACAGGGGTGAAATTTATAAATAAAGATAGTATGATGAAAATGCAGAATAGAATGTTAATAGAAATTATAGAATATTTCTTTTATTTTGTTGTCAGAAGAAATCTCTTTTATACCAGTAGCAGTGTTAAAACCTGATTTGAGACTGTCAGCTTGTTAGAAACAAAGAAGAAGTTATATTATTTTTTGACAGTATTTACTTTCAGTAATCTCATTGCTTATTTGAAATTCAAAGGAAGAGTATAATAGTTAACTAGAGTAGGATTAAATTAGATAAAGATGCTTTACAGTCTACTTCTTTCCAGTTTTAACTACTGCAAGTATAATATTCAGATTGAAGGAAGAATAGCTAGAATCTCTATTTACTTCTACAGGTACTTTAGTTATTAGCAGAATTTACTTTTGGAAAGTAATATATGTTATTCATTCATTTCTGTTCTATTTAGCTAAGTTTAAACAAAAACATACAACTGCTAACCTCTACTTTTTAAGATATTAACAATGTAGAATATAGTTAGTTCTTTTACATTCATTTTATAAATATTAAATTGTAACACAAACCAGACAACATAGAATACAGAGAGTATTACTATAAGATATTTAGTACAGTAATTATAAGAACACATTAACAACAAAGAACAAAACATTATCTCTTTATGCACTTACAAAAGTAACTAAGTTTAAATAACCTTTGGAGCAATAGTACTCGCAGGTAGGACAACAACTTTATCATAATAAATAGTAATATATTATCCTATTATATACTTTATAGGAATAGTACTATTACGTAATTACAGTAATGTTCTTAACTCAATATTGTAAATCTAATATGTAATATAAATTCTGTTCTCAAAGATTAACTGCCAGATTTATAATACATTCATAAAAAAATCAAAACTATTATATTTTGCAGCGTAATAAGTTTATAACAATTACTTTTTCTTTAGTAATAAAGTAAGTCAATATATAAACATTGTACAGGAGACCTTAGCTTTGAATTATAAAAATACTACAGGTAAAAATCAAGTACATTATTGCGCAGGATATAATCAACAGTGTAGAATGCTCGACTTATCGAGCTTAACAAGTATTGTAAAACATAACTAATAACCCCACAATTTACAAAAGAGAATTATAAAATAACGATGATTTTAAAAGAAGAAGCCGTAAATATTTCTTATATTGTCAAATTAGGGTTAAAACCCTACAAATAAAAAATATACAACTAAACCAACAACTGTAGAGCCAAGACAGTATTTTACTCACAGCCGTAATGAAAAATCCACAGAGTGAGGTTTTCATAGCCTGTTCTTTATATATATATATATATATATATATATATATATATATATATATAAACATAGTATTATAAAACAAGACAAAATGTACATTCACAGCTGAAGCCGAAGAACCCTGATTTAGGCAAGGGTTTTAACAACCATTAAAAATAGCAAAGCAAATAACTACAATAACCAAAACCCACACGGGTTATTCAGGCCATGACGACCAACCCTTAACATCCCATAAGGGTTTGGACAAGGTAGAACAGCCATGGAAAGTCCAGGGCTTACCGTAACAAGTCGTCGCAACCTTGTACCAGCTACACAGAGAGAAAAAGACAGGTTTATACCTGCAAATGGTCATCACACTTTCTACTGTTAGTATAGTATTTCAGAAATAGACAGATATATAAATAAATAAATGTGCAATAATAATGAAAGAACTAATGATTTCTTACCTCAACACTTGATGGAAATGTAACCACCGATAACCAGCAACGTAGTGACCAGCACGAATAGGAGGAGGACTTTCTTCAGCTGCAAGGAAAATGGTGTTACAACACTCCATCGACTACTGACAGCAGAGGGTCTCAGTATTTCATCTGACAAGGTAAAAATCCTAGAGTTGTGCTGTTACCCATTTCAAAATAACACACAGTATACTGTGAAACATAAGCCACAACACTCTGAAAGGAATAACCACCCTTGTATTGTTAAACTAAAGAAAAAGGGGGTTGTGTACAGTCAAAGGGTTCGGGTTCATGCTAGTAAGGGAGCGAAAAACTGAAGGGAGTACCGTTAATTTATTACAAACATCAACACTTTGGGCGACACTTCTTTACTGTGCCTTCGGACAAGCCAACGAGGGAGGAGCAAGCCAAAGACAGTAGTAGCATTACTCAGGTGATAGAGCAGCCGAATACTTTGTAGAGGAATGCTGAGAGCCCAAAGGCGATGGAAGATTAACGAGCTAGGGTTAGAGATGGCTCTTTTAAGCTTACGATGCTTGGCCACAAATCAGCCACGTCTCCATGCAAATTATTTACACACGGTGGGTAATTTCCATAGTGGTGATGAGCAATCACTTGAGGACGAGGATGCTAATCATTCATGTTGATTGCGAAGGTTCTACCATAGTATATACTCCAAAGTCAACCTATTTTGCATGATTGCATAGAAACAAGGAAATTATTAATACTCAAACCATGCTTTATCAATCATCCACGTCGTGAGAGCAACATGATCCATTACTTTACAACTTGATAATGATTATCCAATGTTGATACTATCTAGATCAAGGTTAAACTTAGTTTTCACTAAAGACATGGTCCTTTGCATAATATGCTTTGTTATACTTTGTAACATCTTGTTTTTTTTACCCATCAAACAATTATGATCATGGTAGATTAGAGCCATGTAAGTATGTAAAAAAAAAGTAACAAAGTCAGTTTTGTAGAGAGATTCTTATCCTCAAGTAAAAGTTTTTACTCAGCCCAGTATTTGTAACTTTAAACAAGGTAAAAACAATACTTACCCTAATTCTTAAATGCTAATCAAAAGGCATATTATAAAGCTTTTTAAAACTTTAAAACAAAGTTAAGACTTTAAACTGCTCATGAACATGGTTTACTTCTTGGCCCTCTTGTTCACATCTTGCATTTTCTTATGCATGGTGAAGTATTAGTCCAACCAACATCTTTAACTTAACGTAGAAGTTTACCTTTGATTGTTATCAATGAGGTTCATAAAGTAAAACTATGCCAAGTATCTTAATTGTTAATATTAACCCTTTAGCCTTGTTGTATTTATTAAGATAGTAAGGTTTGAGTAAAAAGATAAAAAAGAAAGTAACAACGTCTTTCTAGTAAATGTGTTGTTTAAAATAAATGTTCCTTAACCTATAATTTGTAACATGGAAAGGGTTAAGACCAATCTCTTATCAAAAAGATTTACCAAAAATAATATAGTTAGGCCATAAAAACTTTTAAGTTGTGCATTCTTTTAATGACCATAGTCCATCAAGGACATGCCCCTTTTATATCTATGAAAGGGATGGTTTAAAACTTGGTTACAACAAGCTACCTTTCTTACTTAAGATAAGCTTAGGTTATGCTTTGAAGTAGTTGTTGTATAATAAAACTCTATGCATCAACACTAGTATTTTTTTTTTTTAAAGCAGTTTGAAATGAATATATAAACCCCTTAAACTTCAAAGTCAGAAAAGGGAAACAGTAGCATATAAACCCTTTATTAATATACTTTTCGATGGAAATGTATTTGTGCACATTTGAAAGTAAACCATTGATCTCATAACTCTACCAATCTTACTTTGTTTGCAAAGATCTAGTTATGGCATTTTGACCCTTGACAACTATACTAGATATCAGATAGTTCAGTAATCTTTAGAAACTATAATTTTTACAGCTATTATAAAGAGAGACAGTTAATGAGTTTACCTCAATAAACTTTGGAATTTGTTTAGCATTTATATTCTTTACTGAATTATTTTGTGCAACGAACTTATATCTGACTGCTTTAGAATTAATGATAAGCAGCACCCAAACTTCTTACTTGTAGTCTGTAAGAACAGGAAAACTGTCTGCATTAGCTCGAAAGCTAAGTAAGCCCAGATTTTCATGACAGTCCCACCTTGTAGTCACAAAGAGAAAACAAGTCAGAATTGTTCTATCATTCAAACATGATCAAATAGATAACTCAGATAACAAATTCAGTAACATATAACTTGTTAAATAATTAGTTTACTATAATTATGAAAATTATATGCTTTTAAAATTTTTAAAATTTTTCGGAAAATTTGGGGGTTTTGACAAGTGCACAATGATGTATATGGTTCTATGTAGATAGATTCCATAGGTTGCTATAGATAGTTTATGGATTTTATATATAAATTCTCTAGAAAGACTTAGGTCTACTTTATAAAGAATATTTTTGATGTTCTTTTAGACTTTAACCACTTCATGATCATGGTTGAGAAACTGAGTGTAACGAAGTTGAAAATGCTAAGAACTGCTAGTAGTGGGGTGTTCAAGTGCAATGCTTTCTTCAAAATTTATACAGGGAATGATGTCATGAGATAATCCTATCTCTTACAATCCACAACAAAATGGAGTCACTGAAAAGAAAAATCAGATAATGGTAGGGACAACAAACTGAATGCTCAAGCATGTCAATCTACCAAACAATTTGTGGCGAAAAATGGCATGTGATTTTCCTTTGTGTAATTCGTTGCAATGCCTTTGTACATATACCAAATGGAAAACATATCAAAGTTATGGAAAGAGTAAAAGGTAGTATTCTAATAGCTATGATGATGAACCAAAGGCATATAGGAGCTTCAACCAAAAAATAAATGATGTACTCATTAGTAGATGTAGTCCTTCATGAGGGACAAAGACATAATTAGAGAACCTTGAAATCACATGTCCTATAGCTAAAAAACATAAGCTTGAGAACATTGAAATTGCATGGCCTACAGCTAATAAATATTAAAAAAAATTGTGAATCTACTTAACAACATGATATGTCCCATGCATAGTAAATATGAAGCAAAAGCAAGTAGTACACCAAGAAAATGTCCAAAACCATTTCAAGATGGCAAATAAATACCATTCCAAATGCAAAATTACAAGAAATGCACACTGAAGTAAGAAGAAAAGTGAAGAAACAACAAGTTAATCTTGCATAAGCAGTAATTTGAACACAAAAGAACCTCAAAATTATGAGTTTGGTCACATCAAAGTGTGGGATGATATCATGAAAGGAAAACTAAAATTAAACAAAAAGAATGATACATGAAAACGTATTGAGTTGCAAAAATAAAAGAAACAACTAGCTATAAATGGGATATAAATTTGATGTTATTATATAAGTATAAATGTAGGTAAAAGTTACAAAACTGATTTGAGCAAACATAGGACATAGCCTATGATGAGATATTTGCACCAATGGACAACATGATCACCACATTACTTGTACTTTCATTGGCAGCTCATTTTGCATGGCAAGTTTTCTAGATTGGTGTAAAAAATACATTTCTCAGATGGTAAAACAGGGGAGAATTTAATAAATAAACAGAAATCCCGCCAAGTAGAGACATAACAAGTGTATTGACTTTAAAAAAATCTTAAAACATCTCCTTATGTAGTACTGAATACAAAATTCAAAATTTAAAACAATAAGGCTCAAGCATCATGCACTCTCAATTCTCATCAAGGACATCAAATTATAACTTGAAGAAAAAGGGAAAAGATTCATTTTATCCAAGCAAGGTTCCAAATTTTCCAATACAAGGACATGCCATCTAGAGATTTGTATTAAAGAATCACATATATATCTTGCAAAATAGAACAAAAACAAAGCTTCTAATTTTGCAAGGCATGTTGGAGATACAAAGAAAAACAGAGCATCTCATAGTTCCAATTTGCTCTACATATCTCCAAGGAATATACCAAAGAGACACTCCCCAACCCAAAGAGGGAGAGGTACAGTTAGTTACTTAGCCACATCGAACAAGGTACAAGTCTCCAAGGGATTTCTATACTCAAAAGTCATTACAAAGAAGAACAAGGTCAACAAGCAAATATGAAAGAAACATTATTCATTCCATTTTACTCATTCCTTCATTTCATTCCACGATTACAATTTTTCTGTAAACCCACTCATTTCATTATTAAACATGAAAACAATTGATAGATATCCCATCAAGTCCTTCACATATACCATATACATCATTACATTCCTTCAATACACTTTACCATATTATATTATCCCATTATTTACCTCATCTCATACTTCTACCCTTCATCCATACAATATTCTTGGCCGATAGAAATAATTCAACACACCACAACAAGAGTGTCCACCTACATGTTTCTATAGGATCCTATCGGAGACTCCACCATAGGTTTCTAATGGAGGCTGCATTTACATGAAAATACAGCTATTTTCTATAAGAAGCTATAGGAAGGACCTGCTACAAAAGTGTTCACACTTAGGAACAACAAGATGCTATAGGAAGACCACTCAGCAATATCTATGAACAATACTAATAATTTGAAACAAGACGTTGCTCTTACAATATGAAAATGCACATAGTACTCCATGATCATGTACCAACACCCTTAATCGAAGGAAACATATTTTTTTAACATATCATATCTCATGTTAAAATGGTCAGATAACATTAAGTTCCAATTTTCAATCCAATTCCTGTCAATCAATGTGAGAATCAAACCTTAAGTTAGGGGTACATTCTTATTATGACAAAAGAAACACATGGCAAGAATATGCTGATGTTATAACCAATGAGATTGTAGCTGATGAAATCCACAGATGAGTGTGCAGAATTAAGTAGCCACATCAACCAAGTGCTAATGATGCCATGAAATGCTCATCAAGCACGGTCCAGATAAAGTTTTAATTATCATTTGAGGTGGGGGCATGCAAAGTAATGAGTATGAATTAATAGAAATAAAGATATAAAGGAGGTTGATCCAAAATGAAACATTGGAAAAAAATTAACAAAATATTCTGAAGATTGTTTCCCATTCAAAGCAAGTTTTCTCTCAGTGTAGTTAGTTGGGAAGGCCACATTTTTTAGTGGAGAGACTATGTTATGAAAAACAGAACTTGAGAAAGAATAAGTTGTGTAAGGATCTATGCATACAAGAGGTGGTGCATGAACCCACATAAATTATTGGATATCCTCTAGGTTGTAGTTGTTACCACAAAGAGAAGAACCAAAGAGTGGGAAAAGGAAGACAAGGGAACTTAAATATTCCAATAAGAGAATTGTAGGTAACACTACTAGAGAAAGTCGGTTGTCTTCATAAAGAATACATCTATAATGGAGGCAAGATTCAATAAGAGGGATCCTATCAAAACCTCTAGAATCAATAATAACGCAAAGGTTGTTGTGTTATTTTAGGAATCACTCTATCTTGGTTATTTTCAACAGACTCATAGGATATGATGACAATGTGGCCATTGAATTTTCTCAACATTTCCAAAATATAAGGGGGTAAGAGTATTCTACTATGGTGAGAGTTTTTAGATTCAACTCAATGAACTTATCATAATCATCAAGATATATCATCTAAGTCCTGAATTGATCAAATATGTGAGCTTGACAAAGAAGCTAAAATTCCTGAAGAGACTAAACAATAGAGGTTGATTAGGGAAATATGAGGAGAAACCCTAAATTATTAAAGTCATAAGTGGAAGAAAGGGGAAATTGCAAGAAGAAGCGATACATAAGGAAAAACAAGGAGAGCTTGCAGTGATTTAGAAAAGGAAACAAGGATCAAGGGAAATCCAACACCTCAGACTGAAAAAATAGGTAGGAACTTAGCCCAAATTTGTCATTTTCAAAGAGAAAAGGATGTATGAACAATCCCATCACCCTAAACAAAGTATGAAGCAATGTTTTTTTTTTTTTCGTCAGTAAGAATAAATCAAAATTAGAGATAAAGTCATCCTAAAAACTATGTCCAGTTTATTGATCAATGCTCACTATTTCGTTTAAATCAAAGTTAACCACTTATACTATGAAATGAGAACTCGACGCAGTTCTCGTTTTTCTCTCTCCTAATTTTAGTAGCTATTTTTACCCCCGTTTCAAAAATGGTTGATGCCAGTATCACACATTTTCATTTT